>ML686085.1:22412-51333 GCA_007922175.1 Pelusios castaneus
TTGAGTTCCTTCCCCGGAACCCCTTGCGCTGCGGCGTGCCCCACGCTCCCCTTTCCTCTTCCTCCACCACAGATCCTTTGGGCTCCGTGGATTGAGCTGAGGGAAAGAGGCCTGTGGGGGCCACACCACGAAAGCCCGGCTGAGAAGAACTGCTGTGGGGGCTCGGGATCAATCCTCCACCCACGCGCAAATGCTTCAACCAGGCCCATGCCGCTGTCCTCCTGGCCTGGGCGGAGCGGGAAGAGGGGAACGCATGAGCCCTCAATGCCGCAGGCGTGCCACCTGCTGGTGGGCTGGTGGCGTGAAGACCTTCGTCTGCATCGCGCCCTGCCAGAGAAGCATCGCTAGACTGCCTGAAGCGGGACCCTGGGTCCAGACCCTCCCAGCAGACCAGCAGAGCGCAGAGTCCCGCGAGCACGGGGTGAGCAGCGGGCCTCCGTTGCACGCAGCCACGCTTAGCTGCCTGCTCTCCCCAGATTGGCCCTCTCCTGCAGGCCCCAACCTGCTTTTCCAAGGAGAACCGGGGGAGGAGGGCGGATGTGGCACTTACCTCCCGCAGGCCTTTCCCCTGCCTCCTGCTCATCCGGGGAGACGCACTGGGGCTCTCCCAGAGAGGCCGCAGGCTCGCTCCCCTCCTGCTTTGGCCCTTGCTGTCTCCCCGCCCCCACCTTGCCCGAAGGCCCCCGGCATAAAACGGGGGTTCGTAGGAACAGAGTAGAGCTGCGAGCCAGCCAGCCACTTTAAGACCCAGAACCCTGCTATGGGACTGTTGCAGGTGGACGTCTGAAGACGGACAGGGGCTAGCTAGCAACAGTGGGTTCATTGCCTGGAGTGCGCAGCACCAATAATTACACCAGGGCGGAGAAGCACACTAAGAAGCACACTATCCCGGACGAGCCCCCATACATAGGTACAGCATTCTTTCCCAATAAGGGCACAGACCCCCCCTTGAGCAGCTAGCACAAAATCAAGGGCCTGCCTGTTCTGAAGTGCCAGGAGCCAAAGCTGGTACAGCTCAGCACTGAGGTCTTGCCCAATTTTTAAGATGTCATTAGCAAATTGGGTAAGGAACACGGACAGCTTGCGGTACAATTGGGCTAGACGGCCCACCCCATACTGTGGCAGGACAATCATACCAAAACGGTCACCCTCCCCGATGGGCTCCAGGGTACTAGGCAGGGTCGTTGGCACCGTGGCTGACCAACAGGGGCATGGGGCAACACCCGGAGGGGAGGGGCGAGGACTCCCAAATAGCAGCTGCCACACCAGCCGTGGGGAAGCCAGGAATAAGCACTACGGCCACAAATAAAAAAAGGAATTAGTGTTGGTAACTAGACCATTCATAATGGCAGCATCGGGGGAGTCAGCATCCCAGGTTAAAAGACCCTCCCTTGAGTCTGCTCCGGAGGAGTCTAAAATAGGGATGGATAAAGTGCCCCAGGGTACAAGGTAATAGCAGCAGGAGCTATTCCCTGCAAACCAAGCAGTTTGATTATCATATGAACGATAGCAAATTAAGCCGGGGGGGGGGGGGAAGTGTTCTTAATCTAATGGGCACAGGCTTTCTGTCTGGATTGAAATCAGGTTTCCAGACATAGTCAATGGGCCTGCCACCGGCTGGGTCAGGGGGGCCAATAAGAAAATAATTGGCCTCCAAAGTACAATTACACTGAAAAGTAAAAAGCTTGTGGTCATCCCGGGTGAAATCCCATTTCCCCGCGATGGCGCTTTGACAGAAATCTGACCAGTTAAAGGGGTTAGCCCGCCAAGGTAACCCAGCCACGTGGAAAGGGATCTGGGAACAAATCCAACAATTCGAAAGATTAAACGAGAGGGCAAATTATCTTTTCAAAACTTCAAAAGTATTAACGTCAGTTTTTAGAGCCGGTGAGTTCCCCCTGCCAGCCCGCATGGGTGTGGATGGTTGTCACAGATGGCAGCCAGAAAAAAAATCAAGAACGGCGCCATGCGCCTCGGTGCTGTGACAAACAAAGTTAATATGCCCCACCCCACAACAAAGAAGGGGGGGGGCGCGTTTGCACTCAGCAGGGACTCAGCGAGGCTTGCATTTAAACAGGAGTTTCAGTCCAAAGTCTGAATTGCCTGAGTCCTTGGAGGGTTGCACAGTCCAAGAATCTTGATCCAGAGGGCGGGGTGCTGGCTTTAGGCGGGAATAGTGGATCCAATTCTTGTGTCCTTCGACTTTGGCTGCAGTGGTGGTAACCAGGAGAACTGTGAAGGGGCCTTTCCACCGCTCCTGGAGGGGTTCATCTTTCCAGCTCCGGACAAGGACAGAGTCTCCGGCCTGGAGGGAGTCAGCTGGGGTCTCTAGTGGAACAGGCTGAGCATTCTTTACAAACCTATGAAGAGAGGAAAGAACAGCAGACAGTGAGAACAAATACTTGGATAGCATTGACTCTCCTAAGACCCACTCCCCTAGCGGAACTGGGGCACCATTCATTGGCCAGGGGCATCCAAAAAGGATCTCAAAGGGACTCAGTCCCAACCTGCCCTTAGGCAGTACCCGAACCCGAAGCAGGGCCAGTGGCAAGGCATCTGGCCACTTGAGAGCAGTTTCCTGGCAAATTTTGGAGAGATGTCATTTGAGAGTCTGATTGGTCCATTCAATGACTCCACTAGCCTGGGGTCTCCAGGGAGAGTGTAGCTTCCACTGTAGTTGCAGAGTTTCAGCGATGATTTTTAAGATGTTTGCAGTGAAATGAGTTCCATTGTCAGACTCAATCCATTGGGGAAGTCCAAACCTGGGGATTAGTTCTTTCATCAATTTCACAACCACTGTTCTAAGAGTGCAATTTTGGCAAGGGAATGCCTCTGGCCACCCAGTAAAATGATCCACCATCACCATTAAATACCGATACCCCTGGGTCCATGGCAGCTTAGTAAAGTCAATTTGCCACACACCACCTGCCCGGGGGTCTGTTCAAGCGATGCTGGCTGGTGGGGTCCTCCAGAACGAGGGTTGTTCTTCTGGCAAATGGCGCACCCTGCCACAATTCGGGAGGCCTGAGGGCGGAGACTACTGGCGAGGAAATACTTGGTGGCCATCTGGACTAGGGCTTCCCTCCCAGCATGGGTTGCTAGGTGTAACTGATTCAAAACATTAGGCACAAGAGCACCCGGCAGGAGGACTTTCCGTCCAAGGTGTGCCACCACCCATCTGTTTTCATGAGCTGGAGCTTTGCAGCCAGCTCTTGCTCACTCTGCGAGTAAACCGGATGGGGAAGGTCTTCTAGGGCCGGAATGAGAGCACCCACTAAGGCTGTTTCCTCCACGGGGGGAGGGGGGACGGAGGCTGCACATTTGGCTTCTCGATCAGCTCGGGCATTTCCCCCCGTTACATCCTGGTCCTCCCTCTGGTGGGCCCTGCAGTGTACTACAGCTACTTCGACAGGCAACTGAACAGCTGCCAGCAAGCGGAGGATTTGTGAGCCGTACTTAACAGGATTCCCCTGGGCTGTTAGCATCCCCCGCTGCTTCCATAGCCCGGCAGTACCCCAAAAGCATACCTGGAATCGGTGAAGATGTTAACCCGCTTATCGGCGGCCAGCTCGAGTGCTTGGGTGAGCGCGATCAGCTCCGCAGCTGTGTGGAGGTCCCGGGCAGTAGGGTCTGTGCTTCAATGGTGTCGAAGAGGGAAACCACAGCATATCCTGCCTTATGCTGGCCATTAACCACCATGCTACTCCCATCAGTATACCATGCAAAGTCTGGGTTAGGCAGGGGCTGGTCCCTCAGGTCTGCCCTGCTGGAATGTTGTGAGTCCACAGTCTCTAAACAATTATGTTCTATACCCTCTGAGTCTGGGAGGAGGGTGGCCGGATTAAGAGTTGAACAGGTCCGCAGTTGCACCTCCGGGTTTTCAATAAACTTGGCCTGATATTGGGCTAACCGTGCCTGAGTTAGCCACAGACCCCCCTTGCTATCTAGGAGGGCCTGAATCATGTGGGGAGTATAAACTGTCATGCTGCTCCCAAGGGTTAACTTCTCAGCCTCTTTAATGATCAAGGCTGTAGCGGCTACTGCCCGCAGGCATCCCGGCCATCCTGCAGCTACCTGATCTAGTTGCTTTGAAAAATACGCCACTGGAGGGCGCCAGGTTCCTAGATATTGGGTGAGAACCCCGAGGGCCAACCCCCTTCGTTCATGAACGAAAAGCTGAAATGGCTTAGACAAGTCTGGGAGACCAAGGGCTGGGGCCTCCATCAGCTTTTGCTTCAGAGCCTTAAAAGCAGCTTCTGCCTCAGGGGTCCAGTGGAATGGCTCCTGGTCTATACCTTGGAGGCATTCGTAAAGGGGCTTTGCTTTGAGGCCAAATTCGGGGATTCAGATGCAGCAGAACCCTGTCGTGCCAAGGAATGCCCGCAGCTGCTTACAATTGATCGGGGTGGGGACTTGGCAGACTGCCTCCTTTCTTTCATTAGAGAGCCGCCTCTGCCCTTGCTGAATGTGGAACCCCAGATACCGAACCTTGGTAAGGGCGATCTGAGCTTTCTTGCATAACACGCGGTAGCCTCTGAGCCCGAGAAAGTTTAGCAGGCTTACTGTAGCTTTCAGGCAGTTCTCCAGTCCCTGGGCTGCCAGGAGGAGATCATCTACGTATTGCAACAGGAGTACCCCCTCCTGGTTGTCCCACTCCTGTAGGTCCCCGGCAAGTGCCTGGCCAAAAATCATGGGGGAGTTTTTAAAGCCTTGGGCTAAAACAGTCCAGCACATTTGTTTCTTTACCTGCTTCATGTCCTCCCACTCAAAGGCAAAAAGTTCCTGGGACGGTTGTTCCACCGGGATGGTAAAGAAGGCATCTTTTAAATCGAGAACAGTGAAATACATATATTGTTCCCCTATAGAGGCAAGCAATGTATAAGGATTGGGCACCAGGGGGGTGCAGGGGCTTCACTCGCTCGTTCACAGCCCTAAGATCCTGCACCAAGCGGTAGGTGCCATCAGGTTTCTTAACTGGCAGAATGGGAGTGTTCCAAGCCGACTGACACTCCCGGAGGACCCCACACCGTAGGAATGTTTCAATGGTATTCTGCGGCCCCTCCCGCGCTTCTTGTCGTATGGGATACTGGCGAATTCTCACTGGTGTTTTCCCTGGGAGGAGCTGGATTGTAACCGGAGTAATGTGAGATGCTTTCCCTGGAGCCTCTGGAGCCCACACTAGGGGATAAATTTGAGCCTCCCAGTGTGCCCAATCCTGAGATTCTTGGGCTTTTTCCTGAGATTTCACTACCATTAGCCAGGCATGCTCTGGGGGTAAGTTAAGTGTGATTTCATCCTGTGTAAAATGCAGAGTGGCTCCCAGCTTACAGAGGAGGTCCCTTCCCAGCAGAGGGGTGGGGCAGTCAGGACATCATTCGGATCTCTCTCATGTCTCTGCGCCGCCACTTCCCCGGCCTTAGCCTCTCGACCTCGGACAGTAAAGTTCTCAAAAGGATGTTACAGTCGTCCCAGTCCGGCTTGTGACTTGCCAGACACCCTTCAAACACAGACATAAAGCAGCTGGGGTTGGTTGAGAATTCCCCGGCTTGTGCCTTGAAGGCAGCCAAGTCCACCGGGTTAAAGGGGACATGGGTGTAGACCTGCATGGTTGTAGCCGGTCGATTGTCACCCCCTTGACGAGAAATAGCAGTCTCAGTTATAAGAGGGTACATGCCCAGGGCCCCACCCGCTTCCTGAACTCCGGGGCCCTCATCCCTAGCTGTGGGGGGGGGGGGTATCGGGGCCGAAGGGGGCACCAGTTCTGCCATTACAACTGGGGGAGCGGGTGGCAGATGTGAAAACGTCTCCGACCCGGTCACGACCAGACCACATTTCCGCAACAGCTCTGTTCGGTCCCGTAGAGCCATAAACAGCTGGGCATACATGTGCTCGTTCCACTTCCCGGTTCGCTGACAAAACAAAAGAAGCTGGAGAATGGTGTTATAATTAAGGGATCCCCCTTGAGGCCACTGCTCCTGATTCCCCCAGCTGATACTGTGGCCAATCAATAGAACAAAACCTTTTCAATTGTACCTGAGTCATGGGGTCTGACCCCAACTCTTTCCAATTTAACAGAATACATTCCAAGGGGGTACAATACTCCGGGCCCTTCCCTTGTCCTTGCCCCATACCAGAGACTACCCCTGGGCATCCCCAGGGAAACGGACTTACCACCAAATAGACCGGTCCCACCTGTAGACCGGACCGGTTCCACACCGTTGCCCGACCTTGTGCCTGTGATTCTCCACTTACCAAAGGTGCTTTGCACCGGAGTGCCTGCTGGGCAGGACAGTCTCACGCAACAAGGCCCTCTGGCAAAATGCCAGTGTGCGTTTGGGTGTTGAAGTGGTGGCTGTCCTGGCCCTCGGAGGGGTCCAAGCAAGGCTGTTTAAAGCCCCTAAAGTCCCATCTGGGTCACCAAAAACTGTTGCAGGTGGATGTCCAAAGACGGACAGGGGCTAGCTAGCAACAGTGGGTTCGTTGCCCGGAGTGCGCAGCACCAATAATCGCACCAGGGCGGAGAAGCACACTAAGATATATTTGAGATCTCAAGCAGACACACAGAGACAGGCACGTCTCAAATCACGCGCACCCCCACTCAGTTACAGTAACTCTTATATAGTTTTCTTTTGCTGTGTATGTGAAAAGATCCCACCCCACTCCTCTTTGGGTGAGAAACAAGCTTTCAAGGTTGTGTTATAATTGCAAGCGGAGACCGGCTGAGACTGGTACTGTTATTTCGTTATGAGGAACAAGTTATCAGTTCGTGCAACCGGGGAACATCCTTATATGGGGCTGTTGTTGGGATTGTTGGGCGCCAGTTATGTCCCAGCTGTGTCCGAGTCTGGAGCGAAGGGGATTCATCGACACTGTGGCCTTCCACCCCCCCCAAGTTACCCAGTGCGCAACCCCAGACACAGCCAGGGGCATCAACAGGACCACTCGGCCGGCTTGGGGAGAGCTGGGGGGATAGGGCCTCAGCTCCCTGGCGCCAATGAGCACCGCTTCCACTCGGCTACCAGTCGGAAGATTCGTCTGGCTCCAAGCAGCAGCCCGGAAGAAACCAACCCCCAGGGTCTCCGTGGTGCAAGCGGTCAGCGCGTTCGGCTGTTAACCAAAAGGATGGTGGTTTGAACAACCCGGTGACGGAGCTCTGTTTCTCGTGGGCACCAGCCTGCCTTTTGGCTTCCTCCAAGAGGGCCCCTCTGGGCTTCAGTGGGTAAGTTCAGAAGGGCCGCAAGAAGAAAAAGAAGCCGCAACAGCAAGCACGAATAGTAGAGGATGGCTTCGACCCATTGACCTCTGGGTTATGGGCCCAGCATGCACCCACTGCGCCACTCTGCTGGCCGGGAGGACAGACCCACCTGCCCCATAAAAGGCAGAGCTCTCACTCACGCCCTTCTTCTTGCCAAAGAACAGCCACTTGGCAGTTTGCCTTTTGTCTCTGAGGAACCTGCTGGTGCCTGCTCTTCGGAACTGCGAACCTGTCGAAGAAATGTCACAGAGTGAAACCATGAAACCGTGTCGCAGTTTGCCTTTTGTCCACCTCCTTCTTTGGCCCTTGCTGTCTCCCTGCCCCCACCATAAAACGGGGGCTCGCAGGAACAGAGTAGAGCTTCGAGCCAGCCAGCCACCTTAAAACCCAGAACCCTCCTATGGGGCCACTCGGCCAGCTTGGGGAAAGCGGGGTGGATAGGGCCTCAGCTCCCTGGCTCCAATGAGCACCACCTCCACTCCACTTGTCAGCTCAAGGCTCTCCGCCTGGAAGTGGGGAAAGCAGCCCTTTTGGCCAGCAGGTCAGGCTGGGAGCCCACACAGGAAAGGAATGCTGTTAGGGAGACAGTGTGGGTTCCCAAAGCACAGTCACAGACCAGATGGAATAGGTTTTTGTTGGAAGTTAAATAAACAAACAGTTTGTTCTGAGGCGGATTGGTTCAAACATTACCCTTTATTGCCTGCTCGTTCCACCTCAAGCATCGCTGTTCCATGGGGGTAGCGGGGCCCAGGGCCAACTGGCCTAGGTGGGGCCCTGTCCCTCTCGTGCTGGAGGGCAGGCAGGCAGCTCCACCCCCCCCCCCCCAGGGAGCCAGCCCATGCAGGGAGGCTGAGGCCGCCGGAGCGGAACCGGCTCTAGGCCTAGCCCCAGAAGCAGGCATCACCAGTGGAGGGAGCCAGCCGCAGCCGGGATCCCAGGCGGTTGCGGATGGTACCTGAGCCAGGGACCCGAGGACGCCCCCGTGGAGGCGGGCCCCCACCCTCTGCTCTGCCCCGGGGGCAGGGAGGGCTAGCCCAGAGGCCGGGCTTAGTGCTCCTGGCCCGCGGAGCAGGGAAGAGTGTGGACGTGGGGGGGGGCCCGCGGGGCCCACGTAACCATGGGCCCATGCAATCGCCCCATTCACACACACACACACACACACACACACACACCCCGCCAGGGATGGCCCGGGCCTCAAGTGAGCGAGCAGAAACAATTTAACAACTCCTTTTATTCAAAGCAATATGGAGATACATACATGATTGACAACATCCTATGGACCCTTTTATGGTTACATCAACCTCTATTAAATGCATATTAATTATATAGTGCATATACTTAATCCACCCGTTTATTGTTGACAGAGTTTGCATATATTGCACAGCCGCTTTCCCTTCAAACGCATTATTTTCTGCACAAAACACTGAGCTCACAATTTTAAGGGGCTATGGTACCAGGGAGAGTAAGGTGGAGATAAAATCATTAAAAATCATATAGTGAAACAGTCCAGACCTCAGTTCTTAGTCTAATGGCCAAAGAAAAACAGGAGAAGAAAAGATAACACACTTTAATTATGCTACTTTCAAGGATACAGCAATATAAACATGACCAAAAAGCGACCCTGTTACCATAGTGACCGGTGGCTCAGACCTGTCCTATTTTATTAGCATTAACTTTTAGCTTCTCCTACAGTTTGCAGGCTGCATCCGGCCCACAGGCTGCATGTTTGACACTTCTGGTGCAAAGACTGTGCGCTGCCCATGGAAGGGCAGAGACTGGCTATAAACTCAGCATCAACCATACCTATGGGTAAGATTGAAATGGACTACAACAGTAAACTTTAGGATAGAATGTGTATTTCCTTTTGTGTGGTAGTGGTTAACTCCCTATAGATGGTTTAAATGATTGTGCATCAATTTGCTATATACTCACTTAAAACCATGTTTTAATCAATAAACTAGGGCTGTTTGCATAACAGTAACTGTTGGGCCAGAGCATATGAGCCTACAATTAGAGCCCTGCAAATCCGCGGATATCCACATTATATCTGTGGATACCCTGTGCATCCGCAGATATAATGCGGATATCCGCAAACCATTTCTTGCAGATGCAGATCGGATATGGATCCACATATTTTTATCTGTACAGGGCTAGAGCCCTGAAAATACGCAGATATCCACGGATATCCTCATTTTATCCGCATCCGCAGATACAACGCAGATATCCATAGACCATATCTTGCAGATACAGGTCGGATACGGATCCACATATTTGTATTCGTGCAGGGCTCTACCTACAGGTCGGATACGGATCCACATATTTGTATTCGTGCAGGGCTCTACCTACAATGATATGGGAAGGTCCCAATCCCTGCAGGATGGAAGTGCTTGGTGTCGCATCTAGGAGCTAGGGCTGCTTGCTGGAAGACCATACCCTGAGTGGCTGAGGTGTGTATACCCATTGCCTGGGACTGATTACATGCAGGAGGTTGGTGTGGATTGACCCAGGTGTGGGGGTTCACCCAATAAAATGGGGTAATTTGGAGTCCAGGAGTGGTTGATCAGGGACATACAGTGGCACACCAGACTAGATAGTGGGAGGGAAATGTCACAACAGGATGCAAAATTTTTCACATCCCTGAGTAACATTGCTAGATTGACCTGTTTTAGATATAGACCATGCACGATAGGTGTAGGTAGCTACTGTTCACTACAATGCAAAGGCAGAGTTTTAATGAGTGTATTGGGGCATCACTCACCAAGTTATGATTCCATAAATACATAGGCAGTCTTAGTGGGTGGGAAAGAGGGGCATTTGTCCAGGGTCCTGTGGGGGAGGCCCCACCCCACACCACAGCTATTTTAAGTCTTCCGGCAAGAAGGCCGGCGGGGGGCCCTGGAGAGGCCGGCAGCAGTGCTATGGGGCTGGTGGGGCCCCAGTGGTGTTGTGGAGGAATGGAGAAGACCCCGGGGGCTGGTAACAAGGCACAGGGAGTACTAGGGGGCCAGCAGGCTTGCAGGGGCTCCAGCAAGGCCGGTGAGAGGTGAGCAGGGGGGAGCTGGTGGAGTACCCGGCCAGGCCAGGAGGTTGGCTGGGGCCCGAGCGAGGCAGGGGACAAAAGTCAAGGATGGGGCCCCCCAGGATGCATGGGGCCCTGTCCTTGACTTTTGTCCAGGGCCCAAGAATCTCTAGAACTGCCCCTGCATAGGTATGTACCATAACTCTCTCACTGGTTTCCAGGGATCTAAGTTAGAAATATTTTAACTCTTCACATTCTGTTACAAAAACTTCAGTTTTGCTAAACTAAACACCATGGCAAGGCACGGGATACCACTGGGCAACTGTAACTCTACTTTAATGGGTTTCTTTTTTGCCAGTGAATTTCGTAGTGTTTTTTTAACATAAAGAAAAGTATTGTTTGTGGGAGTTAGACCATTTAGACAGTTGTAATAATCATGTAGGAAAGCAGTTCAGTAAGAAGAATCTTTCATGTACACTGTTCATCATTTTTCCAACTGTGCACATGAGGAAACTGAGGCAGAGAGGGGTGAGGTGATTGGACAAAGTCATGCTCCAGTCATGTTGCAAGAGCTGGGAATAAAGTACAGTGGTTTTTCCACTAGGCGGCACAGTTGCAAATTTAATATTAAGTACCCCAAGCCTTCCTATACTTTGATATTATGAAATGGGGCTAATGACTGTGCTTTGAAATGTTTGCAATGTGTAGCTGCTAGTCAGGCGCATGGGAGAAATCTCAGACATTGTCTGTGTCCCAAAAACGTGACCGTTTTATTACATGGTAATAACTTCAAAGTGTCTGACAAAGTGGGATTTTCTCCCACGAAAGCTCATGTGATAAATAAATCTGTTAGTCTTTAAAAGTGCCACAGGACTCTGTTTGTTTTTACGGTAATAACAGTAACTTTAAACATGGGCTAGAAGACTGGCTTGCTTGTCTCTTCCCCGACCCCCTACCATCCTCTGCTACATACAGCCTTCCCTGTCACATCACCATTGCCAGCTCACCCTCACTCCCCATTCCATTAAAACATTACAGAAGAACTTCAGAAGACAGATATGCATGTGCACACACATACACACACAAAGAATCTGCAAACCTTAAAATGTTTTTTGAGGCAGAGCAGCTATATCTCAGAAACCTCCTCCTCAAATAACCCCACATTTCAATCACTTAACCCTACACTGCCCTCCTAAGGCACAGCAAATTTCAAAGCAATCCGCAGATTTTAGAGAACTTAGAAGAATCATCCTTTAAACAAAAAAGTGTTCTCTAACTTAACTGTGGCAGAGCTGGTGCTCCACCGTAACACTAAATGAAATTCCTCAGCAACTGCTCTATCTTTTATAATACTTACCACTTAAACACCTTAATTACCTATCTATCATTCAGCAAGTGTGGGTCAGGCAGTTGCTGAAAGGGTAGAGTAGAGGACCTTAATCAAATCACACACATCCACCTTTACTGACATGCACACTCAAGTATCTTTTATTTACAGCCTTTTAAAAATCTCTCTGCTTCATCAGGAAAGGTCCTTCTGATCTGTCTGTATAGTTTCTAATAACTTAGGTATTACAGAGTTTGATAAGTTCGGTATTGTTTTCTGTACTGTATATTTGCTAATAGTTGCATCCTGTTGAAAATATTTGATAACAAATGTATCTATGTATTGTTGAATCACTTTCAGTTTGGAACTTGAATTATGTTGAAGTTTAATAATTAATAAAAGAAATATTTATTTTCAAAGAATTCACTGTCTGGTGTCTCAACCCTTGAGTGGAGGGAAGAATCCATGTCCTTTCAAGGATAAACTGAGGCAGTTAGGCTAAAAGGGTTTATTTTAGAAAGTTTAAATGACACCCCCCCACACACACACACTGAACCCTGGGATATCCCCGAAGTGGACCAACTACCTCCAGGAATAGGGCCAGGGAAGGCTCCAGAAGTCCTGAGGCAACACTCCAAATAAAATAATAAGCCCTCTTTGACTAAGGCAAATTGTCAGAAGATGTCTCTTATATAACTGAGGGAGTTGGCTGAAGTGATGGCAGAGCCGCTGGCCATTATCTTTGAGAACTTGTGGCGAACGGGGGAGGTCCCGGAGGATTGAAAAAAGGCAAATATAGTACCTATCTTCAAGAAAGGGAAAAAGGAGGATCCGGGGAACTACAGACCGGTCAGCCTCACCTCAATCCCTGGGAAAATCATGGAGCAGGTCCTCAAAGAATCCATCCTGAAACACTTGGAGGAAAATAGAGTGATCAGGAGCAGTCAACATGGATTCACCACGGGCAAATTGTGCCTGACCAACCTGATTTCCTTCTATGATGAGATGACTGGATTTGTGGATGCGGGAAGTGCCATTGACATAGTATACCTCGACTTTAGCAAGGCTTTTGATACGGTTTCCCACAGCATCCTCGTCAGCAAGTTAAGGAAGTATGGGTTGGACGAGTGCACCGTAAGGTGGATCGAAAACTGGCTAGATCAACGGGCTCAGCGGGTAGGAATCAATGGCTCGATGTCTGGTTGGCAACCGGTAACGAGTGGAGTGCCCCAGGGGTCGGTCCTGGGGCCCGTTCTGTTCAACATCTTCATTAATGATCTTGATGATGGGATAGACTGCGTGCTTAGTAAGGTCGCGGATGACACTAAGCTGGGGGGAATAGTAGATACTCTGGAGGGCAGGGACAGGATCCAGGGAGACTTGGACAAATTGGAACACTGGGCCGAAAGAAACCTCATGAGGTTCAACAAAGACAAGTGCAAAGTCCTGCACTTAGGACAGAAAAATACCATGCACTGCTACAGGCTGGGGACTGATCGGCTAAGTAGCAGCGCTGTAGAAAAGGACCTGGGGGCTATGGTGGACGGGAAGATGAATATGAGCCAACAGTGTGCTCTTGTTGCCTAAAAGGCCAATGGCATATTAGGCTGCATCAGGAGTATTGCCAGCAGATCAAGGGATGTGATAATTCCCCTCTATTCGACACTGCTCAGGCCGCATCTGGAATACTGTGTCCAGTTTTGGGCTCCCCACTACCGAAAGGATGTGGACAAATTAGAAAGAGTCCAGCAGAGGGCAACAAAAATGATTAGGGGGCTGGGGCACATCACTTATGAGGAGAGACTGAAGGAACTAGGCTTATTTAGTCTACAGAAGAGAAAACTAAGGGGAGATTTCATAGCAACCTTCAACTACTTGAAGGGGTGCTCCAAAGAAGAGGGAGCTAGGCTGTTCTCGATGGTAACAGAGGACAGAACAAGGAGCAATGGTTTCAAATTATAGCTGGGGAGGTCAAGGTTGAATATTAGGAAAAACTTTCTCACTAGGAGGGTGGTGAAGCATTGGAATGGGCTACCTAGGGAGGTGGTAGAATCTCCATCTTTGGAGATTTTTAAGGCCCAGTTAGACAAAACCCTGGTTGGGGTGATTTAGTGGGAGTGGTCCTGCTTTTTAGCAGGGGGTTGGACTAGATGACCTCATGAAGTCCCTTCCAACCCTATTATTCTATGATTCTATGAACTAGGCTTATTTAGTCTACAGAAGAGAAGACTGAGGGGAGATTTGATAGCAACCTTCAACTACTTGAAGGGGTGCTCCAAAGAGGAGGGAGCTAGGCTGTTCTCGATGGAAACAGAGGACAGAACAAGGAGTAATGGTTGCAAATTACAGCTGGGGAGGTCAAGGTTGGATATTAGGAAAAACTTTCTCACTAGGAGGGTGGTGAACCATTGGAATGGGCTATCTAGGGAGGTGGTAGAATCTCCATCTTTGGAGATTTTTAAGGCCCGGTTAGACAAAACCCCGCCTGGGGTGGTTTAGTGGGAGTGGTCCTGCTTTTTAGCACGGGGTTGGACTAGATGACCTCCTGAGGTCCCTTCTATTCCTATAATTCTATATGTCCCTACAGATTTCTACACACAGTTGGGTTTGAATTTACACTCTCCATGAACTACCAGGGAGTGAGCGCCAGAACATCATGTCTTGAGTTACATGGGTGCTGGAAGCTGCAGATGGTTACCAACCCCCTTGGCCTCTCAGCCAGCCACCTCCACCCAAGTATCTACTGCAGGTGCAAATCAGAGTGCAAAGCTTTGTGCAAAGAAAGCTCATAGAGAGTTAATGAGCCTTAAGAGAAATAACTTTTGGAGGGAGGGGTGCACCTCAGGAACCTCCTGTTCAATAATCCCAAATTTGGATCAGTAACCCCATCCCATGCCAAGAGAAGGCCTACCACATTTCAAGGCAATCCAACTAACTGCAGACTTTAGTGCACTTACAAAAGCCTTGCTTTACAAAGAAGGCTGCTATAACCTTAATTATACATCAGACCTGATATTCATCAGTGCAGTACCTGAGCACCTTCCAGCACTGTATTAATCACATAACTTAACTTCTGTCGTGTACTGTTTGTTCTCCTACCCTCTCCCCAGGAGGAGATATGTGCTCAGCGAGGGTTGCTTTTTCTGTTTATATACATGTCATTAGGCATTAACGTAAGAAATGACAGGTCAAGGAATTATGCCTAGCACTTGGCATGGAAGGCAGTAAGGTTTGAGACGGTCCTTAGCTCCTCAGTCTCAGACTAGTCAGCAAGAAATTCCTGTCTCCTGAACAGACAAGCTTTACCCTTTACCCTTATTGTTGACAGTTCCATTATGACAGAGGGGTGAACTTTTCAATCCTGGTCTCCACGCTGGAGCTTAACGCAGTCTTTATATATCCACAAGAAGATCCATGGATAAGGACTTTGAACTTGATTCAATAAAGTATGTGAATCCACTGTCAAGAGCAAAGACAGGTGAGATGTTCTCAGTGTAACCTGTGTTGCTGAGAAGATGTACTGCAGTGCTCTGTTCTAGCCAGAGTTTCCTCCATACAGCAGTAGAGCACTCCTGTATGCCAGACAAGAGGTGACAAAGCTATAAATAATTAAGGCCAGGTCTTTGTCCACCAGGAGAGACTGGAGTCTCCTTGCCAATCAGGAACTACAGAAAGCATTACTCAAATACTCTGCCACTTGAAAGCTCAGCATCAGTGATGAATCCAAGAGCACTCCTAGCCTGTCAAGTGAATTAGACAATTGGTGGTAATGTTGATGCCCCAGGCTGCATCTGGGGTCACGCACTGGGTAACTCGAGGGGGTGGAAGGCCATAGGGCCGATGAAGCCCCTTTGCTCCAGACTCAGACACAGCTGGGACACAATAACACCAACCATATAAGGATGTTCCCCGGTTTCAGGAAGCAAAGCTGATAGCAAGTTCCCAATAACAGTACCAGTACTATCCGGTCACAGCCTGCAACAGCTCACGTAGAAACCCTGAAAAGAGGAAGGCAGGGAATACTGCATAAACCAAGGCCAAGGCTGCCAGTAAACAATCCACATATATAAGGGTCACCGCAACTGGGAGGGGGTGCGCATGATTTCAGACGTGCCTGTCTCCGTGTGCCTGCTTGAGATCTCAAATAAACCTTAGTGTGCTTCTTCGCCCCGGTGTCGTTATTGGTGCTGCGCACTCCGGGAAATGAACCCCAAACTGTTGCTAGCCCCAGCCTGTCCTCGGGCGTCCCACCTGCAACAGTAATTAATTTAAATGTAGGAGCTGATCAGAAGCTGTGCAGAACTTCTGGAGAAGTAATCATCATACCTCATCACAATATGGGAATCTTATCTCAGCAACTTGCCAAGCACAACTCTTCTTTGCTTTGATAACTATTGCATGTCCCCAGTATGAGGCCACTCCAGCCTGGCCTAATTCTCTGAGGTTCATGGGAATCCACAAAGATGTTAATCACTTCAGCCATCCCAAGTCAGGACACTCCTAGGAGTTGCATCTTCTGTGGATTCTCTGATGTCTAATAAAGGTTGAACTGTACCGGAAGCTTTTCCCGCATTCGGGACATCCATAGGGTTTTTCTCCTGTGTGGATTCTCAGATGTTCATTAAAGGTGGATCTATCTCGGAAGCTTTTTCCACAGGTCAGGCATTTATGGGGTCTCTCTCCTGTGTCGAGTCTCTGGTGTCTAACGAGTTGTGTGAGCTGACGGAAACTTTTTCCACACTTGGGGCATTTATGTGGTTTCTCTCCTGTGTGGATTCTCTGATGTTTATTAAAGGTTGACCGATCCCTGAAACTTTTCCCACAATTCTGGCATTTATAGGGTCTCTCTCCTGTGTGGATTCTTCGGTGTGTACTGAAGGTGGACCTATCACTGAAGCTTTTCCCACACTCATAGCATTTGTAGGGTTTCTGTCCCATGTGGATCACCTGGTGTGCTGTAAGGGTGGAGCTACAAGTGAAGCTTTTCCCACACTCAAGACATTTGTAAGGCTTTCCGCCTGTGTGGACCCTCTGATGTTTGGTGAGGTTTGAGCGCTGGCTGAAGCTTTTCTCACACTCAGGACACTTATACGGTTTTTCTCCTGTGTGGATTCTCTGGTGAATAATAAGGAATGATTTCCAAGGGAAAATTTTCCCACAGTCCTGACACATGTAGTGTGTTTTTCCAGTGGGGATTCTCTGCTGAGCAATTTCCTTGATTTTTTTAACTCCTCTGATCCTCTGCCTGGATTTATCCCATCTCTCTTCTTGGTGGCTTCCCGGCTGCCTCTCTGACCTGCCTTCTCCCCACTCAGGTCTCTGAGAAACATCACCTTCAGTTCTTTCCAATGCCGTCCCAAGGGGTTCCAGTTGCTCGGGACTGTCCTGCTGAGGATTTTCCTCTCTGTTCTCGTTCACAGTCTCCCCACCTGTTGGGACAGAAACAGAACCCAGACAGAAGTCATTCCCTGCACTAGGAGAAAGGCAGTTCAGAAAAGAGAATGGGAAAGGGGGGATCAAACCAAAATAAGTCCATGGGAAATGAAAATATCAGTATTTGACTCTTTCCCCAAACTTTCCCTTACTGAAGAGAGAGATTAGTTCTGCCTTCTTATCCATTTTATTCATGGCGAAAGGGTCAAATAGGATTGGTGAAAACCCATGAGGATATAGAATTTGATTTCTGGGTCAGTTTAGCTGATTCCTCACCTATGTGGGCATCTCTTGGGATCTCCCTTTCCAAATAGTCCTGGAGATCTGGGGTCCACAGCTCCTCCCCTCGTTCCAGCCGGGAGATCACATCAGGTTTGGAAACTGGAAATCCTGCTTGAGAGGCAAGGAAACAACTGCTGACCTTGTTCATTATGGTCAGCGCTGTTACTACTTCCAGATCCAGGATATGACAAGCCCACCCAAAGAGGATTCCTCTACCAATCCCTCCTCTACAGGGACTGGGCTATAAAGCATAGAAGATCCCATGAGACACTGGTCTGGGGTGAAGGTTCATCCACTCTACCTACAAAATGGCCCTTACTTATTCCCCTAAAGAACTAAGAAAGTAACACTACATTCTTTAGGTAACAGAACTACAATTAAGTCTGTATCACTGCCAATAATTCCCTCCCTCGTCTCCTGCAATGCATAGGCCCATATTCCTCCAGAAACACAAGTCAGAACAGGAAGATACTACAAACGTGTCTATGTGGTCAGTAAACCAGGTGTGACTATAGTGCACACTACTCCTTGCGCACTAATTGTCTGCGTGGACCCTCCTCCTACGCACTGAAAGTTCTGTAGTGTGCTTTCATGTACTGATCTTGGTCTAATATGGAAAAGCAGGGTCCACACACCTATTTAGAAGCTTGGTAGGGCACTGCACTGTAGATTTACACCTTGTCTTGCTGATGTGCCCCAGCAACTTCTTGGTGCCAACTGGCAGAGGATACAGAGTGTACTTAGGGTTTTTCAGGGATCCCCTGGGTCAGATATGGACCTAATTGTTCAGCGAAGTGTGGCATGTAAGATTTCTACTGAGAGCCAGTAACCCACAGATCATCATAATCGTTGTGAGAAGTATGTATGTATGGTATTTAAGAAATTTTATTTCCAGAGGGGGAGCAGTGTTAGTCTGTTGTACAGCAAAAAACGAGAGTCCTGTGGCACCTTATAGACTAACAGATTTTCTTCGGCATAAGCTTTCGTGGGTTATAACCCACTTCATCAGATGCATGAAATTATATGTCTGTATAGACAATTACGTAATTAAGGTCTTTAGAGTTAGGGCAGATCACCAGAAGGTGACATATCTTGGACAGGTTCCTTTCAGGCAGGAGGTTGCAGTTATTTATCTCCTCCTCTGGTAATATGTATTGTCTGCCTCACAGAGGCCCATCTACAGACTGAGCCAGGTGCCAGTCTAAAGGCTGTAAAATCTACGAGAGAGAATAATTACTGGAAGACACAAAACTGCAGAGGGGTACCCTGTTTGCGGGTACAGACAAGACACTGTTAGCATATGTCTGGGAGCATAAGGAAACATACAGGATCCTTCACCAAGGAGCCAAGCTAACACAGCCCTGGTCTACACTGCCGGCGCTTTTCAGCAGCTGTCGAAGGGAACTATGCAAGTTACTTAAAATAACCTGCGTATCTCCCTTCAACTGCCTAACGCCTACTCACCACAATGTCTTCAGTGAGCTAAATGGACAGGAAATGCCCTCCTGTCAACTCAGCACTATGCTACTTGAGAGAGTGGTTGTCAGGGTCAAATTCTCAATCGACTGAGCGGGTCTTCAGAGTGAAGACCTTCCCAGAGTGTTTGTCCTAAGGGAAGGAGGGTCATAGCCAGCCGAGCTATAAAATGCTGAAAGGACTTGGAGTGAGCATTACTCTATAAGGCAGGAGAATGTCTAATGAATTAAGGCCATGGCTTTCAGAGGGACAAAAAAGAGTCAAACATCTAACCTCTCTGACTGTAGTGTCTGGATCCCCTCACAGCTTCCAGTCTTAATCTCTTTTTCCCCACTGTGAAATGGAGATAACAACACACTCTCTAGCCATCTGTCTTGTCTTTTTAGATGGTGATTGCCTGGGGAGCAGGGATTCACTCTGCCTGAGTGAATGCCTCAGTCCCCTGTCTGTACAACAGGTGTAATAACACTTCCCTATTCCACAGCGATGAAGAGATAATTGTGTTAAATATTATGAGGTGCTCAGGTATGGTGGTGATGGGGGCCCATATAATTACCATTATGGCAAATTGATCCTGCTGTCCATTGAAGATTCTAGATGCTACAGTAATTTAAAAAAAAACTCTGCCTCCTGCACCTGCATGGGCAGTGTAAGGTTTACAAGAAATCCTGTTTCCAAAGTGTCTCTCCCTGCTCTTGTGTAACCCATCCCCAGCTTCTTCCTTCCCTGCTTTAGCTGTTGCAGGACCCAGGATTGGGGAGGATGAGATCCAGGGATTCCTCCTTTCATAGAGGAGGTCATTGTCACCCATCTCCCTGTCTGTACACTTACATACTGTATGTACATAATGAATGTCTTATGACATATGGCTGTTTGTGTAATGAGACAGTGAAATCTATGAGTGAGAAAATCTATGGGTAGAAAGAAAGAGATTATGATTAAATACAAGGGACCAATCTGGTTTATCTTGGAATGCACAGAGACACGGATCCTTCACCTTGGAGGCAAAGTGATGTGCACGTGTCTCATAAAGAAAGGGTGTGACAGACTGGAGGGGAAACAAGCCCCTCAGAGCCTCTACCATGGGTGCCTCACTGCCGGGGCTGGGGTAAAATGCATTAGCCACAGAAAGCAGCGGAGAGGAGCCCCACCTGTCGGCACTGATTAGGCTCTGTTAGATCCTGGTCTGAGGGGGCAAATAGAAAGAGCTGTGTGACTGGATAAATAAGTCTGCTGGAGAGAAACCCAGGCAGGAAACTTGGAACTCAGTATGCCTCCTAGGATTGTAAGGATAGGTGCCCTATATCTCAGGCCTACAGAAGGCTAGTTGGGAGTGCACTGTTATAAATAAATGATCACAGGAGTTTGCACTGGGAGAAGCTCCAGATTCTTATTGTTTGGAAGGGAGAAGACCCCTGAACAGACCTAGAGGGCTAGGGGTTGTGCAGTTGTCTACGAAGGGTCACAATCTGCTTGGCTGTAAAGCTCTCGAAGGACTTTAGGTGAGCTGCACTTTATTAAACAAAAGAGACTTGTTTTAAGTCTCGGCTCTAGAAGGCAGGTAGTGATTTTATTTTGTATGGAACCATTTGTTTCTAATATTTCTATTTGCTTTGACCTGAATCTCTGTGCTTTGCTAAATAAACTTATCCTAGATTTCACCGTAAATAGATTTAAGTGTGGTGAGGTAAGCAGAGTAGCGATCTAAGGTGGAACTGGTAAGCTGGCGTGCTCTATTTCTCTGAAAGCTGCAAATCTGTGAATACTGGGACTTGACACTCCAGAGAGATGGTCACAAGGCTTGAAGGTTGGAGTATGCCTATCATGAACCTACAAGGAGACAGTGGGCCTGCAAGGCCTCGAAAGGGGGAAGAAGTTGTGTTGCTGGTGGGGTCAAAGAGCTGACCCCCAGCAATTACAGACAAGGCTTCCTCACTCTAAAGGCAGGTGATAAAGAAATGCCTCCCAAACTTGGTTGCCTCTGGGAAACATCACAGCGATGCACAAACTGACCAACCAGAAAATCACACCCATATTCCTCCCAACACAAGCCAGAACAGAAGGTTATCACTTAAGACTGAGAGTTTTTTGGGGTAGGAACACTCTCTCTCTCTCTCTCTCTCTCTCTCTCTCTCTCTCTCTCTCTCGTTCTGTGATAGGGTGCAATAGGCCTTTGAGCACCCCCTGCTGGAGGCACCGTGCTCCTATCGTATCCCACCCCAGAAAAGGACCAGCGGAGGTGGGCTTCTCAGGTCTACCCATGGAGGCCATAGGGAAGCAGCCAATCAGAACCCAGCAGGCTTGGATAAAAGGAGCTGCAGAGCTTGAGCAGAACAGTCTCTGGCTGGAACCCAGATGGGTGAGGACAGGAGCTCAGCTCTGGCCAAACAACCATGATGGGCTGCTTTTACAGAACCCAAAGAGTGAGGATGTTAATGTATTAGATGGTGGACATAAAAGCACCAGGTGGCAAGAGAAGTAGTGAAAACAACAGCAGCAACTAATAGCAGGGTGCAGTATGTGGGTGCTATCTGGGTTGCCACCCAGAGAAATGGGAAACCCAGGTTCTCCCACTGGCCATTGGCAAAGTGGCCTGAGCCAGGAGCAGGGGAAAAGGCCCCGTGAGAGGCCTGAGAGAAGGGCTAGATTGAAAGGGCCCAGAGACCTTGTGTGGCGACTGGACAGTTTGATGAACTCTGTGCTAGCCCAGAAGGAGTTTGTCCATTTTGACTGTGTGACCTGGCTGGAGGACTGAGCCACTAGAAACCTGCCTTGCAAGGTCAATAACCTTTATGGTGCCAGGGGCAGGAAAACCCTGCAGTACCAGACCCAGTTGCAGGATGTGCTTAGAAGCTAAGTGTCCCCTGCTCCTGCTACACTCTGACTATGTGTACGTGCAGGCTGGTCTTAATGAGGCTGAGCCCTAAATGCAGCCTCTAAGAGCTGCCCTAATAAAAGTTCAGAAGTAATTAGAGGAAACACTGCACAGGACCTGAAAAGCAGATCACTATACACGTGTCCCTGGTCTGACAGAGTGTGTCTTTTCCCGGGGGTCCCAATGGACAAGCACAAGGGCTCATCACCATGGTGATCACTGGTCAGTTAACCGCTCCCTACCACCCGTGAGGCCTGCTCTGCCCTCTCAAAGTCCTGAACCAAAAACCAGCCTTCCCCTCTCTTCTTCTACTGTGGAGTGCTACTCTGCAGAACACCCTCAAGCCTCGAATCACTCCAGACACCTTCACACTGCCCAAGAACCCCGCTCCTCTCCCTGCAAGGAACCATCCTTTCAGAAAGCTCAATCGTGGCCAGGAAGGACATGAGGAATGATACCCTCCTTCCAGGGCTTCAGCACACTGGAATAACAAGTAGCCATGAAATACTAACAATAGCTGGACCCAGTCCCATGACTCTGGTCCATGCCCCTCCTGGCTGGTGGCAGAGAACTAAGAACCTCTGGCTAACACAGCTGGCCGAGGCAGAGCACAGGGAAGAGGGAGGTGAAGCACATTTGAAAATCTGGCCGCCGGCGAGTTAAGCAGGGCCATAGCATGAGACAGGTGCTAACTCTCAGACAGCAGAGGAGTCAGACACACCAACGGATGGAACATTTCCTGGGAAGGATGCAGAGCATTTGTCCCTCTAGAAAGACCCAACTGTGGAAAGAATGGCACCATCCTTCTGTCTCTGAATTTCCTGTCTAGAAGCGGAGGACATGAAGGGCAAAGTCTTTCACAGACAGGAGCTTGGGACTATCATGTCTGATCCCCCTGAAATCCAGGGGACCCATGAAGTACCCTGTGCAAGATCTGACCTGGTGTTTTAGATACTTTCCCCCCATCTTCTAATACCCAAGGGGGGTCTTACCCAGAGAAGTCACAGTCTCAAAATTTTCCTGCATGACGTCCTTGTAGAGGGCTCTCTGCCCCAGATCTAGCACAGCCCATTCCTCCTTGGTGAAATACACAGCCACCTCTTCAAAGGCCACCTGCTCTGCTGCAATCATTTCCCTTTCCTGTTTCTCAGGAGTAGGGGACAATCTGGACTTGGATGTTATTCTGTTGCCTGTTGGGGCAAGAAGGGAAACTGGGGCTTCAGTCCATTGCACACTCCAATTCCTCCGGGGTCCTTTCCCTGCAGACAGATGCTCTCGAGACTCTGCAGGCCTGGGGAACTGCTTAAGCCTGTTTTCTGTGGAGTTCAGCAAATGTCTAATTTTCTCGCAAGACCCGCAATAGACGCCTAAACTGCCAGACTCCCGGAGACAGGATCCCAGCTGCGGTTCACAAGTTGAGACAGGTGCCTCCCTGCAGCCTAGACTGAGACATCAATCTCTGAGAGGGGGTCAGGCTTAAGATATGTTCATCACCAGCATCTCCGTTAGCTAGCTCAGGCAGCTGCCCCTGTAGCATAATGGCTTTTGAAGAGCCGTAGGCCCCATGGCTCCCCAGTCACTGTACAGGACACGAACCCAGCTGTGTGCATTCCCTTCTTACCTTTCCAGCTGCCTGAATGTAAGAACATGTGATGCTCAACGTTGCAGCCCCTTTGTGGAGCTGGGCCTTGGAGCACAGTATAAGTTACTGCAAAGATTGCTTGAGTCTGAAATTGTGCAGGCCAAGGGCAGAATGAAAGGAGCCACTTTGGAGGATCCTCCCTGACATGATCCCCAGGGCAGCACGTTCCCCCAGCAGCGCCGGGACCAGCTAGAGGCTGGAACTGGCTTTTCCTCGCTATGCATCTCCCCTGGTCCCAGGACAGTCAGTCTGCACAGGACGCTGCAGGAAACGGAGCTGGGCAGGGACGGGAGCCGGGAATCTCCCTCCCGCTTACTGCCCCGCCTGCCCCTTCCATGCTCTCTCCCGGTGAGATCGCTCCCCGGCCCGTCCGTTCCCCCGGGGCTGGATCGGCCCCTGCAGCCGCTCCGGGGAGCAGAGCCCGGCTGGGGGGCAGCAGCTGCGGGAGCAGAGACGGGGCGAGGATGGGCCGTGGGGGCAGAGTCACTTTCCTGCCCGGCCCCCGCACGTTCCCCGGGGCTCCCCTCACCTGCGGGCTCCGGCCGGGAGCTGGGGCGGGCAGAGCCCGGGGCTGGTTCCGGCCAACGGAGAGAGTCCCCGGGCCGGGCACGGAGGGGCGCTGGGGACGGATCCTCCTCGCACCGACCCGCTGGGAGGTAGCAGCTGCTCAGCCCCGGATTTCAGATCACAATGTAGCTGGATAGCAGCAGCAGCAGCAGCGTCTGACGACCAGGAAGTTCAGTTCAGCCCCGGCGGATCTGACAGATCTATCAGACAGACAGACGGAGAGTGGAGGAAGCGGAGAAGCAGAGAGCCGCGCCGCCTATCCTCTCCTAGCAATAGCCAGGGCCCTCTGGTGGCCACAGCTACTGGAACCCCCTCCCTGCGAGTCCCTTGGGGTGAGACTCTCCTTCCTGAACAAGGAGAAACCTACAGCAGAGCCAGTGAACCAGAGAGACGTGCCCCCAGGGGTCAGGAGCAATTGGACCGGGGGCCATTTGTTTTGTAGTCCCATGAGTTTGGTGTGTGCAAGAAAAGAAGAAACGGAACAGAAGCTGGGGTTAGGGAAGGGGATACTCTCAGAAACTCCTTCCTAGGCTTAAACAAACATTGAGTCCTGTGGCACTTTTAAAGACTAATAAATGTATTTATCGCATGAGCCTTTATGGGAGAAAATCCCACTTCGTCAGATGCCTGAAGATGGAGAATTTACAGTAAAGCAAGTGTCCAGTGAAGTGGGATTTTTCCCCATAAAAGCTCATGTGATGAATACATTTGTTAGTCTTTAAGGCTATGTCTACACTACAGGCTCTGTTAAGGCGACTTAACAAGGTGGATTTTAAGTTGACTTAAAGTTGGCTTTGTTAAGTCGACATACAGAGTCCACGCTAAAAACTTAAGTTGACTGCCTGTGTCCACACTGGCAGTTGCTAGGTCGACCGAGGTGTGGTGCATTGTGGGTAGCTGTCCCACATTGCACCAGGATCTGGAGGCCAATTAGGTCGACTTAAGGAAGGTGGACCTTCAGAGATGGAGTTATTAAGTCGACTTAAGGAAGTGCTTAATTCAACTTAAGGAAGTGCCCAGTGTGGATGCAGCGTTCTGTAGGTCAACATAAGTGTCATTAAGTCAACTCAAGGTGCAAGTGTAGACATGCCCTAAACGGCCACCAGACTCCTTGTTTGTTTTACTGAACAAGACTAATACTGGTACCCCTTTGGAACGTCGTAGGGTTGTGATATTTATCAGTTTTCTTAGATGTAACAGGCAAGAGCATATAGCTGCATAACTGCTTACAAATTTGTTTTATCTCCTGTTCCAATTGCCCAAATTGGACCCTTTTCTTGTAGATTCAGTACTTTTAAATACTTGTTTTTAAAAATATTGTTTGTTCCTGGGACTGTAAAATTATTTTGGTTAACACTGTGAAGATCGATGTCCCTGCGCTACTGTGATGCTGTCTGGATTTAAGGGACCATTTATGATATTATTTCAAATTAATATTTCATAACTATGGCTATGCCATCTTTGGTACCAATAGAAAGATTGTAATCTGCTGGAATGATTATGTGATTTATGTGTAGGAATTGCATCTGTATTAGAAGTTAGGAATATATTTTTTTATCTATATTTCAACCTGTGCGATTCTGGGAAACTCCCCAGAGGGGATGTTTACAGCCATTCTCTCCTTAATGGTCCATTAAGGAAGCTCCCAGGTTCAATGGGCCCAGGGAGAAACCTGATGAGCCACTATGACTTGACCATGTGACTCAACTCCATTTTGATTTGCAAAAGCTCCACACACAGCATGGGGAAAGCCAGAGATGATAAAAGGCAGATGTCCCAACTCCATCTTTCCTCCAGTCTACAGCCAACACCCATCTCTGGAACTATTTATCTGCGACTGCGATTGTCTACCAGAGAAACTGATGTGCCTGCAAACTTTTCCATGGAATCTAAATCGTTTGTATATGTGTGATTCACTTTGACCCTTTCACATCTCTCATATTTTGCTTTTTTTCTTTTTATATTAAATCTTTAGTTGTAGTTACTAAAGGATTGGCTATCAGTGTGGTATTTGGGGTAAGATCCAAACCTATATTATTCTCTGTGATGTGGCTGGCCCTTTGGGGTCAGGAAAACCTATTTCTTTAAGGGACCATGCCGCTATTTGAGAGCCAGAGGAGCTGGAGCGCAATAAAGAGGGCTGTTTCTATTTTGGCAGGTTTCGTGATAACTGGTGTGGGGAACCAGAAGCCTGGTTGTGACTGATAGGGAGACTGGTTTAACTACCACCCATCAGTTTGGCTCCTGGTTTTGCAGTTTGCCCTGATTTTTGCATGTACAGGAGGTTATCCCAGGAGGCCCCGGCCACAGCTACTTCATACCTGTTTTAAATAGCAAATAACTTTGGAAAACACTAATTGTTGTTAGTGGCTTAAGCAAACAATCTTAGTCTATCACTTCCTGGATTGTATTATGATTTTGTAATTTACAGTTTTTATTTCTAATTTTTCAGTTTTTTTTTTGCTATTGCACAAATTTATTCTTCGTGATCAGATGATACTGAGATTTACAGATTTCAGGGACTGCTGTCAAGACTTCTTCAGTTTAATTTGATGCATCAGTAAGGACTGCTTTCCTAAACTATTATTTGCCCCTCTATCCATCACCTCAGTGCATTGACACATCACCACTTGTGCACAGAAATTACTTCTCAGATTTTCATTAAGGGTACTTTACTTTCTTGTGTGAAATCTTTTGAAAGGCTAAATTCTACCGAATTTTTAACTAAACATATTTAAAGTATTAGACAACCCCAAGAATTCCAGTCAACAGTCCTGCACTAAAAAATTATTTTTAAAAAAATGCATTTGGGCTCTATTTTTCTGACACATTGTAGATAGCATGTAACCTTCTGGCAATATGTTTTCAGGTGCTGGATCCTTATTTCAGGGGATTCTCTTCAATTTTGGCTTGAGCCCCCAACCAATAATCTGGGAACCTCTAATCGCTTTGGCTGCCTTTGCCAGGCAAATCTGTTCCTGCTTGCAAGCAGAGATTTAAACAACTTAACTTTCTTGGGGGGAAGGCAAGTTGGAGAAAAGGAAAAGTCCAAGTTAAACTGAGAAAAATATTTACAACTTAACACCTTCCACCACCATTTACCTCAGGGTGTAAAAGTCTCATTCCCAAACAATTGAACCCTGAATGTTTGATTCAGTTTGTTCTGTCTTCCCAGACCCTCACTCTCAGTTCATAGGTCCCCAACTTCCTCACTCAACATTTGTGGTTCCTGGAGTCCATGCAAACCTCTCCTGCTGCAGTAATTTCAGCAGCTGGGACAGGGAGATCCCCACCCCCACCAAATCAGGAGGTTGACATAGCTGGGTGCTTTGAATTCCTCTGTTTCCCCTGTAGTGCATACAACAGCTTTCTGCCGGAAGCCGGCCTGTGCTATGGATGAATCAACTGTTGCCTAGCTTTGCCTGCAGCTCAGATGACTAGAAGTGGTGCTGGGCTCTTACTTCTGCTTGCCATTGGTTAGACACCTGGAATCTCTGGAGACCTCTCCCCATGTGAAGCAACTCCACCTCTTAGCTCAGCTTTGGCAGATGCAAGGAGACCAACAGCCTTAGGCTATGTCTACACTAGGAAAAGTTAGGTCGGCATTGTTAATGAGAGAGGAATGTTAATAAGGTTGACTTCTTAATGAGAGAGGAATAAAGAAGTGTTCTCTAAAAAAAAAAAAAGACAGGAAAAATGTTTTTCATGAAGTCAGCACATTTCTAGCTAAAGGTTGCAAAGTATTAGTGAGAGAAAATAGAATTGTGGAGTTAGTTCCATTGTACAGGGCGTCCTTGTTCAACAGCCCCCTTTCAGTCAGGTCTATGAACATCTTTTATTTAGCACAGAAAGAAGAGAAAATTCAGCGAGAAGAGACAAAGATCTCACCCCGCTGTGACACTAAGGAGCAAAGGGTTCACTGTTTTGTAACAGTGACAGGCCTGACAAACTCGCTACACCTACATTGCTACATTGCAGTCATGGTATTTATAAAACATGTCGTGTAAGGTCTTACATGAAAACCAAGATCACATTGATCCTTATAACTGTTGTGTGATGGATTTAAGACGTTGTGCGTATGTATTTAACTTATGTTTTAACACCTGTGTGCCAGGCAGAGCTGACAAACAGATTTCCTCCAAATAAAAGGTAAGACCTGTATTCCCGTCACACATAAATTAAGTGTTGTAAGTCAACACAGTGGAAATCCATTTGCACATACAACGTACAGGACAATAGGAAGACAACGTGGAGCCAGCACCTTAGAAGGCCCACTGGGGTCATCCTGATAACAAGGACTTTGGTGTATAAGAAGAAGACAAAAGTTTGTTTTATCCCACACTGGCGGAAGTATTTAGCAATGCAATTATAGTCGTGGAAATGGGATCTGTCCTGGTGGGAAATGCTACAAGGAAGTTTTAGGTGACAAACTGCTTTAGATATGGATTCTAAGCCCGTCTACACTCACTGCACTTTTTGGTAGCAGTCGACAGGAGATACGCAAGACACATAAAATACCTTGCATACCTCCCGTCGCCTTACTAACTCCCACTCACCTCCCTGTGCACACTGAACACAGAAGAGCGCACAGACGGTGGTGAATAGGAGCACGTTATTCCCTCTGTTTTCTGTGTGTCCATTTGTTTCCACTACCCTTACTCCGTATCTCTTCACTCTTGGTCTCCGACAATAAATTCATGATTGTTGCACTATAAATACCACTCTATGCTGTGGTGTTACAATGACCTTGGTCCTGAGTTGTAGCAATCAAGATGTGTGTACACTGTTCCCTTGGGAATAGCAAACCTGGTAGTTCCTGACAGTGTCTAGTGACAGGGGCTGGATTCAACAGGGGACACATCAAAGGAGTTCAGGGAGTGGGATGCCCCAAGTATTAACCTGCAAGGCAAAGTCAGGGCTGGGAGGACCTTGAGGTGGTGTGGGGGTGTCTGACAGACATAATATAAAAATGGCCATACTGGGTCAGAGAGCAATGGTCCATCCATCTTGTTTTCTGAAAGTTTTCAATGCCAGATGTTTCAGAA
>ML686085.1:56333-99981 GCA_007922175.1 Pelusios castaneus
TTTGTCTTCCTTTTTCTTTCCTTCTTTTTTCTTTCTCTCTCTTCTTTCCTTCCTCTTTCTTCTTTCTCTTCCTTCTTTCCTCTTTTCCTTCTCTTTCTTTTTCTCTTCCTTCCTTTTTCTCTCTCTTCCTTCCTTCTCTCTTTTTCTCCCTTCCTTCCTTCCTTCCTTCCTTCCTTCCTTCCTTCCTTCCTTCCTTCCTTTTTTAAAAAAAACTTTAAAAAATTAATTTTAAATAAAAACCTTTCTAAAAATTAAATTTCAATTCAAAATTCATTCAAATTCAATTAAACAATTAATTAATTCTATTTACAATTACTTTAACTTCAATTAATGCCTATAATTTCTGTCATGTGAGTTTACACAGAAATTTTATTCAGAAAAAGTTTTGCACACGGCTTGAAAATTTTGCACACAAGCCGCCAAACCTTAAAGGGAACATTGCAAGCAATCATCAAGTGAGCCATCCTGTCTTCAAGTTCCAGCTTTTGACAGTCAGAGGCTAGGGACAGCCAGAGCATCTGAGTGCATCCCAGGCCATCTTAGCTAATAGCTATTGTTAGCCTGATCCTCCATCGACTTATGTGGTTCTTTTTAAACTCTGTTAGACTTTTGGCCTTCACAACATCCCAGGCAACAAATTCTACAGGTTGATGCGCCCTGAGAGACTATCAGACCCATAGAATGTCTCTCTCTCTTCCTCTCCCTCTCTCTCTCTCTCTCTCTCTCTCTCTCTCTCTATCACACACACACACACACACACTCTCACTCCTGCTATGGGAGCTTGTCACAAACTCAGCCACCATATCTGAGCCAATCAGAAAATTCTTCTTTAACCATGAGACTTTCACAGACTCATAATTCATAGAATATTGAATTGCACCACATTTCCTGAGCCAGGGCTTTTTATAGAGTTATTCTGCGTCACATATTAAAATAAGATAAAATACCAAGCAAAAGCAGCACCTATGCGGATATCTTTATCAAACTTTTACTTTTTACTTGCATAATTCATTCAGCCAGGGACCACTTATTTACAGGAAGCTGTGCATGGGCTGATCCAGGAGTGGATGGTTCACACAGTTGGGCAAGTGCAAGCAGAGCCCCAAAAGTGAGTGGGAAGGGTATTGGGGTGCCACAGTGATATATCTGTCCAGATTGCAGAGTGGAATGTCACACTTAAAAGTCACACTTAAAAGTAACATATTTCTTGACAATCTTTTATTAGAAATGAGTAACTTTTGGGTTAAGCTGTATTAGAAACTCTACATTTTAGTAAAGTTTTTGCCCAAATAAATTGCTCAACATACACAAGGCCAACCAAACAAAAATTATAACAGTAGTTCACAGTGACATCATTTGTAGAATCGTGAAGGAAGTTTAGGTTTCAAGGAATAGCAATAACACACAAACCCCCCATTTCCAGCAGGGTTTGACAACCTTCCCCAACACACATGCACGTCCCTACATCACCATCAACCCCATTTCTCTGTTACCCCCAGTAACAGCCCCAGTATAGCTAGCCTAGCGCTCACTCTGGGGTTCACCAAGGGTTCCCTAAAACCAACTCACTTATTAAACAACATGTTTGCCTAAGGTATGGGTTTCCAGGGTAGCTAAGGAAATACTGGGAGGATGCAGATACGGCTTTCCAATAAATGATTGGTCAAGTAGGATTCTTTTCCAAAACAAGGCATCTTTTTATTGGTGCAAATAATAAGAATCCCTAATACAATAGCAAACTAACAATCCCCTTACTGATGTTGTGAAAAACAAATCCCCTATAATAAGTTAAAGAGCACCTGTCACCATGCCTCAGTGGGTCACAGCTGTGGACACCAGGTTCAGGATAACTGCTGAGAAATGGGGCAGACCCACACCAAACTGGTGGTTATTCTTCTATCTGGAAGATATACCAAGCCAGCAACAAAAGTAAACTTCTGTCTCACCACACTGCTTAACAAAAAGTCAGAAAAGCCATTTCCTTAGATATTCCAGTCCTTCTTTCACCTCTCAGACAACAGACTTTACGAGGAGTGGTTATTTAAAACCAAGTTTCAATTTCATCTTCCAGTTCCAAGAGATCAGCCACACAGAATGCCAATATATAATTCAGATTTTACCCCATAATCACACTGCTGCCAATTTCTTATTATCTAACATCTAAAGGCTTATTCCTAGGGAAAAAGAAATGAAAGCGTTAAAATGGTCAGAGAATCACATACATACAATTATTGCAAAATTCTTGAATTAGATTTGTGGCAGTGGCAAAATAAATTGACAAATTGCAGTCTCTGGAAATTACCCCAAAAGCTTGGGGGCTATCGATCCTGTTTAAAGCTTCCTTGTTAGAAATCCAGTCCAGAGAAATGAAGCAGATGAAGACAAGACGGAAAAGGTGCAGCTCCCTATATCTTTTCTCCCATATGGTTGGATGCCTTCAGTCTCAAATTTGTGGAAAATTATAAGCCCAAAATAGAGTCCAGGATCACATAAGCAAGTCACGTGTGCTTCCATGCTTTGTTGAGTCATGAGAATAGCCATTGTCCGTACTCTGCCTAAAACCCATTTGGTGGGAACAGGCTTCTTTTATGGTCTATTATTGCAATGGTTCTCAACTTTTTGCGGGTCTTGACACATCTAATGGCGTGTCGCAACCCTACAGAACACATTAGCCCAACCCCACAGGCCTCCAGCTATCTCCTTGGCTCTTCGACACACTTACCACCGTGTGGCGACACTGTAATGTGTCCTGGAGTGCAAACTACATTGTCCTTAAATGGGTCATTAACTTGTATAGTTCATTTGCAGAAGGCTGTCTGGTTGCAATATAAATTTTACCTGGTGGGTGTTACTCAGGCCACGTACACGCTATCTAACGGTCACGAAAGAAGCCCCTTGTGCTATCAAAGTCACATGACTTTTATTGCGAGGGAGAGTGTACACACTGTGCTCCTTCTAACGGAGCGGTGTCCACACTTTTTTTTACTTCTTTCGCGATATAGAGCAGTGCATGATGGGCACCTATCCCACCGTGCACTGTAGCAGCCAGGGTTCCTGGAGCTGTTAACCCGAGATGACAGCTGCCGGGAACTGGGTGACAGCGGGATTCAAGCCACGGGCAGTGCTGGCACTCCTGGCAGCTACAGCCTGGCTCCCACGGGGATTCCCTCTAGCTGCTCGGCTTCCCGGGAAGCCAGGAGGCTAGAGGGAATCCCATGGCAGTGACCTAAGGATTCCCTGTACCTAGAGCCCCACTGCCGCCTGACTCGCCAGCTACCTGGGCGGTGGCGGCGGCTGACCTTTCCCCTAGTTTTGGTTGCACATGTGACCTGCAGCATCCAATGGTAGAATGACTCTTGCTTATTCAAAATGGAGAGAGGTCTGGAATACAAAATTGAATCTGGGGAATTTCTCTGGTTTCTTATTCTCCAAACAATTGAACATACATCTAAACCAAACAGTGTATTATTTTATCGATATGCCACATTTCACATAATCATTTTTTGTATTATTTTATAGATAAATCACACATACATATTTGTTTTACACAAAACACAGAGACTCACTAAAAAGTGTAAAATTGGTTAAGTACTCCCCCTCCTGACCCACTGCCCCACGTATGAAACAAAATGCAGGCCTAGGCTACACTATTACATGTAAAAGAGTTGATAACACTTGTTTCCACAAACTGTGCTTTTGGGGGGGTAAGACTGTAACTCTTGCAGATTTTAAGGGTGGAAAGTAGATTTATTAAAATCATTAAACTTGGATTTAGTAAATAAAATAAAAACAGCAACAGAGCATTAGGGAAACCTAATAAATCTTTGAGAGACAATATCTACAAAGATACTTTGAATCTTAAGTGCTTTAGAAAGTACATATTCTGCATTATTAACTTAATTGGCACTTTTATCAAAATACAAAAAAGAAATTAAAAGTAATTAAACAGACACAAACATCCACACTCACACAGTTAGCCAAACTTTTGAAGATAATAGGAATAAACAAGGCATCAGGATAAAAGAGTTGCCCAGGATTTTAGGAGCAATTTTTATAACTGTCTGAAACTTTATTCAGTGAAATAATTTTGTATCCATTCTCATGCTTTAACATAGGTAAATGCATGTCATACATAAGCTCTCCCCACCTCATCAGGCATTACATTTCCCCTCTTATTTTTTCCTATTTTTCTAATCACTTTTTTCACAGGAGGTCAGAAATACTAAATATATAAACACATCAAAAGGCTTCAGGAGGAATGGGTATACAAACAGGGTAAAATCCCAAAGCTGGTCATTTCTGATTGGGATGAAGGACACTGTACCATAACCAAAATCTCCTGGTCTTTATATGCCTGGTGATATTCTAGAGCAGTAGTTCTCCCTACAGGACACATCAGCCCACCTCACCAGGCCAAATCCAGCCATCTCTCCGGCTCTCTGCAACATATTTACTGCTGTGCAGCAATACAGTAATTTGCCCTGACACAGTGGTAGAGAACTGCTGTTCTAGAGCCTCAAAAGCCACAATAACTTTTATTTGTTAATACCACTGGCAGTAACTAAACACCTAAAAGTATGATGGGAAACAAAAACAGAGAGAAAATTGGGCTGTCACCACAATGCTACAAACTGCCAGGCCTTTGTACTAATAAAAAAGCCTTGCACTATAGTGAAAATGCATCAATATTTTTATGTGTACCAACAGTTTATAGCTCTCTGCAAAACAATTACTTGTTCTCCATTTTATTTAACATCATGTTGAAATGGCCATAGAGAATTCATTGATATAAAACTTTACGCTGTATAGTGATTTTAAAGCTGTAGCCTCTAACATTAGCCAATCCCCTCTCAAACACGTGACGATTTTGTCTTACTAAAAGAGGAAAAGTTCTGATGAAATAAAAATAAGAATACAATGTTTTAAAGAGTGACCATCCCAACTTGGAAAAAAAATAACATTCGCTTGTTTTTTAATTTTTTTTTTTTTTTTGTCTAAATGAATTGCCCAGCATGAAAAAACACCAACCAGACAAAAATTTCTCTACATGCAGTTTACAAATAAAGGACATAGGACTTTTAATAGGCTCATTTGTAAATTGTGAAGAAAGTTTTAAATTCTTGGATACAATATTAAAAAACAAACACACACACACACCCATATTTATAGGGGAATTTTACGATCAAAACATAAAATTTAAAAAAAACTAGGACAGAGAGAAACTCTCCAGCCTTTGGTACTGTCACCTAAAGAAACATGCTTCTCTATACCCACCTCACACTCCTCTTCTTTCCCTGACTTTTATCTAAAACTACCACTTTCTGCTAAACACATCATTTTGATCACATCATATAAAGATTTTAAATACAAACTATCTTAACTTTTAAAAGTTTAACATGAAAAAACAGGATATGGGAAGAAGAGAACTGTTCTGGATTTTAGGGGAAATCATGACAATTGTTTGAAATACTTTTTAGTGAAACTGTTTTGTATGTATTCTTCATTAATTATCATGGTTTAGCATGGGCATTTATCATACAGATACTCTCCCCGACTTTATGAGGTAGTACTCTATCATTTTGCCAGTCTTCCTAATCACTTTGTTGTGGCTTATCAGAAATAGAAAAAATAATAATAAATAGTAACAACAATAATGAAATCATTGGAAGAATTATATACTTGCTGATATTTTGTGGTGGTGTTTGTGCAAAGCAACAATTCAATTTTTTTGTTTTTATTTACCATCGCATTAAAGGGGTCCTAAAAAGTCATTTTTCCCCATTCCTATAAAACACTTTATATCTTATTTTTCCACAGTGCGTAATATAGGGCTAACCTACATTAGAAGCGCTACACGGGTGCAGCTGAATCCTTGTAGTGCGTCTGGTGAAGACACTTTATGTTGATGGGAAATCTCTCTCTATGTCAATGAGGCATCATAAAACCACCACCTGGTAGCTGTTTCAGCATGAGAAATTCTCCACCCAACATAGTGTTATCTACAACAGTGTTTATGTTGGCATAATTTACAAGTGCTCAGAGGGGTGGTTATTCACACCTGAGTGACATAAAGTTACATCAATGTGTGTACAACTCCCTACATAATTTACAGTATCAAATAATGCAAGACAGTAGATGATCAAAATTATTGAAAACTTATGTGTTACTGTGTGACTAAGGGTGAATTAAAAGGCATAGTTGAAGTAGAAGAGATTATAATGGAAGAGAAGATTTCAAGCAAACAGGAGCTGACTGGTTCCAGGGTATTTCATAGACTCATAGGCTATGTCTACACTTGCAACTTAGGTCGACTTAATGACGTTTAAGTCGACCGACACAAAGCCCTGCCCACACAGGGTGTTTATTAAGTTGACTGAAGCGCTTCCTTAAGTTGACTTAATAACTACCACTCTTTAGGGCGACTTAATGCCTAAGTCGATTTGTTAAGTTGACTTAAAGCCAGTGTGGACGCCCTAAGTCGACCTAATGCCTTAAGCTGACCTAACTGGCCTCCAGGCCAGGGGATGGGCTGGGGAGAAGGGAGTTGCGGCTCGGGAAAGATGGGGTTCAGGGGCAAGGGAGAGCCGTAGCTGGGCAGATGGGTTGCCGGCTCCCTTGCGGCAGAGGAGCCCCAGCCACGGGGGAACCCCTGTGGCCCCGGGGCTCCAGCCACGAGGAAACGCGACGGGGGTTTCCCCGCAACTGGGGCTCTTCTGCCATGCCTGAGCCGGCAACCCCCTGCGGCTGGAGCCCCGGTGCAGCAGGGGTTCCCCCGTGGTTGGGGCTCCTCTGCCGCATGGGAGCCAGCAACCCATCTCCCCAGCCACAGCTCTTTCTTCCCTCGAGCCATCTCCCCCAGCTGCGGCTCCCTTCTCCCCAACCCCATCTCCCCCAGCCACGGCTCTCCCCAGCCCAATCTTCCCTGGCCATGGCTCTCCTCTGTTGACCTAGCACCTGCCAGGGTGGATGCCGGCAGTCAACTGGAGTGTTCTGTGTAGACGCTCTAAGTCGATTTAACAGAGTCGACTTAGCTTAACAAGTGTAGACGCAGCCATAGCCTCTAAGGTCAGAAGGGACCAACAGGATCACCTAGTCTGACCTCCTGCACAAGGCAGGCCACAGGACCTCCCCCACCCCTTCCTGTAATAAACCTCTAACTTATGTCTGAATTATTAAAGTCCTTAAATCATGATTTAAAGACTTTAAAGTACAGAGAATCCACTAACAAGTGAGCCGTGCCCCATTCTACAGAGGAGAGTGAAAAACCCGGAGAGCTAAGAAACCCCACTCTCCACATACCCGCCATACAAGCATGTAGGGTTCTTCTCAGTGAAGCACTTGCATGCCTGTTGGTTGGTGGTTGGCTACCTTACAATAATATAAACTATAAAATACAATAACAAGAGTACAAAGGTCTTCACCCTCACTCCTTTCCTTTGGACGACTATCTCCCTCTGACTATGCGCCAGTCAGACGTTGTCCTTTAACTAGGGTGGAATATCAAGTCTTTTAATGCATTGTCCCTAAAACTGTTAGCTAAGAAAGTACTGTGCAACCATCACATAAAAGAGGACATGCCATTCTGTGGGTTAAAGATGGAAGTTCCTGCCAGTGCCTTGGATTGGCAGGAGTAACGATGACTCTTTGACTGTTAGACAACAGAGTCCTGTGGCACTTTTAAAGACTAACAGATTTATTTATCACATGTAAGAGTCATAGTTATAGGTCCACAGTCTGAGACCTCCTTGTAGCCTCGCTGGTAACATCTCCCAAGGAAGATGGTGAATACATGCTCAGCTGTGAATGGTACCTCCCTTTTGCCTTGAATAGTTGCCAGGCAATAGTATTAAAAATAAAAATCAAGAAGAATGGGAGCACTAGCTCGTGTCCAATACAGCCAAGTCAAGTGACTAATCCGATGCTGCTGAATAATGATTGTACCTTGAGGTAGGTGCATTACCAAACGCTTTGAACCCTCAGCTTGCCAATTAGCATGAGTCCGCAGTGTGGCTACTCAAACTGATAGCCCTGCAAAAACCAAAAATTCCATAGCCTGGAGAACCCTCAGACAATTGCAAACATCAAGGCTGTCAGTAAGGAAACTGCAGCATGACCTAAAACTCTGAAGCCTTGTCTGGTTTTCACCATGGAAATAATGAACACGATAAGGTAGTGCAAAAAGACTAGCATACTTCATGACCCTGATGTCCCAGGCAGCCCTGCCCATGGGGAGAGGAATGCTTCCAATGAGGTGAAGCAGGTGGAAATGAAAGGTTGCATGATCTTCATGTCCCAATGAGCCCTGCCAATGGGGAAGGAAATTATGCCGCCGAACCTGAAGCTGTAATGAATGACAAGGATGATGACACCAAGGCAGACCTCAACAAATCTATGATTCTGGTCACCATGGCAATCAGTTCTAGTAGCCTGTTGCCTAGCTCCACTGGAGAAATGTAACAGAGGAGCGCCCTCAGGTGACCGAAAGTAAAATTGCTGGTGTCTAGCAGTGAGCCAATTTTGTCCACCCCTGTACCAAGATGAACTCTAATTCTTCCAATGAGGTGAAGGCAGATGTAAAAGAAAGGGCACATGAAAAGACTGTGGTGAGGCTACCAGATAACAACTTAGCTTGCCCCTTCTGTAAGGCTCATATTGCTCAACCCGTTGCTCTCAAAGACCACCTAAAATGACACCAATGGTGGCAAGAAGGCTGTCTTCCAGTGTTCAGTGTGTGGGAGAACAGATCAGAAACCCCACAGCATTCTATGTCACATCCCTAAATCCAAAGGGACTGCAACACAAGAGCCAGCTGGTGAGTGGGGTTGCGAAGTACATGGCAGACAATTTGGCACCATGTCAGGTCTCTCCCAACACAAGAGATTAACACACCTTGTGATCTGGAATGCTGAATGAATTTAAGCAAGTCACCTAAAACCGAACTCACAACGGGGCAAACAATAGCTGCTGGAAAAATGAGGAAGTAAAACTCCACAAGGAGCTTCATCAAATGTACCTGGGATGCAGATGTGTTAACAAACTATTAGTGAAAAAACTGACCACCAAAACTGTTATGCAAATCAAAGCCAAAAGAGCAGCACTTGGTCTGTTGAATAAGGCAGCAACTGAAGCCACTGAGCTGGGATCCCCAAGAAACAGTTCATAATCTGGAGGCTCGATCTGAACAACCCAGATCCACAGCTGGACTGAGAAACCTTTATCTCAATAAAATCAAGAAGATCTACAGCACCCAGTCTTTGATGACTTTGAGGCTGAAATATTCAGCGCATGGGTCAAGGGTGAGTCAATATAAGGTCTCGTGTTGGAACAGGAACCATCGATGTCCACACCACCTTTTTCAATGAAATGTCACAACCCAGAGTGATACCCAAAAGGAATTACAACAAGCAGAAATGCAAGGAAAAATCCTGAATGAGAAGGTGAACAGGGAGGAAAGGTAATTATCTCAACATCAATATATCAACATCTATGTGAGAATGACAGGTACAAACTTGCATCCATCATTCTAGAGGGCACAGAAGCTATGTCTACACTACAAAAAGTTAGGTCGACTTTGTTAAGTCGACTTAATAAGGTCAACTTAAAATCGACCTTTGCTGTCCATGGACATGAATTAAGTCCACTTTGTTAAGTCGACTTAATTCGACTTATCAAAGTGGACTTAAATGTCCACACTGGGCTTAGGTCGACCTAAAGAAGGGTTAGGTTGACCTAAGCAGGCTTAAGTTGATCTAATAGGCGGTTTTTATTAAGTCAACTTAAGGAATTTCTTAAGTTGACTTAATGAAAGCCTAGTGTGGACGCAGCTTAATTTAAGTTGATTTAAGCCTCCTTAAGTCAACTTAATTTGCCAGTGTAGATGTAGCCAGAGTGCCTTCAATGCCAAGTCCCACTTGCTGAGGTCCATCGGGTTATATAAAGATCAGCAGGAGATGGAAACTGCCTTCGATGGACTGGGACAGTTTAAGTCACTGACAGGGCGAACGACTCAGCATTTGAAATTAACAATCAGTTAAAGAAGTAGTTAAGAACATTAAAGAAATGAATATGAAGTCTGCTCCAGATCCTGACAAAGTCAGCTTAAAGGATCTGGTCTGTAAAGACAAAAAGGGTGAGAAGCTGGCAGGGTTCTTCAATATGTGGCTAATCACAGGCATCATTCCTGGTGGTATTAAGGAATGACACAATGCCATTAATAATTTACTTGATAGACCACTCTGATTGCAAGAAAACCATGCATTCATCCCTTGATGACAGCTTCTGGAGGGCTGTCAAGAAGTGGCTGCATCTACTGGCCGACACATGTAATGGACTTATCTACACTAACACAACTGGAGGCCTAGGAGTAATAAAACGTGCAAGACTCACCCCTTCCATCTAGACAAGGTGATTACATAGTATTGCACACTACAAAAATGATACAACATGAAACATTGCAGGGGAAAGTAGTAATGAAGGAAGAGTTTAATAAACTGAGACTCGCTGCTGGAGGAAAAGAAGAGGAGGTACCTGTGATAACACATCCAATTAGGAGCTTTAAAAACACCAGAACACCCCAGTGAGTCCTGGAAACACTCAACAAGTGGAAACAAGTCCTGGAAACACTCAACAATTCCCAAGGCCATCCTATCCAATCCCATTCAACTGGAGAGATGCTGAATATTCCCAGTGGAAGGAATTACCATGCCAAGACAGTGGGATAGATCATTTTCACCATGACCTAGTCAGCAATGACTGGATGAAAAACCACCGAGGGTTTTCAGAACACCAATTCCTAACTGCCTTACACCTAAAAGCAAACGTTTATCCCACCAGAGAATACTTAGGGCATGGAAAAAACAACTTATTCGTCAAATGCAGACACTCCTCTGCCAAATATGAATCTATATCCCACATTCATCCCACGAATGATTAAAGGTCTTGAAGAGTTGACTTATGAGGGAAGATTGAAAGAGCTGGGTTTGTTTAGTCTGGAAAAGATGAGATTGAGAGGGGACATGATAACAGTTTTCAAGTACCTAAAAGGTTGTTATGAGGAGGAGGGAGAAAAATTATTCTCCTTATCCTGCCGATGATAGAACAAGAAGCAATGGGCTTAAACTATAGCAAGGGCGGTTTAGGTTGGACATTAGGGAAAAATTCCTAACTGTCAGGGTGATTAATCACTGGAATAAGTTGCCTAGGGAGATTGTGGAATCTCCATCATGGGAAATTTTTAAGAGTGGGTTAGACAAACACCTCTCATGGATCATTTAAGACAGTACTTGGTCCTGCCATGAGTGCAGGGGACTGAACTCAATGACCCCTCATGGTCCCTTCCAGTTTCTATGATTCAGGGACAGTTCCCAGCTGGGCAAGATACTCAAAATAAAGAGACACAACAAACTACACAAGCTCTTGAAGAAAGATGTTTGCAGGCTTGACTGGGTAGTTTACTAAGAGCCTAAATTACACTCAGTGAATAGCGAGTTGAGGAAACTAGACCTCATCTTTACCAAAGATGGAACAGCCGTGATGGTTGACGTCACAGCTCACTTTCAGTATACAGATAAAGACTCCATGGATGCAGCTGATGAAAAGATGAGACATCAACAACCCCTGACAGAGGAAAAGAAGGCACTGACAGATGCAAAAATTGTAATGTACTATGGCTTCCCCATCAGTGAGAAAGGGAAATGGCCCAAGATTAATGATAAATTATTGTCATGGACTGTCTACGGGCAGACAAAGGGCAACTGCAAAATTGTTTAGTAGGAGGGCTCTGTTGCACTCTACTGATGTCATTAATATCTTTGCTAATATTGGGAATAACGTTGTTAGAATAAAAACATCCTTGAGGGATTCTCATAATAATTATAATTCATGACTGTGATCACCTAACATGGACAGGCCACCTGGGGATAGCCTATACCCCCAATGATCCAAAAAAGAAACCCTCCTGGGTGTTAAAAATAGCAGAGAATCTCAACAAATTGGAGACAAAAGAGCACTTGGTCTGTTGAACAAGGTAACAACAACTGAGGCCACTGAGCTGGGACCTGAGGCCACTGAGCTGGCGCCTGCTCACTATCTAGAGAGCTGAACCAAAAAACCTTGAACCACGACCCAGCTGAGAAATCTCTATGTATGTGAAACTAAGAAAGATTTAAAACATCCAGCCCTCAAGGACTTTGAGGCAGGGCTGGATTATCTCAGGGCTAAAGAAGCTGAAACCCCAGGTCCCGACCAAAAGGGTGGATAAAACCCCTGTGATAATCTCCTCTCTCCCCAACCCCAGTGCCAGCTGGGCAACGGTGCTCACTCCCCCAAGCCCCACCGGCGTTGCGAGGGGCAGGGTCCTGGAGCCAGAGACTGGACTCTGTGCTCCTGCTCCGCCCATGGGCTGGCTGGTCCACCCCCAGGGGCGGGGCAGGCCAGGCCACCACCTGTTCAGTATGGGGGTGGGCTGGCTGGTGGGAGGTGCGGTCTGCGGTGCAGCCTTCTAGGGCCCATGGCCCTGGGGGGCTGCACTGGCGCCTCACCATGCGCCAATCATCCCACGCCACGGGGGCAGACTGGCTGGAGTGGGGCTAAGGTGGGAGTGCCCTCTGGCCCGAGAGTCCTCCCCCATCAGTGACGGATCGCCTGCAGGCTGCCATGCTGGCGGCTGGGGGCCCCTCGGTGGGAGGTGGGGCCCCAGGTGGGGAGGGAGGGGGAAGAAGCAGCCCGAGGGCCCTGAGCCAGTTAATCCAGCCCCGATTTGGGTTGAAATCCTCAGCACATGGATCAAGGGTGAACCCAACATAAGCTCTTGTTTCGAAACAACCAGCCTTGCTGATCTCTCCACTGTTCTCAGGGAAATGCCCCAGCCAAGAATGAAACACACAAAGAATAACAAGGAGCAGGAGGGCCAGGAAAAAGACTGGGTGAAGAAAAGAGCAGCAAAGAGAGGGGCCTACCTCCAATGCCAACATCTCTATGACAATGACAGGTGAAAACTTGCCTCCATCATTCGACAAGGTACTGAACACCTCCAGTGCCAAGTCCCACTTGCTGAAGTTCATCGGCTGTATAAAACACTGTTCAATAGTCTGGACCAGTTTAATTCTCATGCTAGGGTGGATGACAGCCTTTGAAATCATAATAGCATCTAAAGAAGTGGTCAAGAAATCAAAGGGAATGAATGTGAAGTCTGCTGAGGGCCCTGACAGAGTTATCTTAAGGGATCTGATCCACAAAGACCCACAGGGAAAGACACTAGCAGGGCGCTTTAATATGTGGCTAATCACAGGCATCATTCCTGATGGAATCAAGAAATGTCAATCCCCACCAATCCCAAATAATACAGACAAATAATACAGGTCATTGGTAGATACGGGGAACTGAAGACCTCTTCCCATTGGACCCATAATGATACGGCTTTCCTCAAGAATACTGACAAACAGGCTGGCTAAGGCGTGACCTTTAAATGAAAGAAAAAGTGTTTATTGCAGCCCTTGGCTGCTCCAAAAATCTCAGGATTCTCCACATCCTAACCAAGCAGGCCAATTCATTCAGACCCCAGACACAGGCCAAGAAAATCAAAACGTCTCTTAGAGTTGTATTCGTGAACCTTGCCAAAGCATTTGACTCAGTAGCCCACAATCACATCAAGTGGGTGTTGCAGGAGAGAGGCTTTGACCAGCATATTATTTACACATCATTGCGGACTCCTACAAGAACATCTATACCCAAACGCAGGTATACCCTTAGCGGAACTAGTGTGGGCCATGTTGGAAGTATGTTACAGCGCAGGACAACGAGAAGAGCTGCTGATGGCTATCAGGATAATGAAACCAGACCACGGACCCAGTTTTCTTTGACACTCCAGGTCCCAACCAGGAGACCCCAAACAATTCAAACAGACGAGTGGGTTGGAGACGGCTGGTAACAGGTCTTGGGCCATACTAGCTCAGTTGACTCATATATTTGCCTTCCAGCTGAAAGGTTCATGGAGTGACACCATCCAAGGCAATTTAAAACAATTAAAAAAATGGTGAGCTGAAGGTCTCTTGACACACAGTGTGAAGGTTTTCAAACCCTTTATAAAAACTAACACCATGCCTTATCTATTTATTTGAAATCTCTCAGCAGCCGAGTGTTGGTTCTTCAAAGGCCTTTGAGAATCTATCCACTAAGAACCCTAAAGAGACAAACAAGTTGGGGCCTGGCCCGTTTTTGCTCTGGCCCAAAACCACATGCTCAGTAGGACGCTGGTTCAATAGACATGTTCCATCTAACTCTGAGGAGGCAATCTGGTACAGTGGATGCACTAACCCATAACCAGGACAACTATTATGCTTTTGATAGTACGAGCTGCTATAAACGGAATCAACATGCATTGTCTGAAACAGAAGCAGTCTGAGGACTGCCCAGATTGTGCCATAGATGCCCCAATCCAAACCAGCCATAACTGTGCAAGCTTGATTGGACATGATGAGAACAGTAAACTCACAGGTGTTTGTGCCTGTTTAACCCTGAAATCTTGTGCTCAGGCAGCTGATTGGGTGAACAAAGTGACAGATCAAGTGTTAGATAAAACAATCAGACCACCGGATAAATGCAAATCCTGAACCTCTTCTTCCTTCAAATTACAAAACCCTGTTTGGAAAAAAAGAACTGTTGGTAAAATACCTAAGTTAAACAGTGCTTTGGGAACACAACTGCTGGTGCAAAAATAAAATAAAAGTGCATGCACTGAGTACAGGGGCTCTACATAAAATATCACTTGAAAATGGCTGTGTGAAGTGTATTTTTCATGGCATGCCCCATTTGGGGTCCCAGTATCACATGAACAGACAGGCACAGAGCTCCTCATGCAAATCCTATGAAAATACAACCCCAGGCCTACAGCAGAATTCTGGGGTGCCAGTTTGCCCCGTAGCAAGCCAGGAAGCAACTTGAAGATAAGAACCTGAACTTGATTCGATATTATATGGAAAGCCAGTGTAGAGAGTGAGGACAGGCCTGTGATGTCCGTAATAGCCTTTGTTGAAAGAAGTGCTGCGGCGTTCCATATTAGGTGGTGTTTCCTGACTGCTGACGGTTTCATACTGAGGTCCAGAGCATTGCTGGAAACCAGCCAAGAGGTGACAAGGGTGTGAATAACTGAGGCCAGCTCACTGTTCGCCAGGATGGGACAGTCTGCTAGCCAACCCAAGATGAGAGGAAGTATTACTCACACAGGCTTCAGAGCTTAGGGCTTGTCTACAGTCTCAGTTAAGTTGGCAAAATGTTGCTCTGGAGCAGTGGTCCTCAGCCAATAGATCGCGATCTACTTCTGAAGGGCAGTAACCTTTGAAACCTACGAGCATTGCGCCATCTGCTGGCGAAAGGTTGGGGACCACTGCTCTAGGGTATGAATCCCACCACCTCCTCGAGTGCTAGAAGGTTTGCTGGCATAAGCATGGGTGCCATGTTGGGGGGAGATGCTCTCCACTGATGTAGCTGCTGCCACTTGTTCAAATGATTTATGATGTTGGTGGGAGAACCTTCTCCCACCGATGTAATGCGGTTACTTATGCCAGGAAAACTTTTATCACACAGGGGAGTATATTTTCATACCCTTGAGCAAAAAAGTTTTGCTGATACAACTGCGAGTAGAGACAAGCCCTTATTATCATCAGCAAAGAGTGCTCCTGTACGATGGGGTGAATTGGCCGTGTGGATAATTGATTTAAATGTAGGAGCTGATCGGAGGACATTTAGAGCTTTCTGAGAGCAATAATCAAATCCCACCCTAAGAGAATCTTCTCTCAGCCTCCGGCTCTACACAACCCCTTCCCAGGAAAGAGATTTCATTCGCTTGCTTTGCTAACCATTGCATGTCCTCATTACACAGCCAATCCAGCCTGGCCTGACTCTCCAAGCTATGTGGGAACAGGAAAAGGTGCTATTCTCTTGCTAGTTGCTAGTTAGAACACTTCCCTGGCTTCTCCCCAGTGTGGATTCTCTGATGTGAAATAAGGTAGGTGCTCCGAGTGAAGGTTTTCCCACACTCAGTGCATTTATAAGGCCGCTCTCCCGTGTGGGTTCTCTGGTGTATAATTAGGTCCGAACGCAGACAGAAGCTTTTCCCGCACTCAGAGCATTTGTAGGGCTTCTCTCCCGTGTGGGTTCTCTGATGTTTTCTAAAATGAGATCGATCACTGAAGCTTTTTGCACAGGTCAGGCATATATAAGGTCTCTCTCCTGTGTGGGTTCTGTGGTGTGTAACCAAGTATGAGCGCCTCCTGAAGCTTTTTCCACACTCTGGGCATTTATAGGGCATCTCTCCTGTATGGATTCTCTGGTGTGTATTAAAGTGTGATTTATCACTGAAGCTTTTCCCACAATCAGGGCATTTGTAGGGTCGCTCTCCTGTGTGGGTTCTTTGGTGTATAACCAAGTACGAATTCCGACTGAAGCTTTTCTCACACTCAGGGCATTTGTAGGGCTTCTCTCCAGTGTGGATCCTCTGATGGGTCTTAAATTGTGATCTATCACTAAAGCATCTCCCACAGGTCAAGCATTTATAGGGTTTCTCTCCAGTGTGTGTTCTCTGGTGAATGACAAGGTGTGAGCTCTGACTGAAGCTCTTCCCACACTCGGAGCATTTATAGGGTCTCTCTCCTGTGTGAGTTCTCTGATGGGATGTAAGGAGGTGGTACTGAGGGAAGCTTTTACCACAATCAGTGCATATGTACAATTTCTGCCCCAAGTGGATTCTTTGGTGAACATTGAGATCTGAGCTCTTACTGAAGGTCTTCTCACAGTCTGGGCACTTATAGGGGTTTTCTCCCATGTGGATTTTCTGATGAATAATAAGAACTGATCTCCAGCGGAAGCTCTTCCCACACTCATCACAGGTGAAGGGTGCCTCTCCAGTAGGGATATTTGGTTGAGCAATATCTTTGATTTCCTCGACCCCTCTGCTCATCTGAGTGGATTTACCCCGTCTACCTCCTGCCTCGTTTCTCTTCTGCCTCTCAGGCCTGCGTTGCCGCTTATGGGCTTCTCTATGCTCAGGACTGTGGGGCACATCCCCTTCAGATCTTCCCGATACCATCTGATGCTGTTCTACTTGCTCAGTACCTTCGTGAGGGAAATTTTCCTCATTGTTCTCACTCACCATCGCACCATCTGCTGGGATAGAAAGTCCAAACAGGAGTTATTCCCTGTGCTGGGGAGAAAGGGAAGAGCAGAAAGAGGAATGGCATGGGGAGAAAACCCAAATGACAACCAAGGAGACCAAGAAATCAAGATATGAATCATCCCACCAAACCTTCCCCAGAGTAGGGATAGCTGAAGACCAACCCCATCCCCTTATTCTGCCTGAATATTAATGAGGACAGGGTCACACAGGACTGGTAAACACTCCCTAAGACATCTGCCAGGAGGATAAAAATATTGGTTTCTGAGTCAATTTAGTTGCTTCCTCACCTGTGTGGATGTTTCTTGGTCTCTCCCTTTTCTTGTAATCCTGGAGATCAAGGACCCATGGCTTCTCCTCACATTCCAGCCGGGAGATCATGTCAGATTTGGAAATTGGAAATCCTGCTTGGAGAGGGCAAGGAAACAAGTGTTGATCTTGTTCATTAAGGTGTGTGCTGTTTGTACTTCCAGACCCAGGATCCGAGTAATAAAAACAAAAGAGGTTTCATCTCTTCCCCACCTCCACTCTACAGGAACTGGGGGCTATAAACTGTGAAGGATCCCAAGATGCACTGGTTTGGAGTAAGAGTTCATCCACTCTGCCTAGGGAATGGCCCAAAACTTTTTCCCCTGGGAGCTGAGCATAGTTGCCACATTCTTTTTGTATCTGAAGCACAACGAAGTCTCCATAACTATGGTTACATCCCCTCCCACACACAGACACACCTCCACAACACAAGCCAGAGCAGGAACCCAGTAAGGGCTGGTGAAAAATTCACACCCCTGAGCGACTTAGTAAAAGGAGCCCAAGTCTCCCTATATACAGCACTACATTGTCAGAGGACTTCTTCTGTCCACCCAGCTGCTGCCTCTCTGGGAGGCGAAACTACAGTGCTGGGAGATCCCCTCCCATTGCTGTAGTACATGTCTACACTGAAGCACTACAGCAGCAGACCTGCTTTTGTGCTGCTGTTGCATTTTAAGTGTAGACACAGCTTTAGACTTGAGCTCTTTGGGGTGAGAATTGCCTCCCTCAGCATGTCTGTGCAGTGCCTGGCTCAATGAGGCTGGGATCCCTGATTGGGACCTGTAGGGGTGTCACCTGAATATGATCTGTCAAGAAATAAAGGGAGGAAACACCACCCACGGAATGGAAAGTCCTGGCCCACGACATCTGCCCCTCAGGCCAGCACAGACAACAAAGAGTCTCCTCTCATGATGGACCAGCCCATTTTCATGCTGATGAATGGTCATTCAGCCCTTCCCCACCACCTATTAGTCTGCCCTCTGCAGCACCCTGAGTCGGTCTCAGTGCAGTGTGAGAAAGAAAGACCAGCCTTCACCCCTCTTTTTCACCCAACTCAACAGTATATCCCACATAAATAAACCCTTGCTCAGCTCCAGAACTGAACCTCATGACTCTGGCCCATTTCCTTCCTGGCTGGAGGAAGAGAGTCAAGAACATCTGGGTCCTCCTGCTAACACAGCTGGCCAAGGCAGACCACAGACAAGATGGAGGGGAAGTGCATTTGAAAACTGGCTACTGGGGACTTGGGCAGAGCTGAGTCATGAGATGTGTCTATCTAGAATAGTCAGAGTCCCCAAATGGGTGTAAGCCCTGGGAACAGTAAATTTGTCCCACTTCAAAGCTATGACTCTGGGAAGGGTAGCATCGTAGTTATGTCCCTGAATCTTCTTTCCTGGGATATGGAGAGGACAGTCTTTCATACAGGGGATCTGAAACTATCATCTGAAATCTGGGGGACCAGTGAAGATCCATGCACAGATGCTGAGTCACATGCTCCAGAGACACCCTCCCACATATCTTTTAATACCTAAGGGTACAGGAATCCTTACCCAGCGATGTCACAGTCTCATAATTCTCCTGCATGACACCCCAGTAAAATGCCCTCTGATTCAGGTCCAGCAGGGCCCACTCTTCCTCAGTGAAATATACAGCCACCTCCTCAAAGGTCACTGATTCCGTGCCAGACATTTCCCTTCCCTTCCCTTGGGGGAATGGGGCAATCTGGTCTTGAATGTTATTCTGCAGCCTGTCAGGATGAGAAAGGTAAATGAGGTGGTTTCAGAAGAGTCCGTAGTCCATTTCACACCCCAGTTCCTCCCAGGTTCTTTCTCTGCAGACACATTCTAGACTCTGTCATGTGGGAAAATGGTTCAGCAAAGATTTTTCAAAATCAGCAACGTAAAGTTAGCCACAAAATCTGTGTTCATTTCTCTCAGTAAATCACTGAGATTAAAAAATGGTGACCCTGCAATGCTTTTTAATCAGATGCCTAAATACAGATTTAGAAACCTTCCTTTAGGCTCTTGGGGTGAGTCTACACTTAAAAATTAAGTCGACTTAAGGAGGCTTAAGTCGACTTAATTTACTCTGCGTCTACACTGGCCTTTCCTTAAGTCAACTTAAGATGCTCCTTAAATCGAATTAAGAAAAAGTTAGTTCGAATTAATAACCCCTGGTTTTAATTCGAACTAGCGCTTAAGTCGACTTAAGCCAGTGGAGACGCGGAGTAGTGCCTAGTTGGACCTTTTTAAGTTGACTTAAAACGTTAAGTTGACTTAATAAGGCCAAAAAGGGGCCATGTCTACACTTGAAAAGTTAAGTCGACTTTTGTTAAGTCAACTTAATAAGGTCCACTTTAAGTCGACCTTATTAAGTCGACCTCATAAAGTCAACCTAACTTTTCAAGTGTAGACATAGCCTTGCATTTAAAGATCCCGGCCTGGTCACTAGTGTTGGTGCTACCCCTCCCACCCAGGTTGGATTAAGACATGCTGAGGCCCTAAACTATGTCAAGGTTCAGAGGCCCCATACCATAAAAAAATAAAGAGAAAAAAAGTATATTACATTATAATAGAAATATTTAGAGGCTGCCTCATAATGGGAGGCCCTCCTAAGCCATGGCTTGCACCTAAACCTGACACTGTTCCCGCCAGGACTAATCCAGCTGAGAGATTGCTGACTCCCCTGCATGACAGATTTAAATGAAGTTGATGGAAACACTCACATGGCCAAAAACAAGCATCTATGTATGTGTTTGCTGGACCAGATCTGAAGCTAGTACAACAAATCTTATTTAAAAAATAAATAAATCAGTGTGTATGCACATTGGAGATTTAGTCAACCCTTTTAACAAACCTATATCAAACAGATTTCTCCATATGATAGGTATGTCTAAACTAAAAATTCTGTCAAATGTAAAGTTTCTAGTCAATATTTTTAAGACATGAGAACTGTGGAAAATCAGATGAAACGTTTTTGTGCATGGCAATTCTTCCCTGCCCAGCCCGCTCTCATAAACAGGCTGAGTGGTTTGTCCTCAGTGTTCCTAAAATAAATTCCAAACAAGACAGAGACCTTGAACCCAAAAGATGAAAACAGGAATGGCTAGGCTGGATCAGATTTTCCCCCACGAAAGCTCATGTGATAAATAAATCTGTTAGTCTTTAAAAGTGCCACAAAACTCCTTTGTTTGTTCTGCTAAACTAGACTAACACAGCTACCCCTTTGGAGGCTCTTCTAGTAACTTTCAATATGTTCCAGGGCAATCGCAATGGTCCCTTAAGACTGAAATTGTGCAACCACAGAGAAGAATCATAGACCTTCTTAGGGAGATCTCCCTGACATGGTACCCAGGCCGGGGCCGCACGCTCCCCCAGCAACCCAGGGACTTCTCTCTGCACCTCACCTTGCCCCAAGGAAGTCAATCTGCCAGGGAAGCTGCAGGGAATGGGTTTGGAAGCCTGGAACCACTTATTGCCCCTGCCCCTCCCAGTCTCTCTTCTCTAGTTCCCGGGGCTGGCTCGGCCCCTGCAGACGTTCCGGGGAGCAGAGCCCGGCTGGGGACAGCAGCTCCGGGACCCCCGGGAGCAGAGACAGGGCCGTGGGGGCAGAGTCACTTTCCTGCCCGGCCCCAGCACGTTCCCCGGGGCTCCCCTCACCTGCGGGCTCCGGCCGGGAGCTGGGGCGGGCAGAGCCGGGGCTGGTTCCGGCCGGCGGAGAGAGGCCCCGGGCCGGGCACGGAGGGGCGCTGGGGACGGGCTCTCCCCCGGGGAGCAGCAGTGGATCAGCCGGGGATTCCGGATCACAATGGAGGCAGCGGCCGCGGCGGACCCGGGGACGGAAGTTCAGCCCCGGATCTGGCGGGCAGAGGGAGGGAGCTGGAGCCGGCTGGAGGGAGCCGGGCGGATGCTCAGTAACAGCTGCTGACGCCGCTGCCCCCACGCTGCCCGCACTGCCGCCTGGCGCTGCCTCCGGGCCCCGGGGAGCGTCCCGCTGCGGGGACTGGCTGGCTCGGCACGCTGGGGAAGAGGATCCAGTGCGGGACAGTGCGGGCGCTGGGGAGCCCCGATGGGCCGAGCTGTTTGCAGGGGTGGCCAGACAAGGATGGGGCAGGGGGGCTTGTGCTGCGGGTCCTGCTCCCTCAGCAGCATCCTCTCCCCAGGGCTGGGTGCACGGGTGTCCTGTCCCCTCAGGCCTATACAAGGCGGCTGCCCTTTGGCTGAGCTGCTAAAGGAGATGGGAGTCAGTGAGACCGGTTTTCGCGTCTGACTGAACTACCGGTCCAGGGGGGTGGCTGTGTTAGTTTAATTCAGCAAAACAAGCAAGGAGTCTGGTGGCACTTTTAAAGACTTGAGCTTTTGTGGGTCGAATCTATTTCATGTGTCTGGCAAAGTGGGATTCTACCCATGATAGCTCATGTTATAAACAAATGTGTTTGTCTTTAAAAGTGCCACAGGGTTCCTTGTTTGTTTCGGTCCATGTACCTGCAGTGGTTAAAGTATAATTTGACGGCCCCGGAACCCTCCTAATCTCCAGGCCCCCTTCCCGTATTGTCCGGGCCCCCTTCATGCATGTGTGGGCCCCAGCCTAGGTAGATATTTGCAACCACTTCTCAGTATCACATGCATCAGTTATTGCTCCATAAAAATATTTATAATTTTATATGGTATCTATGTCTATAGCAATTATTGTCACACACTAGCAAACACTGCATAACACAGTAAGAATTGTGATTAACAACGATGGGATGTAGGACCTGCCAGCAGCCAGCGCAGGGCGGAACATGCATTCTGCTGGATTTTTCTATTTTTAGGAGCCCCAGAACTCTGGTCCCTCAAATTTGGGGGCCCCAGAACTGTGTTCCGGTGTGTTCCCCCCTTACTTTAACCCCTGCGTATGTGGCTGTAACATGCAGACAGACACAACTTCAGATCAGTTCACTTATTTGAGTTATCTGCTAGTCTCATCACCTGGACCGGACTCCCTCACCTGTAACCCACTGTAACACTGCTTCTCTCCTTTTCATTATTTACTATTTAAAAATTATTTGTAAGATTCGTTTCTTTTACCACCCATCATTCACTCTGGTTAACATTTTGTGCGGAGGGATGTAATGTTGCTGCTTTGTGCTTATAATGATAAATAATCATTAGCAACATAATTATTAAGAGTCATGGTTAATATTAAATTAATCAAACAGTTTAAGAAATCACATCTCACAATGAGTTCTAATACAACGATTCCTCTGATTTTGTAGTCAAATTCCAAAGGGGGAGCCGTGTTAGTCTATTGTAGAAAGACAACAGAGTCTTGTGGCACTTTTAAAGACTGTTCCCCAGTGTTTTGAATCCTAACACCTATTTTGATTTGCTGTTACAGCCTGACCTGATGCTATGTCATACACTCCCCTGCATTTAATTTCCTCCCACTCTGTAACTTTCCCATCTTCAAAGCGTCTGACGAAGTGGGATTTTCTCCCACGAAAGCTCATGCGATTAATAAATCTTTTAGTCTTTAAAAGTGCCACAAGACTCTGTTGTCTTTCTGATTTTGTAGTTTTCCCCCATAGTGCAAGTTTATTATTTATGATCACATGACTAAGGCTGACTGATTTAGTGGGTTGTCATCAGCGCACTTGTCATTTTCTTTGATCAAGTGAGCATTGCATTTCTCAGTTGTAGTTTTGCCTCTCTGTGCAGCTCCCTACTGATTTTTTCACATTTCTCCACTTGTATGTAAAACTAACTTCCCCATGTTCAGAAAGGGCACTATACTATCTGTATGAAATTCCTTTCAAAGGCAAATTTCTACTGTAGATTTTACTAACCATGAACATGCAGCACCAACATCTTTAAGAAATCAAAAAAGTGCGACTCATGCACCAAAAATATGAACTTTTAAAAAATTAATATATTTGGGGTTCTTTTTATTTGCCTTTTTGCTTCTGAGCCATTAGGATGCTCTACTTTCATATTTTCAGGCTTTTTTCTGCAGTCATGAAGGCTAGAATTTTTTTTGTTGTTTTTGTAAGGGAAAGCTGTGATTCTCAATGAAACTCTTGTTTCCATCAGCCCGTGGTTTAGAAAAACAATTTTTGCTATGCTCTAGTCTTGACAAAATCATGCATCAGTAACACTGGATATACATTTCATTACCTAGATCCATGCCACTGATATCAGTAGCACTGTGTAAAGTTAAGGATTATTTTATTATATTATTATTATTACTATTATTTAATTTTTCCAGACAGAGGCCTCAGTTTGCAAACTGATTCTGCAGTCTTTGATTGGCTACCTTTCCATGGAATCTATATAACTGAAATGATTGTACAGTCCTAAAACATTTAGTAACATTTTGGACTTCTAGGTATGTGTGAGTATTTTTGTTTGTTTTGGGGGGTTTGGGGTTATTTTTTTTTTTTGCTGGTTTTGTTTTGGGGGTTTTTTTTGCTTTTGAAAATAATTCCAATTTTTTCTAACAAACATCAAAGCATGTGCTTAGTCTTCCATTATCCACTAGTCAGGTTGCTGTTATTTTTTTCTCCTGACTGATTTATATTTCTAATTGGATGTTTTATAGTCACATTTTTCACACTTGGCTTTCCAGATACATATCTCATGGTTCTGACCATCCTCACCACTGAAGCTGCTGTAGGAATTGGTCTGTGATGTTTTGTGGTAGTATCTGTCTGTCCTTTCTCATCCACGTGTAGACTGGTGCTTCTGATGTAGGAGAAATAGCATGGCTTGATGAGACCACATTGTTCTGCAGGCCTGGGATGACCAGCACTGGCTCCAGAATTTCTGCAGTTGTGAGGCACGTGCCTTGACCCTCAAGCTCCAATACACTCACAACTGATGGAGGCATCATCAATCCGGCTCCCTGGGGGGGCGGAGCTGGCTGGTCGGCCCACCACACTCCCTTCCAGGATGGGGGCGGGGCCCCGCTTTGGCCAATTGGCCCTAGGCCCTGCTCCTCCCATGGGATGGCCCTGGTGCTGAGTGCCATGCAGACCCAAGGAGGGTCTCTGCCCCTACTGGCTCACAGTCTACACAGAGCAGGGGTGATCATTACCCTCACCATATGTCATGCAGGGGAACTGAAGCCCATAGTTGATTGCCCAAGGTGAAAGAGGGAGGCTGGCAGAGCAGTCCCAGCCCAGTACAACAACCAGCCTTCATGCTATAGGCTCCAGGTCTGTGATTCCCATGCTCAATTGCTTAGAAGGGCAATGGGCCAGAAATGACTGAACCTTTATCCATCACTTTGGCCCAGTTACACATAGACTTACCAGCTCTTTTCTTGGACACAATGGCAACCTGGGTCTTTGAAGAAATGTTATATTGTTGTTAATTCTGTTACGCAGTTTCTTTTATGCAGGGCAGGGTCAAGCAGCAGAAGCTTGCAATGTGACTTCATCTCTCGAACTAGTAAATTCTGGGGAAGACTTGCTCCAGGGAAATCAGACTCTGTAGTTTGGAGTAAGAGTCCTGAAAGGGGGTGGATTGCCTGAATGCTGTTTGTGACCACCGCTGCTCCAGGACTGAAGTTTACAATGTAATTACAAAGTCCTAGAGAAATATACTTCCTGCTACAATATAGGGCTCCAGGCAGCCACCCTGGGTCCAGGCTCCCATCAGTAATGGAGCCCTTATATGCTGGGGAGCCTCTGGGATAATCCTGGGTCCCCATAGTGTTCCCCCCACCAACACACCCAAACAGACATTTGTTACAGAATGTATGAAGTGCACATATCTTCCAACATTTGTGCACATGACATGTTACATTATTTCCACTTTTTATTGGGTAGCTTTTTAAAAAATAAATACAAAACAAAAAAGCTAATAACCCTGGGAGTTATTTTTTGCTAACATTTGCTACTTACTGCAACATCCTCCTAAGTTAACAGAGTTTTCTTTCTCCCCCCCAGGAATTTCCTTGTTTCGATTTTTCTTAAAGAAACAGACATTACTTGGGTTCTTGCAGTGCTTACCGACTGTAATTTTCAGTGCTGCCTTAAGGGTCTGGACCCCAATTTCCTATTATGGGAGTTGGGTGCCCAGATCCCCTAGTCCATCATTGAAAATTTCAGCTGCAAAGTCCTGAAAATGTTACATGACAGTAGACAGAGGCAGCCTTTCCACAGAGCTCAGCTCCTGTTTAGGCACCAAAGGAAGTGGCCAGCTTTCCAACAGCATTTAGCTGGTGTGTAGGTAGACCATCCTGTGCTCTGAGCTAGTCGGAAATTCTGGCCCCGTTTGCAGGATGAAATCTCCTTATTCTCTTGCTTTCTAAGCTCCCACTCCTCTGCCCCCCTGGGAAATAACCTTGGGCTCTCTTCTCTACAGCAATGGTGACTCTGAGTCACACAGAGATGGGGTTAGTTCCTGGGAGATCAGCCCTTGTTAGGTAGTTGGGGAATCAGACCTGCACTTGATTCTTTCTGAAAACATCAGTGCTTAGGTTTAGTGCATAGACCTCGTGTTAGCCCTCTGTGCAGAGAGGAATTATGGCTGGGACCTACAAAGGAACTTAAGGGAGTTAGGCGCTCATATGCATTGACTTCACCCTGCAGGCCATGCAAGCCTCGGCACCTGAAACGCATTGATGTCAAGGGTGCTGGGTGCCTACAGGCTTTTGAGAATTCCAGTAGGTGCCTAAATACTTTTAAAAATCTGGCCCTATGTGCTGAAGTTTCCTCCTCATTCCAAGAGTTACGTGCACCAGACTAACTTTGCTAGACAGCACTCAGTCTATAGAGGCATATGTGCATGATGCTGTAGACGATGAGAAACCCTCAGCACAAGGCAGCTTACGCCTAGGTCTGCCATCCGAAAGCAAGAGAAATGCAATGCAATGCATTCCCTTCCCCGCCCCCCCACGGCCACAGTCTGTGCCAAGCTTGAGACCTTGGCACCCCCAAAACTGGGCTCACAGGCACCAAACACGTTAAGCTTCTGACACCTGCGAGGATCTGAGAAGTGTCCCATGGACTGGGTTTGTGCATGAGAGGCTGTTTGTTGTTTTTTTCTTGGGGGAACAGGGTAGAGTGATAAAATCCAGTGCCAAAATCCATCAACAGGCTCTTACTGACCTTGAAAGCTTCCCTAGTTCAAACTCTCTGGCATGCAGAGCTCTGAGAAGGAAAAGGGCGTGTATACTTCATGGAAAGGCTCATGCCTCAAATTCTATATGTCAGAAGGGTTCAGGCATCATGTGTCCCTTGTCTATAAGCTCACACACAAAACCGTAAACATCAATATCACCAGCAAAACTGCCAGACTTCGGCACGGCCCCTCTCCCGCTCCACCATTCACAGTGACTCGGGCTCTTTGCTACTTTTAGAAAAACAGCAATAAAACCTCACTCAATTATTACAGAATGAGAAAACTAGCTTATGCACAAGATCTGGATGTGAAAATATTCACCTAAGTGATTCCTGAGTTGACTCCATTACTGATTTTTTAAAAAAGAGAAGTCAATAAGGAGGCATCAAAGATAAATTTGCTTGCATGAACTCTTGGACACATCTTGTAGGTGAGTTCTTAGAAGAGATGATTATCCCAGGTGTTGAGAAGGGAGAGAACGGTGCCACGACAGGTGCAGATGACTCACACCCCATATGTCTTCTGTCCAAAGGGCTCACCCATAAACTCAGACTCTAAGGTCAGAAGGGACCAATATGATCATCTAGTCTGACCTCCTGCAAAATGTAGGCCACAGAACCTCACCCACCCACTCCTGCAATAAACCTCTAACCTATGACTGAGATATTAAAGTCCTCAAATCATGATTTAAAGACTTTACGATACAGAGACTTCATCAGCAAGTGAGCCATTCCCCATGCTACAGAGGAAGGCAACGGCTCCCCCACCCCTGAGCCAGTGTGCCTGGGGGGGGAAATTCCCTCCCAACCCCAAATACGGTGATCAGTTAACTCCTGAGCATACAGGTAAGTCTCACCAGCCAGTCACCCAAGAAAGAATTCTCTGTATTAACACCGAGCCCCCCCCCCCCCCCCAAATCTACCCTCCCTTCTCAGGCCACTGGCCTATCCACCACCAGTAGTCAAAACTCAGTCAATCGCCAAACTAGGCCGTCCATCATACCGCCCCCTCCATAAATTTATTGAGCTCAGTTTTGAAGGCAGTTATATTTTTGCCCCCACAGCTCGCCTTGGAACTTTACTCCTCTGATGGTGAGAAAACTGCCTCTACATCCAGCTGTGAAAACAGAGCCCTGGCAGCTGCAGATGTTTCACCCATTATGTGCCCTCTGCCCAAAGGGTTCATGCAGACAGCTGTGCATCCTGGCCACAACGCCCGCTATGTATGAGGGGCCAGGTTTCCTCGGCTAACCAGAGCCCTTCGGCTGGATCTAGGTGGGACACTTGTGCCGCTTCTCCCCCGTATGGGTCCTGTGGTGTCGGATGAGGTCCGAACTGCGGTAAAAGCTCTTCCCACACTGGGCGCAGGCATAGGGGCGCTCGCCGGTGTGGATGCGTTGGTGGGTGACGAGGTTGGAGCTCTGGCTGAAGCTCTTCCCGCAGTCGGGGCAGGTGTAGGGCCGTTCGCCCGTGTGCACACGGTGGTGAGTGATGAGGGTGGAGCTCTCGGTGAAGCTCTTCCCGCAGTCGGGGCAGGTGTAGGGGCGCTCCCCCGTGTGGGTACGCTGGTGGCAGATGAGGGTAGAGCTGTCGACAAAACTCTTGCTGCACTGTGGGCACTGGTAGGGGCGCTCCCCAGTGTGGACGCGCTGGTGACGCATGAGGGAGGAGCTGTCGTTGAAGCTCTTCCCACACTGGGTGCACTTGTAGTGCTTCTCGCCCGTGTGGATGCGCCGGTGCCGCAGCAGGGTGGAGTTCTCGCTGAAGCTCTTCCCGCAGTCGCCGCAGATATAGGGCTTCTCGCCCGTGTGGATGCGCCGGTGCCGGAGCAGGGCTGAGCTCCAAATGAAGTTCTTCCCGCAGTCCCGGCAGGCGTAGGGCATATCGCCCATGTGGACGCGCTGGTGCTGCACGAAGTAGGAGCTGTCACTGAAGCTCTTCCCACACTCCCCGCAGACATAGGGCCGCTCGCCCGTGTGGGTCTTCTGGTGCCGCACGTGGGTTGAGCGGATGCTGAAGCACTTGCCGCATTCCTCGCACCGGTAGGGCTTCTCGCCCGTGTGGGTGCGCTGGTGCTTGATGAGGGTGGAGCCGTGACTGAAGCGCTTCCCGCAGTCAGGACACTCGTACGGCTTCTCGCCGGTGTGGATCCGCCGGTGTGCGATCAGCGCCGAGTTCTGGTTGAAGCTGTTCCCGCACTCGGGGCACTTGTAGGGTCTTTCCCCTGTGTGGATCCGCCGGTGGATGATGAGGGCCGAGCTGCTGCTGAAGCATTTCCCGCAGTCCTCGCACCTGTAGGGCCGCTCCCCCACATCTTTTAGCTGATGGAAGCGTCTGCCCTCGTGGGACAACTTGTTTTGTCCTGCCCCTCGAGGACTCTGGGAAACATCCCCTTCAGTTCTACCCAATATTTCCCCATCTGGTTCCACTGGCTCAGGACCTTCCTGCTGAGGATTCTCCTCCTCATTCGCACTCATTGCCCCATCACCTGCTGGAACAGAAAGAGAATCCAGAGAAAAGTCATTCCCTGTGCTGGGAGGAAGGGAACCTCAGAGAAACCCAAATAACTTCAGGAAAGACAGAAAATTCAGGAGACAGATCCTTGGTCACAAACCCTCCTTCTGTCTGTAATGGCTTCCTAGCTGAGTCCTCACCTGTGCAGACATCACTCAGGAGCTCCATTTCCTCTGAGTGCTGAAGATCTGGAGCCTACAGCTCTTTTTTCTTCTCCATCCAGGAGATCACATCAGGTTTAGGAATGGGAAATCCTACTTAGGGGAAAGAAAACAGGCAGGATCAAGGCTTGCAACATAGGCAGAAAGTATTTTTTATAAAAAGAGATTTTAACCCCATCTCCGCACTGGAATGTTGGGAGAAAAGGTCCATGGACATGCTTTGGGAGAGCCAAGTGTCTGCTGCAAGATCTGTTGTGTTCCTATCACAGATTATAGATTCCAAGGCCAGAGAGAACCACTGTATTAATCTCATCTGATCGAGTATAATACAGACCAGAGAACTGCCCCAAAATGATTCCTAGGACAGATCATTTAGGAAAAAAAAAAAATTCTACTTTGATTTTAAAATGGTCAGTGATAAAGATTCCACTATGTCTTCATAAACTGTTCCAATGGTTAATTACTCTCACTATTAAAAATATACACCTTTTATCTAGTCTGAAGTTGTCTAGCTTCAGCTTCCAACCATTGGATCATAGTTAGGCCTTTCTCTTCTAGACTGAAGAGATCATTATTAAAGATATGGTTCCCCTCCTGTCCCCCCGCCCCATGTAGGTACTTCTAGACTGTAATCAAGTCACCCCTTAACGTTTTCTTTGTTGAGCTAAATAGATTGAGCTCCTTGAGTCTATCATGATAAGGCATATATTTTTTAAAAACTTTAAACATTCTTGTGGTTCTTCTCAGAACCCTCTCCAATTTGCCAACATTCTTCTTGAATTGTGGGCACCAGAACAGGACACGTACATAATTCTCTCTCTATAAATATATATAATATTAAAATTTACATACACAGAATATAAAAGTGCAAACAAGAGGAATCAAGGTGAAACACTTTGACATTGTCAAAATGAAATGGCTTGTGTGCTGAGGGAGTTGACCGATATAATTGCAGAGCCACTGGCCATTATCTTTGAAAACTCGTGGCGAATAGGGGAGGTCCCGGATGAGTGGAAAAAAGAAAATATAGTACATATCCTCAAGAAAGGGAAAAAGGAGGATTGGGGGAACTACAGACCAATCAGCCTCACCTCAATCCCTGGAAAAATCGTGGAGCTGGTCCTCAAAGAATCCATTCTGAAACACTTGGAGGAAAATAGAATGATCAGCCATAGTCAGCATGGATACATCAAGGGCAAATCGTGCCTGACCAACCTGATTTCCTTCTATGATGAGATGACTGGATTTGTGGATGTGGGAATAGCCGTTGATGTGATATACCTCGACTTTAGCACAGCTTTTGATATGGTTTCCCACAGTATTCTCATCGGCAAGTTAAGGAAGTATGGATTGGATGAGTGGACCATAAGGTGGATAGAAAACTGGCTAGATCATCAGGCTGGGCAGGTAGGAACCAACAGCTCAATGTCTAGCTGGCAACCAGTAACGAGTGGAGTGCCCCAAGGGTTGGTCCTGGGGGCGGTTCTGTTCAACATCTTTATGAATGATCTGGATGATGGGATAGATTGCACGCTCAGTAAGTTCACAGATGACACCAAGCTGGGGGGAATGGTAGACATGCTGGAGGGAAGGGACAGGATTCAGGGAGACCTAGACAAATTGGAGCAGACGGCCAAAAGAAATCTCATGAGGTTCAACAAGGACAAGTGCAAAGTCCTGCACTCAGGACAGAAAAATCCCATGTACTGCTACAGGCTGGGGACCGATCGGCTATGTAGCAGCTCTGTAGAAAAAGACCTGGGGGTTATGGTGGACAGGAAGCTGGATATGAGTCAACAGTGTGGTCTTGTTGCCAAAAAAGCCAATGGCATATTGGGCTGTATCAGTAGGAGTGTTGCCAGCAGATCGAGGGATGTGATAATTCCCCTCTATTCGGCATTGGTGAGGCCACATCTGGAATACAGTGTCCAGTTTTGGGATCCCCACTACAGGAAGGATGTCAACAAATTAGAAAGAGTCCAGCAGAGGGCAACAAAATGATTAGGGGGCTGGGGCACATGACTTACGAGAGACTGAAGGAACTAGGCTTATTTAGTCTGCAGAAGAGAAGACTGAGGGGGGATTTGATAGCAACCTTCAACTACTTGAAGGGGTGCTCCAAAGAGGAGGGAGCTAGGTTGTTCTCGGTGGTAACAGAGGAGAGAACAAGGAGCAGTGGTTTCAAGTTGCAGGTGGGGAGGTCGAGGTTGGATAATAGGAAAAACTTTCTCACTAGGGCTATGTCTACACTACAGGCTCTGTTAAGTTGACTTAACAAGGTCATCAACTTACAGTCAACCTTGTTAAGTCAACTTTGAGCATTCACACTAAACACGCCAGTCAACTACCTACGTCCACACTGGCAGGTGCTAGGTCAACGAGGAGTGTTGTGGGGGCCTGGAGCTATGTTCCCTGTAAGGAGCAGGTGCGCAGCAGTGTAGGGGCCACCGCACACCCGCGCACCTCGTGCAGCCTGATCCCTACATCTCCTCCTTCTCTCCAGCCCCTGATCCTCCTGTGTCTCTTCCTTCTCCCCAGCCCCTGATCCCCCCATGTCTCTTCCTTCTCCCCAACCCCCGCCGTATCCCTTGTCCCCAGCCTGATACCCTGACTGTGGCTCCCCTTCTCCCCAGCCGCGGCCTTCCCCTTCTCCCCAGCCGCGGCTCTCCCCTTCTCCCCGGCCGCGGCTCTCCCCTTCTCCCCGGCCGCGGCTCTCCCCTTCTCCCCAGCCCGATCTTCCCCGGCCATGGCTCTCCCATTCTCTCCAGCCCGACTCCAATTAAGTCAACTTAGGGCTATTCCCCATCCACACCGGCTTTAAGTTGACCTAACAAGGTCGACTTAGGCATTAAGTCGACCTTCAGAGGTGGAGTTAAGTCGACTTAAGGAAGTTCTGTAGGTCGACTTAAGCATTGTTAAGTCGACCTAAGATGCAAGTGTAGACATACCCTAGGAGGGTGGTGAAGCATTGGAATGGGTTACCTAGGGAGGTGGTGGAATCTCCATCTTTGGAAACATTTAAGACCTGGTTAGACAAAATCCTGGCTGGGATGATTTAGTGGGAGTGGTCCTGCTTTTAGCAGGGGGTTGGACTAGATGATCTCATGAGGTCCCTTCCAGCCCTAAGATTCTATGATTCTATGACTTTTTCTCATTGAAAATTTCACTGACATGGATGTATTCCAGTGAGACATTCCAATTTTGTTGAAATGGCATTTTCTAACGAAAACTGTTGTTGCAAATTTTACAGCCAACCTGCGGGTGTCCTTGAATCATCTGTCCCATGAAGAGAATCCAACCCAGCTGCTTTAGGAGCTGCCTATCGCATTACCAGCTGGGCTGGAAGCAGTATCTATTATTAAGGTCACCCGATGCTTTCCATTATAAGAAACTGTTTTCAGTTCATTATAACCTTGCCAAACTTACAGTTTGGCCTGAGATTTTCCAACCAGGTCTCTGCCTCTGGCTGAAGTAGTTGGAAAAAATTCAGCCAAAACAGTTGAGCCATTTCTGAGAATGAGGGTAGGGGGAAAAAATAAGTTGTTTTGCCCATGGTGAAAAATTCTAATGACCTTTTCTTTGAAAAGCTTGAGCACTCACCATGCATTGGAGCAAGGTGTTGTAATGCCACTTTTGTGCCAGGGAGGTGCCTTTTGCCATCCCCAGGAAAATGCATCCAGATTTGGCTAATTTATATGCTTCCGAAAAACCAGTTTGCACATGCTCAGAAGAGATTTCTTCAGTTTTAGCTACTAAAATTGGGGAAGGTTTCATTCTCACTGAGCATGTCCAACTTCTCCCAGCTCCTAGCTGTGAATGCACCACCCCAGAGAGCAACTAAACAAGCCGTCACCTCACAGCTCCCATGTGACTCAATAATCCCTGGAGGCCACTGCCATGTATGCCAGCTGACCTGACGGGAGTTTTTACAGTAGCCTGAATGGGGGTGGGGGATCCAGGGAGGATGGAGATAGGCTGTTCTCAGTGGTTGCAAATGACAGAACTAGGAACAATGGTCTCAAGTTGCAGTGGGGAAGGTCTAGGTTGGATATGAGGAAAAGCTTTTTCACTAGGAAGGTGGTGAAGCACCTAGGGAGGTGGTAGGAATCTCCATCCTTACATGTTTTTAAGGCCCAGCTTGACAAAGCCCTGGGTGCGATGATTTAGTTGGGGTTGGTCTTGCTTTGAGCAGAGGTTGGACTAAATGGCCTTCTGAGATCCCTTCCAACCCTAATCTTCTATGATTCTATGCTGACAATCCCTGTGGCAAGAAGAAACCCTGGAACGCTGCTCTTAACACTACCTACAGAACTCAATGCTGAAATGAGGCTCCACTGATCCTTCAGGAACACAATGCACCTCTCCTCATACCACAGTGACAATTCTGCAAACCTGCTGCATTGAAGCCCTTACCAGTTATAACAGCTGTATTTAAATCAGTGAAGTCAGGTGGCATGCACGCAGATACATGCTGGACTTCAAATCCATGCAATACAACACAATGTCTCTCAGCTCCCTTTGTGTTTCCTTAGTATGGACACACTGAACCAACTCCAGTGGCTAGGGACAGCTCTGTGGAACAGAGTTACAGCAAATTTAATCTGAAACAGACAGTACAAGGACACAGAGCCAAGGAAAGCCGAGGAGTAGAAAACTGTGACTGGAGGGTCACCTCACATACATCAGAATTTGCTACCTTGGCCCCAGGGGATGGGGGTAAAAAATTCTAACAAGGTAGCACAGAATGACACACCTAATATATCAGTTTTTAATACCAGTAGCAAACTGTGACAGACCTGTGACACTGCATCTGACCATCTCTGACACTGCTGCTCCTGGCCGTGGTGGGACTGGGCCAGAACTGAAAGCAGGGGGCCTGGATCTCTTAGACTCTCCATGACTCCCTGCAGGCACCCATGTGGAAGCCATGTGACTTGAATGTAGGTGGGGCAGACCAGCAGAGATGAGAGGGGGAAGGAGCAGCCTGGGAAAACAAAGGAGATAGGGACTGAACAGTCTCTCTAGGTCCTTACATCCAGGCTCTGTCCAAGTCTTGCAGCTTCTTTCTGCAGAACAACTCTAAGATATGGCCTTGCCAGTCCAGCCACACAGCTCTGGCTCTCCGCCAGACTTCCCTCACCTCCATTACTGCAGCATCCTTTGCACTTGGAGCAGGGGGGCCTGGAACCTAGGACTCCCACAGGAACACACTAACTTGTGAGCTGCAAAGTCAGCCTCAGCCTCTCACTGGCCCAATGAGTATTTAAATAATTTTACATAGTGAAGCAGCTTCAACAGGAGCGACTGAGAGTCTGCTAGCCCAGAATGACCCATTGCCCAGTGGTTAGGGCACTCCCCTGAGAGGCAAGACCCCCAAATTAACATCTTTGCTTCCTCATCAAGCAGACCAGAGCCCCAAGTTCAGTTGTCCCATCCTGGCTGAGCACCCTAACTCCTCAGCTAGAGAGGAGGAGCCTTCTCCCCAATTGTTTGCAAAACAGATTAGAGCTCACAGCTGTGAATACTGAGTCCCCCTTAAGAGGAAAAAGCTAAGGACCTACCCATCTCCTCAGCATTTCCTGCTGGCTAGTTTCCCTGTTAGCTGAACCTGTTCCTAGGTACTTTACTCTCTTCCCATTCATTGCGTAGGTGCCTAACTCAGGGCTGTGGCTCCCATTAGGCATCAGGGAACCTGCAATTTAGACCAGGGATGTACAAAATTGGCTCACAGCTAAGCGCCAGCAATTTTACTTTGGTCACCAGAGGGTGCTCCTCTGTTACATTTCTGCAGTGGATCTAGGTGACAGGCTACTAAAACTGGTCGCCGTGGTGACCAGAAACATACATTTGTTGAGGCCTGCTTCAGATATTTCAATCTGTGCATAAATTGGTCTAAGAAAAGTGGGAGGCCTATTGTAACCTGGGAGTAACAGCTTTGGTAAGACAGCACTCAAGGTGTGCCACTCACATACCCAGCTTGATTAAGCTAATGACACTTCTGCTGGAATCCGGTGTCCAGTTCTGGGGGGCACAATTCAAGAAGGATCAATCAGACGAGTCAGAAAAGAGTCACAACAATGATTAAAGGATTAGAAAACTTGCCTTCCAGTGGCAGACTCAAAGAGCTCTACCTACTCAGTTTAACCAAAACCAGGTTAAGGGGTGACTTGATCATAGTCTACAAGTGGCTACAGAGGGAACAAATATTTGATAATGGCTATTCAATCTAACAGGGGAAGGTCTAACATGAACCAATGACTGAAAGCTGAAGCTAGACAAATTTAGACCAGAAATGAGGTGTACATTTTTAACAGAGTGTGTAATTAACCACTGCAATAACTTACCAAGAGTCGTGGTGGAGTCTCCATCACTGACCGTTTTAAAATCAAGACTAGATGTTTTATAAAAGATCCGCACTAGGAATTAGTGGGGGGAAAGGGAGGGGCCCTCTGGCTTGTTATGCAGAATCAGACTTCACTAGCTGATCACAATGGTCCCTTAGAATCCCTTCTGCCAGGTCTGCAACCCCTTGAGTCCCTTCACACCCCACTGTACAGACACATTTTAAGCTCTTACTGCAATGCTGAGTCTCGTTCCTTTGTGGCTTAACTCTTGAAGGCTCCAAGCAATTGAGACTCTCCCTAGGCAGAGCGGTCCTTGGAGGGGGGCAGCTGAGGTGACAGGCTTGGGCCCTGTGCTTCGCTGGGTCCCACACGGCCAACTGGTTCCCAGTGCTGCTTCCGGTGTGGCCCTCCGACTTCCCTGAGTTAGGTACAGCTGTATTGACTGGTGAAGGGCTTCAATGGAGCAGGTTTACAGAAATATCACTCTGATGATACGCTCACAGTATAAAAAATCTGCATCTTAAAACAGAGGGATTGATCACAAGTACAAGAACCTATGCGGAGAGAAGATTTCTGATCCTAAGGCCATGTCTAAATTAACGAGCTTTCAGTGGCACAGCTTTACCGATGTAAAATCACTCATGTAGCCACTCTATACCAATGGGACAGAGCTCTCCCATTGACATAATAGAACCACCTCAATGAGCAGGGGTAGCTATGGAGAGAGAAAAGATCTTCCACATAGCGCTGTGCACATTACCACTTATGCTGGCAAACCTTATGTTTCTCATGACAGACATGTTGTAGACATACAGTAGAGCAGATATGGCCTAAAAGGCTCCGCAATCTAGCAAAGACAAAACAAGATACAAAGGCTGGAGTTTGAAGTCAGTAAAGTTCAAACAGGAAATGAGGCAAGTGTGATTACAGTGAGGCACAAACACAGAATAGCTTCTTGCTGGACTGGATATAGAAATCGCTGGGTGGGGAGCTCTGCTCTGTGTGTGCAGAGCAGACTGATGATCACAGTGGTTCCTTCTGGCCTTAAAATCTGTGATAATAAATTTTTATGGTCACAATATCAAACCACCATAAACTGGGTCATGTATTAGAAAATACAGGTTCTTCCAAGTAAGAGCTGGGACTGATCATCTGCATCATGTTATCAATGCTTGTGCTTTTACTGTAATTCTCACAATATTTAGAGTACATCAGAGAGCCCAGTGGTTCCCAACCCGTGGCCCAGTGGCTAAAAGTGGCCCATGGAGGCTTTCAAAGCGGCTTATGTCCCCTCCTGCTGGCTGCAGAAGGGAGTCACTGACTAAAGACCTAGGACCTAAGTAGAGCACGGTTCCACAGGGCTGTAAGATTGGTGCAGGCTCTTGCCGTAGCCAAGGGCTAGGGAGATCAGCACTCCCTTCCCACTGGCTGTAGCAGGGAGCAAGGCAAAGTGCTCTGCCCAGGTCCATAGGTGCTGGAACGAGAGCTAGAGAAGCACTCATCTTCTATCCCCTTGGCTGCAGAAGGGAGCCACTCGCTAGGTAGAGTGCACAGGGCAACAGGATGCTTGCAGTTTCCCTCCTTCAGCCAGGAAGGCAGGAGACATCCTCCTCGCTATACACCTTCTGCCTGGCTGCAGGGGAGGCTACTGACAGAGGCTGGTGGCCCTCCAAGGTTGTAGAAATGTTATCTGTGGCCCTCAAGCCAAAAAGGTTGAGAACCATTGATATAGAACCATCTCCTGGAGTCTTCTGCTTCATGTGAATCCTCAGCTAGCCAGGTTTCTTTCTTTCTTGTTAGTTTCTAGACTTTATAATTGGAGAGAAGATCTTGCGAGACTTGCCCACGTTCTCAGGGTTTAACTGATCACCATATTTGGGGTCTGGAAGGAATTTTCCCCCAGGGCTGATTGGCCTGGGCTCTGGGGGTTTTTCACCTTCCTCTGTAGCACAGGGCATGGTTCACCTACCGATTAATTCTCTGTATCTTAAAGTCCTTAAATCATGACTTAAGGAGGTAAGTAACTCAGTCATAGGTTGGGGGCCTATTGCTGGAGTGGGTGGGTGAGGTCTTGAGGCCTGCATTTTGCAGGAGGTCAGACTAGATGATCATACTGGTCCCTCCTGACCTTAAAGTCTATGAGTCTATCTGAGGGACAGGAGCCCTTAAAGGCTTAAAAAGAAAAAGAGAAATAAAAAGAATCCAAAGCTTGTTAGGTTAAAAAAAAAATACATGATTTTTAAGCCCATCTTTCTGGATAGTGCAAGATTATTTAACACCTGAGATCAGCAATACTGCAGTCCTGATATTCTGTAGCATTAACAGTGTGGGTAGGGAGCATGTATAAAAATCACTGCGTGTGAATTTAAAAATAAAAATCAGTCATCCCGTCAACACATCGCCTTAGCTGACCGTGAACTGTGGATGGGTTTGCCAGCCCTAACACACCCGCCTCAAAGAAACCCTCCTCCCCTGCCACACTGTTACTCCCTGGGGACAAGCAAACGCTGCCCCATCTACTCTGCTCCCCCTAGGCCAGGGGTCTGCAACCTGTGGCTCTGGAGCCACATGCGGCTCGTTGGCTGCCCCCTTGTGGCTCTGGGCTCCCCCAACCACCGGGGTACCCTGCAGGAGGCCCATACCTGGCTCTGGGCTTCCCCCAGCCACCAGGGACCCCATGGGCAGCCCATGCCAAGCTCCAGGCTTCCCCCCCCTTGCATAAGGTGACCCTGCAGCAGAAATCCTGGCTCACCTCCCACCAGGAGGCTACATCCATTGTGGCTCTCAAAACACTTTGTTATTGAAGGAATTTTCAAAAATGGCTCTTCTTATCTTTTGGGTTGCAGACCTCTGCCCTAGGCCCTCGCTCACTGAAGCCCAGGAGCAGCATAAAAGCCTCGCCAAGGCTGCCCCACCCCGCTGGTTCCAGAGCCAACTAGGGGCTCACTGCAGCCCAGACACCCGCCTTCCTCCCGGCTCAAACCCAGCCAGACATTTCCCCGCCGCCTCTCCCCACCCTCCCCGCGAGTGACAGAGGCTCCGTCCAGCTCTAGGAAAGAGGGGACCCAAAAGTGCCACCCCAGCAGCGCGGGGACCGGGACAGGAACCGGTTTTTCCTTCCTCTGCTCATCCCCTGCTCCCAGGACTGTCAGTCCGCCCCGGGACGCTGCAGGGAACGGAGCTGGGCAGGGCCGGGAGCCGGGAACCTCCCTCCCGTTTATTGCCCCGGCTGCCCCTTCCATGCTCTCTCCCGGTGACATCGGTCCCCGGCCCGTCCGCTCCCCCGGGGCTGGCTCGGCCCCTGCAGGCGCTCCGGGGAGCAGAGCCCGGCTGGGGGCAGCAGCTCCGGGACCCCCGGGAGCAGAGAGGGGGCGAGGAGGGGCCGTGGGGGCAGAGTCACTTTCCTGCCTGGCCCCAGCACGTTCCCCGGGGCTCCCCTCACCTGCGGGCTCCGGCCGGGAGCTGGGGCGGGCAGAGCCGGGGCTGGTTCCGGCCAACGGAGAGAGTCCCCCGGAGGGGCGCTAGCGAAAGTTTCTCCCAGCGGAGATCCGGCTCGGTTGCAGCTGCTCAGTCTGGCTTTTGGGCACTATGAAGCGGCAGCTGTGACCCAGGAAGCTCAACCCCGGATCTGCTCAGCATAGAGCTGGCAGGAGCCAGCATCTCCTCTTCCTTGGGATAGCCAGAGCCCTCTGGTGGCCACAGCTCAGGAACCCTAGGCCCACCAGAGCAAACTGCACGGCAGGAATCTGGCCAGAGACCTTCCCATGCCCAAGTGGTTATGGAAATTTTGTGGGGAGGGAAACAAATAAATGTTTTTTTTCTTTTCTTTTTGGGTTGTGAAGTTTCTCATCCATACTGTGACTGGTGATGGCTGTGTATCTCGTTTAAAACTCAACCCCTTTAAAAGGATTTCTTTAATCAGCGTGGCAAAGGTGGCGTGGGTACCTATATTTTAAAATGCCAACATGTGACAAAGGTAATCAAGTGTTAGGCAACCGTCCTGACAACTTCCCAGCCTGCACTACTTTAAGCATGTGCACAAGCATTTATTTGTTTGTGCTCTATTTTATGTCTAGTGTGTGGCCCATTGAAAGCACCGGGACTGCTCACAGTGCATGTAGGAATCACTGGGTGGAGATCATCTCCCCAAGGTTAGACTGGATAATCACAATGGTTGCTTCTGGTTTTGGGATCTAGCATAATTGTCACTCTAATTGCATCAAACCAATTTAAATGGAATCATGTTAAAAAGCAAGTTTTTTTCCCAGCTGAAATTGACCCTTCTGCATCATGTTATCAACTTCTGTGATTTTACTGTGAGTCTCACCTTCACAGACTCATAGAAGATTAGGGCAGAAAGGTACCTCAGGAGGTCATCTAGTCCAAGCCCCTGCTCAAAGCAGGGCCAACCCCAGCTAAACAATATGTAGTGTTTATGTTACAGTCCCATCTCCTGGTGTCATGGGCAGCACATGCAGATGTGTTTTCTGGACCAGGGCCTTATATTTCTATTGCTATATAGTGGCCAGAACTTCATCATGCCAGGGGCTGAGACCTACACCTAAATGTTGACAGCCCAGACTCATGAAAAATGTCACGCACAGTGTAACATAGTTAGGATGACCAGGTTCCATCAGCCTAGCTTCCATCACTCAAAGGGGTGGATTAATTACAAGACGGAAAAAAACTAGCAAGTGTCTATGCTAACACAGCTTCAATCTTGTGGTTGCACTACTGAATTGCCTGTCATGTTAAGCTCTGATTCCCTAAATGCTTGCAGACTTTTCCTTACTACAGTGAAATCAAAGTTAAGAAGAATGAAGCATTGCAGGATTATGGCCTTTCCAGAGCAGCGAAAGAGAAAAAAGGGGAAGTGTGATTTTTTAAATTTTCTTTTCCTTCTCCTCACCCCCCGCTCACCCACTACTTATTTTTGTCTTTTGCTACTGTGTAATTTATGATTGCTCAGCTTAACCGCATGGTGGATATTTGTTATTTTTTCCCCATTTTTAATTAAAAATAATTTAAATTTTTACCTTTTTGTAAGCATCTTATTTTGAAGATAAACAACAACAGATGAGGAACAACAACAAAAATCCTAATTATAAATATTTCCCAGAAAAGTTGAGAATAGAGATGGCTTTTTTTTTTCATTTAAAATTTAAATTTTGAAAAAGGAGGGCTTTAAAAAAAATCAAAATTTCATTTGAAAAATTTCAGTCAGAGTTACTGACCAGAAAGAAACCTCCAAAGCAAATGATCTAGAGAAATGTGCTCCATGCGGTGCTTCAAGCTTTCTCTAGGGCACATCAGCCTTGGGACATCTTTATTTTAGGGACCTCGTGGGACAATTCCTGCCTGGAGCTTTTTCAGCCTCCTCGTTCACATACAGGGCTACCATACCGGGGATGGGGAAGGCCAAAGTAGAGACAGCTGCATATTTTAGGTTCCCCCTTAAATGCCATCTCAGTGAGGCTCACAAAAACTACATTACAAACGGGTTGACACAAGATATGTAGGCATACAGTCATCAAAGCTTGCACTGCACTGAGCATGCTCACTAGAAGTGACGCTGTTGTAAAGTGCAGTGCAACACAGGTAGCTATTTCAGTGTGCCAGGCACTACCCTTCAACACACTGCCTTTTGGGAAATTTTTGCAATGTGTTGTTATGGAATAGAAATGAGTCACTCAAGAATCTCTGGGAGCTAGGGGTCAAATTCCCGGTATAAAACTTTTTTATTCCATAATGCCATCCATATTGCATAGTTTTCATGCCTTTTTTAATATATCCCACAAACCTGTGTGGCACTTTTCAATGCCTACCGTCCCTAGTAGAAGCACGGAGCTCACACAGCTCTGCCTGATTCTCATGAGACTTGCAAACACAGGGTGAACAATCCTCTGGGATTTGCAGGCCTTCAGAAAATACTGCAACAACAGGGATATGCTGATTTCTTGGAGCAGATTCTGAGACATAGCAAAACACAATTCAAGGCCGGTGGTGGTGTTCAGGGAGCAGCTGCAGACAGTGGAGAGCTGTTTCTGGGTCCAGCAAATGAGCCATAGGTTTGAGACAACAAGTGAGGACTGCGTAAGCCCACATTCTCAGCCAAGCCTGCTCCCTCACAGACTGAGAGCTGCCCTGACAGTGGAGAAGTGAATGGTGATCATACTCTGGAAGGTTTTTGGTCAGTGAGAAATAATTTGGGGGTTGGAAAATCCACAGTGGGGGCCATTGTCATGCACCTGTGTCAGGGCATTGATCATTTTCTGTGACACAGGACTGTGACTCTCAGCAATGTGGAGGACAGAGTGGATAAATCTGCAGCAATGGGGTTCCTAGGTTGCAGTGGGCTCTCGGTGCATCTACACTTGTAAATTAAGTCGACTTAAGCTTGCTTAAATCGACTTCATTTACTCCACGTCTACACTACACTTTCCTTAAGTCGACTTAAGCAAGCTGCTTAAGTGACTTAAGGAAAATTAAGTCGACTTAATGAAAATTAAGTTGACTTTATTAAACCTGCTTTTAATTTGACTTTAGGCTTAAGTTGACTTCCTAAAGTTGACCTGGAGTAGCCTGAAGTTGACTTAAAGTCTACTTAGGGCTCTCCAGGACTCCTTCGGAGGAGGGCACAGGGGGAGCCTGGCATGCCACCCTGCACCTATGCCCTGCCAGGGTCCCTGTCCCCCTTTGCCCCATTGTACCCAGGTACAATGGGGCAAAGGCTGAGCCCCCTGGCACTGGGCAAGGGGTACCCCCCCTGCCACCTTGGACCTGCCCAAGGTCCCCCTAGCCCCTACAAGTCGACCTAGGCATCCAGAAAGGACCTTTTTTTGTTACCTAAGTGTTGGTGAATCACTGGGGACGCTTCCCTGATCTCACTAGAGGCTGGTCAGGAGAGGTGCGTGATGCTCACGTCTAAGAGCACAGGATTGTTCAGAAAGACGCAAGCGGGGCATCCCTTCCTGAACAAGTGGATTACTAATGATAATGTTGAAATGCCAGGAGTGATCCTGGGGGACCCAGTCTTCCTACTGCTTCCTTGGCTCATGAAGTCATAAACTAGCCACCTTGACAGCACCAAGGAAAGATTCAGCTGCCCACTCTGCAGGTGCACAATGACAATTGAATGTGCTTTTGATAGATTGAATGATACGGGCAGTGTTTACTCACTAGATTGGGTCTCAGTGAGAAAAAGATCCCTGTGATTATAGCTGTCTGTTGTGTCCTGCATGGTACCTGAGAGGCAGAGGCATCACTGGGCATGGACGCATGAGGCACGGGCCCCAAATGTTCTGGGGAGTGCTCCAAGCCATTCCTGGGAGCTGAGGCTGGTGGGGTCATTTTAAATCTCCCACCCTGCTGTGCTCCCAGGCACATAGCTCAGGGTGGAGTAGGGCAGGAAGGGAGCAGGCTCCCTGTCTCCGGGCTTCCCCTTGAGCTCTGGCAACCGTAAGTGCTGGGCTGTGGGGGTAGAGGGCTCAGGAACTGGATGCAGGCAGGGAAGGGGTTCGGGGTCGGTGTGAGTGCACAGGGCTGGGGGCAATGTTCCCTCTAAGGTTTGGCGGCTTGTGTGCAAAATTTTCAAGCCGTGTGCAAAACTTTTTCTGAATAAAATTTTTGTGTAAACCCACACGACAGAAATTATAGGCATTAATTGAAGTTAAAGTAATTGTAAATAGAATTAATTAATTGTGTTTAATTGAATTTGAATGAATTTTGAATTGAAATTTAATTTTTAGAAAGGTTTTTATTTAAAATTAATTTTTTAAAAGTTTTTTTTTAAAAAGGAAGGAAAAAAAGAAGGAAGGAAGGAAGAGAGAAAAAGAGAGAAGGAAGGAAGAGAGAGAGAGAAAAAGGAAGGAAGAGAAAAAGAAAGAGAGAAGGAAAGAAGAGGAAAGAAGGAAGAGAAAGAAGAAAGAGGAAGGAAAGAAGAGAAAGAAAGAAAAAAGAAGGAAAGAAAAAGGAAGACAAAGAAGGAAAAAAGAGAAAGGAAGAGAAAGAGGAAGAAAGAAAAAAGAAGGAAGGCAAAGAAGAGAAA
>ML686085.1:114333-180088 GCA_007922175.1 Pelusios castaneus
TTGATGGAGTAGGTGGCTTGATTGGGCCCTGTGATGGTGTCATCAGTGTAGATATGAGGGCAAAGTTGGCAGCGTGGTCTGTTGCAGGGCTGTGTTCCTGCTTTAGTGTTTCTGTTGTATGATCTGTAGTTGCTGGTAAGTATCCTTTTAAGGTTAGGGGGCTGTCTGAAAGCAAGGAGAGGTCTGCCTCCCAAGGCTTGAGAGAGTGAGGGATCATCTTGTAAAATAGGCTGTAGATTTTTGATGATGTGTTGAAGAGGTCTGGCTTGGGAGTTGTAGGTGGTGACCAATGGCGTTCTGTTGTTGTTTTTCATGGGCTTCTCCTGCAGTAGTTGACTTCTGGGTACCCGTCTGGCTCTGTCAATTTGTTTCTTCACTTCTGTGGGTGGGTACTGTAGTTTTAAGAATGCCTGGTAGAGATCCTGAAGGTGTCTGTCTCTGTCTAAAGGGTCAGAGCAAATGCGGTTATATCTTAGGGCTTGACTGTACACAGTGGATCGTGTGATGTGTCGAGGATGAAAGCTTGAGGGATGTAGGTAACTATACCGATCAGTAGGTTTGCGGTATAGGGAGGTCTTTATGTGCCCATCGCTAATTTGCACTGTAGTGTCCAGAAAGTGGATCTCTTGTGTGGAGTGTTCCAGGCTAAGTTTGATTGTGTTGTGGAAATTGTTGAAATCTCTATGGAAATCTTCAAGGGCATCTTTACCATGGGTCCAGATGATGAATATGTCATCAATATAGCGTAGGTAAAGTAGAGGTGCTCTGGGATGAGACGTGAGGAAACGTTGTTCTAAATCAGCCATAAAGATGTTGGCATATTGTGGGACCATGCGGGTACCCATAGCAGTGCTGCTGACTTGAAGGTATAAATTATCTTCAAATCTGAAATGGTTGTGGGTGAGTACAAAGTCACAGAGGTCAGCCACAAGTTTAGCTGTGTCATCATCTTGGATAGTTCTTCTAATAGCTTGTAATCCATCCTTGTGTGGGATGTTAGTGTAAAGAGCCTCTACGTCCATAGTGGCCAGGATGGTATTTTCTGGAAGACCGTCAATGGATTGGATTTTTCTCAGGAAATCTGTAGTGTCTCTCAGATAGCTAGGTGTGTTGATAGTATAGGGTCTTAGGAGAGAGTCCACATAACCAGATAATCCATAAATCACCCATAAGAACCAGGGCCTGGAAACTGCTGTTAGTTGTCCATAGAACTCCTCATCCACCTCCTCCTTCTGGTCTGGTGGTCTGTAGCAGACATCCACCACAACATCCCCCTTGTTGCATTCTCCTCTAAACTTAACCCACAGACTTTCAACCGGCTTGTTTCCACTTTCACAGTGGAGCTCCGAGCAGTCATACAGCTCTTTTACATATAGTGCTACTCCTTCCCCCCTCCATCCTCCTTCTTCCCTGCCTGTCCGGAGCCAGAGTTCCTCATTTCTACTCTAAAGAGCAGCACCCCTGTGAGATGCAAAAGGAATTGGGGGAGGGGGGGTTGTTGCAGGTGGGAAGTGGAGCTGCTGTGTGCTGACTCTGAACAGTCAGACAAAAAAGCCATTACAAGATCTCAGCATGGAGCTATGTGGTTTAGGGAAGTTTTGAAAGAGCACTTGAACAGATAGTAATCATCTCTGCTGGCCTGTGCTCTGGGTCTGGGGCACTGAGTGCTTCTGAGAATTGTGTGGTGCTTCCTGTAGATATCTAAATATGACTGTGTTTTGTGGAGCTTACGGTTTATATGGCTCTTGCCATGCACTTGTAAGTGAGGTTTGCTTTCAGTCCTGCTGTGCATTCTGCAATGTGCGTTATGAAGTAACAAAATTAGCGTTATTCTTCAAAACCCAGAAAATGGGGTGGGGATGTTGTAAAGCAGTAGGTAATGCACTGCAAACTTTTAACACAAATTAGCAGAGTGGAACTTTGAAATGTAGAAAGACAGCAAATATGTTTATATATTTCATTGCACAAATGAAGTCTGCCAAGTATGCAGACACACCAGCCGTAGATCCTACAGGTCAGTGTATGGGAAGCCGAGGTTTTCCTTGCTGTCATATCCCCACTTAGTCATCTCTTTTCCAAGATGAAGAGAGCCAGTCTTATTAATACCTTCTCGTATGGATGCTGTTCCATACTCCCAATTATTTTTGTTGTCCTTTTCTGTATCTTTTCCAATTCCAATATATCTTTTTATTATCTATCCCTTTCTTAATGATTCCTAACATTACATTAGCTTTTCAGACTGCAGGTGCTCATTAAGTGATGACTTTTTACTGCTTAATTGATCAATTTCTTTCAAAATCTCCTGTAATGTCACCTCATTCTGGGACAATTCCTCAGATCTGTCACCTAGAAAGAATCCAAAGGGGGAGCCGTGTTAGTCTATTGCAGAAAAACAACAGATTCCTGTGGCACTTTTAAAAACAAACAGATTTATTTATCGCATGAGCTTTCGTGGGAGAAAATCCCACTTCATCAGATGCTTTGAAGAGCGTCTGACGAAATGGGATTTTCTCCCATGAAAGCTCATACGATAAATAAATCTGTTAGTCTAGAAAGAATGACTCAGGTTTGGGAATCTCCCTCACATCCTCAGCCATGAAGACCAATACAAAACATTCATTTAGTTTCTCTTCAATATCCTAATCTTCCTTGAGTGCTCCTTAAGCATCTTGATTATCCAGTGACCCCAGTGATTGTTTAGCAGGTTTCCTGCTCCTGATGTACTTAAAATAAATTTTGTTGTTACTTTTTGAGTCTTTGGCTAGATGTTCTTCACATTCTCTTTTGTTCTTCACATTTGTAATTTTATTTTTACACTTCACTTGCCCCAGTCTATGCGTCTTTCTGTTTTTCCTCAATAGGATTTAGCATTCTGACAAATTGGGTTGGAGCCCATGAAAGCTTATGCCCGAAGAAATTTGTTAGTCTTTAAAGTGCCACAAGACTTTCGTTGTTTTTACTCTTTAAAGGTTGCCTTTTTGTCTCTAACTGCTTGTTTTACTTTGTTATTTAGCCATAGGAGCCCTTTTTTGGTCCTTTTGCTATGTTTCTTAATTTGGGGTGTACATTTAAATTGAGCCTTTACTATGATGTCTTTAAAAAGTTTCCATGCAGCTTGCAGGAATTTCATTTTTGGCACTGTACCTTTTAATTTCTGTTTAACTAACTTCCTCATTTTTGTGTAGCTCCCCATTCTGTAATTAAATGGTAACGTGGTGGGCTGGTTTAGTGTTTCCCCCCCACACGGAGATGTTAAATTTTATTATGTTATGGTCACTATTACTAAGTGGATCAGCTATTTTTCCCCTTTTGGCCCAGATCCTCTGTTCCACTTAAGACTAAATCAAGAATTGCCTCTCCTCTTGTGGGTTCCAGGACTAGCTTCTCCAAGAAGCAGTCATTTAAGATATTCAAAAACTTTATCTCTGCATTTCGTCCTCAGGTGAGGGACCCAGTCCACATGGGGATAACTGAAACCCCTCATTCTTACTGATTTTTTTTTTTAATTATTATAGCCTTTCTAATCTCCCTGAGCATTTCACAGTCATTACCACCATCCCAGTTAGGTGGTCTGTAGAATATTCCTACTGCTGTATTCTTATTATTCAGATATGGAATTAATTTACTTTCCATGGAAATTCTAGAGCACAGTTTGGTTTGCTTAAGATTTTTACTTCATTTGACTCTATTCTTTCTTTACATACAGTGCCAGCCTGTATGACCTATTCTGTCCTACCAATATATTGGTACTACTGTGTCGCTTTGATTATCTTAATTCCAGAAAGTTTCTATTTTGCCTCTTACATCAATATCCTCATTTAACGTGAAGCAGTCAAGTTCACCCATCTTAGTATTTAGACTTCTACCATTTATATATAAGCCTTTTAAAAAAATGTCATTTTTTAGCTGTCTGCCAATTAGTGAAGTGATTGAATGGGACTTTTCTTTCATTTGATGTCTCTCATTGGATCCTGTCCATATTTTATCATCTTCCATCCCCTCTTCCTTACTAAGTTATTGAGAATCTCCGTTAGATAAATCCTCCCCTACAGGATGTCTCTGTCCAGACCACATGCTCTGCTCTCCCACAGTTGCCAAGCCACATGCTCCTCCCCTCAGTTCACTATTTGAGTTCATTGACTTCAAGTCTAGTTTCCTGTTTACACAGACTCACAGCAAAGCATGCATGTGTCTGTCCAGGATCTGCGCTGCTGAGATCTCAGTGAGGCACAATACGGGGTGCCAGGGGTTGGACTGCAGGGTGCCAGGGAACTAAGCTGAGCTCTGCAGCGATTCCAGCAGTGCAGCCACCCCTCCTGCCATGGCCGAGTCCAAGCTGGTGGAGGAACTGCGTTGGGAGGTTACCTGCTCCATCTGCACTCAGTACATGCAAGTGCCTGTCACGCTGGACTGTGGGCACAACTACTGTGAGGGCTGCATCAGCCAGCACTGGGACATAGTGAAGAAGGAGGAGGAGCCGAGACGGTGTCCACTGTGCTGCCGGCCCTTCCGAAACCCCAGCTTCCGCCAGAACACGTCGCTGGCCAATGTGGTGGAGATCGTACAAAGATTTCCCTCCAGAGATGAGGGCCTGGATCAGGACCATGACCAGGAACAGGATGTGCGCTCCAGATCCAGCACGCTGAGTGGGATGGAGTTCATGGGGCAGGACCCTCAAGAGCAGCAGGTAAAATGGCAAGAGATCCTCCGCACAGCCAGAGGGAAGGGGAAGAGACTCCTCTGTGGCTGGATGGTGCCCTTCTCCTTTCTGTGCCCTGAGATCACCAGGGACCGGCTGGTGGGGGACCCAGTGGCAAATGGGGAGGGGTCTCCTAATGGACCTTGGAGGGTCTGGTTAGCTCTGCAGCTGGGCATGGATGAGGGTCAGGAGTGCCAATGAGCAGGGCTGGATTCAGCTGGTCCTCGTGCCCACGGAATACCTTGACATGTTGACCCCAGTAGCCCTATGCCATGCCCCAACCTCCACTTAGAATGGGGCAGCTGCCGGGAATTCCCACCCATCCTGGCAGTGGGTAGCTGGGACAGGGAGCAGGGGCTTGCTACCTGGTGCATTCCATGTTAGGCAGGGCTTGTTTCGCAAGATTCAGGAAGTTCCCCACAACCACAGGCGCCTCCGAGCTGAGGCAGGGAAATGAGAAGTTGAGCGGGGTTTAGTTAGCACAGAACTTGCATTAGCAGGTGGAGGAATGCAGTCTATATCCTCAGGCAGGCCCAGAACAGCACAGACTTGACTCAGAGTCTTTCCTCTGACGGTGTGCGCAGAGGATCCACTCCTGTCCCTTGCACCACCTGGGTCAGGAGAGTAAGCAGAGAAGCAAGGCTGGGAGCCGCTGCCCCTAGCCCAGATACAGGGATCCGCAGTGTGGACAAAGGCCCTCGGCTAGGGTTTGGGGAGCCTGTTGGTGTTTCTGATTGTGGCGTTGGCAGAGATGCCAACCTTGCATTTTGGTTTTTACAGACATGAAGATCTGAAGATGATTTTTTTTTTAAACTGACACAACACGCTTTTCACTGAGGTCAGTAAAACACCATAAACTATATAATACTGTAACAAATGTGTGTACTCACTCACGCTATTCTGTACAAAGGAATTTGGGATTACGCAATTGTCTGAGCTGCAGTTAATTGATCAGTCGGGTTCTTTGAGCGTGTGCGATAATAGAAATGATAAAGTCACGATCAGTGTGGTTTTAGGACACAGGACGTGATTCTGAATGACAATCAATGTCAAAATAGCATTTTTTTTAGTTCTACCCAATTTTACAGACATTTGAATTTATTTATTTATGGATTTATTGACATTGTTGAAATTATAATTTATTTTACTGACTGTCCGTAAATTTACTGAAAGTAAGCAATCATGGGTGCCGGTGCTGGAACTTTTACCCTGACCAGCATTAGCTGGAGGTGGCATTAGCTGCCTTTCAGGGCTGTGAGGGGAGAGAGGCGCTGCTTCCAGCTGCCGGGGAGGCAAAGGAAGGAAGCAGCCCTGCAAAGACGTAGCCCAGATTATCCCTTCCCCCTCCTGGCCCCTCACCTGGAAGCAGCTCCCGTGATGGGTGCAGAAAACTGAATGGGGAGAGGCACACTTCTTTTCTTAAAAAGTGAGGGCAATGTTCCACTGGTTCCCACACTTCTGGGCTAGATGGGCCCACTCATCTGAATCTGATCCAGGGTGGCAGGGAGGGGGAATGGATTGGATGGGACCCATTATTGACCTGATCTCACTTGGCAAGGAGTGTGTGGGAGGGGGTGGGGGGAACATCCTGGGTTAGTTGGGCCCATGGGTCTGATGTGGGGCAGTGGAAAGGGGCCTAAGGGGCTGTCACTAGGGCCAGATTAATAAAGGGGCTTTAAGGGCTCAGCTCCAAGCTCTGAGCTAAGGGGGGGGCTCAGTCTCCACCCCAAAAAATTAATCATGCCCAGGGTGGCCAGCCCAGAGAACGTCCAGCAGCCTGCCCAAGTGCCAACGTATGACTGGCCACTGCCTCGCTCTCACGGCTGACCGGTCTGCCAGGCCCCGCTAACACTGGCCTTCCCAAGTGCTGAGCACCACAGCTGGCCGGTTTGCCCGGGCGCCAGCATCTACCCATCCCAGTGCCAAGAGCTGCCCACCCTGCCCCCAGGCTAGCTGCCGCTGCCACCACCACCATGGTGGGGAGGGGTCCCTACAAACAGAGGTGGATTAGGGGCCTCGGGGCTCCTGGGCCTCCCACACTGGTGCTCCCCCCCCAGGGCCCCATCCCCACCACCATAGCCTCCCCTCCAGCCTAGGGCCCTGGCCCCTATGGGCAGGTTGGTGCTTGAGGGCCCCAGGGACAGCGGGGCTGACTAGAGATGGCTGGGTGGGAGAGTGGAGCCCAGCCTCTGGTCCAGGGTGGACCTGCTCCCTCCCCAGCACTGGCAGGGCAGAGGGCCCCCACATTGTGTGGGCCCCTGGGCTTGGGCCACATAGACCCATATGGTAATCTGCCCCTGCCCATAAAATCACAGAGCCCACAGGAGTCTTAATCTGGCCCTGGTTGTAACAAAATGCATTGCACTTTTAACTTTCCCTTTGAGGCCTCCCTATTACAGGGAGGTTGGTATTGTGGGGCGGAGGTGCATATGTAAAGTCTGTAAGCACTATTGTTAAAGCAAGGGTGTGGCACGGACTGGATTGTAATAAGGAAAGAGTGAAAGAGCAAAAATCTGTGCCAAGGAGGGGAAGGCATGAGAGGTGAAAAGGGGGGATTTATTTGAGAGTGTTGGTATGGAAGAGAAGAGAAAACTACGAATCGTGGAATGAAATTCACAAAGATCAAGTTTATTAGCATTGTTATGCATATTACAATAGTATTTAGCCTCACTTGAGGAACTGCACAAACACACAGTGGGGTATCTGGTTACTGGGGCCATTGGGGGTTGCCATAGTGATAAATGGGAGGGTTGTTAAGTGCTCAGGAAAACCTGTGTGTCTGCTGGAAGACAACAGAGTCCTGTGGCACTTTTAAAGACATTTATTTATCGCATGAGCTTTCGTGGGAGAAAATCCCACATTGTCAGACGCTTTGAAGATGAGAAAGTTTCAAAGTGTCTGATGAAGTGGGATTTTCTCCCACAAAAGCTCATGCAATAAATAAATCTGTTAGTCTTTAAAAGTGCCACAGGACTCTGTTGTCTTTCTACAATAGACTAACACGGCTACCCCTTTGGAATTTGACTGTGTATCTGCTGGCAGTCCTGGCCAGACATGCTGAGTAAAGCTCAATAAGGGAACTCTGAAGCCTGTTATGTCTATTGATCATTATTTAATCTCAATACATGACACAGTGAGAGAGGGTCCCTACCGCAGCTGAGATAAAAGGCCCATCGTGCAAAGTGCTGCACAGACACACCGTGAGAAACAAACTTTCCTCTGAGGATGTTATGTGGGATTCAAAAAGAGGGAGAAAGACTCTGGACACCTCTTTTAGTATTAATCACTTTGTATGTAACTTTTATTAATTTGGTATGAGGGTACAAGTTTTGGGAAACATAAGCCACAGTTCAAGGGTTGAGAAGACCATCTAATAAAATTGCACAATAAATACAATAGGTAACAAGATCTATCCCAAAAATGAGGAGATCGAGTTCATCCAGGTAGGCCTTTAGGTATCAATACATATAGCAACAGTATAAAGCAGAAAAGTTTTAGCTTGTACTTACAGCTCTAAATTAGGCAGCACAGAATGCAACATAGAAGACAAACCACCATGCTTTTACACTCACACATCCATAGTTGGAACACACTTATACCTGTCAGACGCAGGGCTTACTTACGACTGGCCAGGTCAGAGTTAGCCCAGGTGCCAAGACTTGAGGGGGTGAGGAAATTCCGGTGCACACCGACCCCGTTGTGTTGATGTCAGTCTTCCTCCTAACTCCCAAGTCGAGTTGGTTTTATGGATGAATCGATCAAGGGGGCTGGACCGAGCCACCCCTCTTTATCCTCCTTCATTCCGTTCAAAATTGTCTTCGACCAGTCACTTCTTTCTTGATTGGCACTCCTGGGTTCTGGACAGTCAGCCAGTTTTGCCTTTGGTCAGGAACTTGTACATGCATATCACACATGCATCCTTTACTTAGCCATTTGTGCTGCTTCCAGTAATTTCAAGTTTAGGCCATGGAAATGGCTAGATAATCAAAATCTACACTTCTTATGCAATCTAAGCTGCTTCATAACAACAATTTTATCTTGCGAGATGGGGGGGAAAGGGAGGAAGATTTTTTTTACTTTGATAGGCTCACCCTCTGTTCTCTTAAGGGTACACTTGCACAAGTTTGCTAACCACAAAGCTGCTTGCCAAGCGAAATGCCAAAAGAGGAACTTTAACTTATGCTGTTGCCACAAATCCCTTAATCATGGAGATAGTTTTCTCTTTAGCGTTACTTAAACAAAGCTGTTAACATAGACCTTTTTTTTTTTTTTTTTTTAAAGCAAACAGGGCTAATTCACTTTGGAAGCCCAGCTTCAGGCCCAGTTAGGGTCCCTCAGGACAAGGCCATGTGCACACGATCACTTTGTTGCACGATAAGGCTCCTTACCGCGCAATAAAGCTGGTAGCCTACACACGAGCATTTTCCCTGTTGCGCGGCAACACCCTCTTGCCGCGCAACAGTTAAACCACTCAAATCGAGAGTGGAAGCATTACTGTTCCGCGGTAATGCTCGTGTGTACCCATTTTGTGCATTAGACAGCCTCCGGAAATGTCCCAGAGTGCCAATCGAGGCCACTCTGGGACATTGGAGCTGTCAAATATGTCAATTTCACTGCTCTAGCAGAGCAGTGAAATTGACTATTATGGGAGCTGCCAGGTTCGGCAGCTCCCCTGGACTGAGCTAGGGGTCTGGCCCAAACTGGCTGCCCTCACCGGTTCGGGCCAGCCCCCAGCTCAGCCCCAGGGCTTCAGGTGGCAGTGGGGCTGGCAACGCAGCCCCCACCGCCACCCTAAGCCCTGCAGTTGGACATGGGGGCTGGCTGTGAGCAGTGCATGGTGGGACAGGTGCCCACCATGCACTGCTCCTTGTATCACAAAGGAGCATTCACACGGGTGAATGCTTCTTTGCGATACAAGAAGCACGTGTGTACACACGAAAGCGCTATATTTATAGCGCTTTCCCTGTCCCGCAATAGCTTATTGCGGGACAAGTTTGTTGTCTGTACATAGCCTGAGTCTGAATTGACAAAGGAAGGATTATGACCCTCACTTTACACCTGTGGAAGTGAGGCCTGCAGACTTTTATTTTCAGAGTTGCTATAGAGCTCAGCCATGGTTGAAAATCTGGCCCTTATTAAATGGGAGCTGGTCTCTCGTGAAAACTTGCCCCTACAGACAGCCAGGGAGTTATGGAAGATTTGAGAGCTGAACCAAGACCTCCTGAGTCCTGGCAATGGGTCTCCCTTCTTCTGAGGATCCCTTTAGGTTGAATAGAAAAGGAAACATACTGGCAATGGGTTCTATAGGGCTGGTGATATCTAATACTAAGGCTGTCCTATTGGAACTTGGAGGAAACAGGAGGAGAGAGGGTGGATGATAACCTGTCCCTGATATCCTGTGAATGACACACTCAGCTGGAGATCCCAGGAGCTCTCTTAGACTCTGATACTCGGTGGGATTGATCTGTTCACTAACGAGACCTTTCTCCCTGTCCAGGAGAGTTTCAGGAAGTGTCTGGAGATTCTGAAGAGGGACTTGGAGATAGTGCTGAGCTTCCCTTGCGATGGAGAGATGCGAGAGGCAGGTGACCTGTATTATCACACAGCCACATCCAGCTCCATGACTTGTGTGGGGGCAGCACGGCAGGACTGAATAGCCCACACCCAGGTTCATGGGTCGATCTCCTGTCTGGTCATGCACATGGCAGCGTAGGACGGTGAGGGTGTGTGTACCTTGCACACTTAGCCCAGGCTCTGACTCAGGGTTGAGTGCAAGCTGCACTTCTGTCCAACACAAATCACTCTGACTAGGGCCAGCAAGCACTTCAGGGACAGATCACAACATAGAATCAAAGAATATTAGGGTTGGAAGAGACCTCAGCAGGTCATCTAGTATAACCCCCAGCTCCAAGCAGGATCAACCACAACTAAATCATCTCACCCAAGGCTTTGTCAAACTGAGCCTTAAAAACCTCTAAGGATGCAGATTCCACCACCTTAGTTCCTAGATAACCCTGTCCAGTGCTTCAACAGGCACCTAGTGAAAAATTGTTTCCTAATATCCAACCAAGACCTTCCCCACTGCAACTTGAGACCATTGTTCCTTGTTCTGTCATCTCATCTCCCACCACTAACAACAGCCTAGCTCTATCCTGCCTAGAACCCCCTTTCAGGTAGTTAAAGGCCACTATCAAATTCCTCTCCCCCCCTTCTCTTCTGCAGACTAAACAGACCTAGTTCCATCCACCTAGCCCCATAACAATTTCCATTGACCTCCACTGGACTCATCCACATACTCTCTATAGTGGGGGGCAGGCTCTAAAACTGGACACAGTACTCCAAATAGGGTCTTCTCAGTGCTGAATAGAGAATAATCACTTCCCTTGATTAGCTGGCAAAGCTTTTACTAATGCTGCCCAATATGTCATTAGCCTTCTTGGCAACAAAGGCATGGTGTTAACTCATATTCAGCTTCTTGTCCACTGTAACCCTAGTCAGTCAGTCCCCAGTCCATGGCAGTGCATGGGATTCTCCTGTCCTAAGTACAGGACTCTGCATTTTTACTTGTTGACCCTCAGCAGATTTCTTTTGGCTCAATCCTCCAATTTGTCTAGGTCACTATGGATCCTATTCCTTCCCTCCACTGTATCTACCACTCTCCCCAGCTTATTTGCCTACTTGCTGAGGGTGAAATCCACCCCATCCTCCAGATCATTACACATTAATGCTTCAGAACAAAAATGGATCCAGGACTGACCCTAGGGCACTCTGTTATCAGCTGCCAACTAGACATTGAGCTGTTGATCACTACCCATTCAGCCTGATAATCTAGTAGTCAGCATTTTATCTCCTCTATAGTCCATTCATCCAATCTAAACTTCTTTAACTTGCTGATAAGAATACTATGGAAGACTGAATCAAAAGCTTTGCTAAAGTCAAGCTATACCATAGCTTTCCCCACATCCACAGAGTCAGTCATCTCATCATAGAAGGCAATCAGGTTGGTCAGGCATGATTTGCCCTTTGTGAATCCATCCTGATTGTTCCTAATCACCTTTCCTTCTTGCAAGTGCCCGAAAAAGGATTCCTTGAGGACCTGCTCCATAATTTTTCCAGGGACCGAGGTGAAACTGACTGGTCTGTAATTCTTCAGAACCTCCTTCTTCCCTTTTTTGAAGATGAGCATTGTATTTGTCTTTTTCCAATCATCCAGGACCTCCCCCAATCAACACGAGTTTTCAAAGATAATGGCTAATGGCTCTGCAGTCAAATCATCCAATTCCCTCAACACCTTCTGATGCATTGTATCTGATGCCATGAACTTGTGCATAACCAGCATTTCTAAACAGTCCTGAACCTGTTCTTTCAGCATAGAGGGCTGCTCACCTCCTCCCCATTCTATGTTGGCCAGTGCAATAGTCTGGGAGCTGACCTTGTCTGTAAAGACAAAGGCAAAAAAAAAAGCATTGAGTATTTCAGCTTTTTCCACATCATTTGTCAGTAGGCTGCCTCCCTCCCTGTTCAGTAAGGGGCCCACGCTTTCCCTGACCTTCTTCTACAGGTTGCTAACACACCTGTAGAAACTCATTACCCTTCACATCTCTTGCTAGCTGCAACTCCAAATGTGCATTGGCTTTCCAGATGTCGCTCCATCCTGCATGCTTGAGCAGTAATTTTAAGCTCATTCAGAATCACCTGTCCAAGCTTCTATTTCCTGTAAACTTCCTTTTTGTGTTTAAGCTCACCAAAGATTTCTTCGTTAAGCCAAGCTGGTCGCCTGCCATATTGGGCTATTCTTTCTGCACTTCAGCATGATTTATTCCTGCACCTCAAAAAGATTTCTTTAATATACAGACAGCTCTCTTGGATTCCTTTCCCCCTCATACTAGCTTCCCAATGGATCCTGCCATCTGCTTTTCTGAAGTCCAGGATCCATATTCAGCTGTTTTCCTTTCTTCCTTTGGTCAGGGACCTGAACTCGGCTGTCTCATGATCGCTGCTCCCCAGGTTGCCACACACTACAACTTCCCCTACCCATTTTTTTTTCCTGTTTGTGGGTCCCGAGTCTGTTGGGTTATGGATCCAAGCCCTGTCATTTTACAATGTGGCTCCTGAAGTAAAATCACCTCTCTATTTCTTCTCACTATACCCCTGTGGATACATCCTAGGATCACATTAGCTCTTTGCTCCACGTTATTATCCTAGGAGCCCGTATTGGTTGTTTGTCCACCGTCCCTCCTAAACACTTTCCAGGTTCTTCCCCTGTAGCCCTTGGATGGGTGAACTCCCAGTTTTGAGCAGGTTAGGCAGCTCTGGTAATGCCCTAATTATTCAGCCATGTCCCAGGACATTTTTAGAGCTGTGTCCCCACAGAAACACTAAGACCCTCTATTGGGTGCCTTTAATAACCCACTGTCTGCCCTGCAGTACCTGCGCCTCTTCCTGCATGATGGACAGCAGTTGATCCTCCACAAGCTGCAGAAGATGGAGGAGGAGCATGACAAAATGGAGGAGGGGGAAGAGAGGAAAGCGACGCCAGACCCAGAGCAGCAGGTGAGATGGTAGCACAAAGTCACAACCCAGATCCAAGGGACAAGCCCTCCCTGGGAGACCCCAGCTCACCATAGGGCTGCTAGTGTCTGATCAGAATTGCCCCCTGGATTCTAATACAATGTGAGGACAGGGAGATTCTCAGTAGGGGGCTCCCACAGTCCGTGTTGGACCCAATGCTGCAGTGTGGCACTAGGAGATGCTGTGCTGCTTGAAGGGGACTCAATGGGGCACCCCACTCTCCACAGGCAGTCAGGACTGGCCTCAGTGCCATGGTAAGGGGCCTGTGCTACAGGAAACAGCGTGGCGGGCTCTCATCTCAGAGCCAGGCTAACCCCAAAGCAGGACTAGAGGGACGGGAAAGATTTTACTGAACAAGTGAAAAAGATCTAATGTAACCTGACTCTTTCTTCATCTCTCTCATCAGGATGAAGATATCACCATGCGCAGGTAAGGGCTCTCCCCTTCTCAGACAGCACAATCTTTTAACACACACAGCCCCTCACAACCCTCAGAAACCAGAGATCTGGGTATTTGGTATTTATGAAACATCTGTTGGTTTGGTATCTATCTATTCAGTTGCTCCAGAGGGAGGGAGATGATGTGAGCATGTAAACATAGTCTGGATTGGCTGAAAGTCCTTGACTCGGGTCCCTATGTCTTCTTGGCCTTTGGGGTCTCCTAAGTTGTGATGGTGCCAGAATGAGCTAGAAGGTGCTGTATCCCCACTCCAACAGTGTGCCTGGGTCCGTGCAGACTAAACAATGCCCAGCCCCAAATGTTACTGAGAGAGGTGTCAGTCTGTTGCTCCTGGAAATGTTCTGGGAAGCATGGTTAGCTGTGGAATCCATGACCTGCCCCTGGACCGGATTCTGCTCTTTTAACCGGTCTCGTTTTCGTGGCTCAGCTGAGGTGTTGGTAGAAACTGGAAGAGCTACTTCTGGTGGAGGTCTGAGCAGAGTGAAAGCTCTCAGACGAAGGGCTTGAGGTAATAGCATCTCACAGTACAGCTGCTTTTCTAAGCTATGAACCAAATTTTTAGCTGTGCAAATAGGCACAGCTATATTTACTCTAACAAAATAATCCTGATTGAAACCAGCCCCGGTGACCCTACAGGAGTTAAAGGATGAGGCAGAGATGACCTGTGCCTGCTGATAGTGAGAGGGCACAACCCTGGAAAAGTTAAGTCATCCCCCAACCCCACCCCCAGGAATCCCTCTCCTGGAAAGAAATGCCCCCCTCCTAGAAATCAACAGCCTCCCACCCCCCAAAAACAAGGTTCTGGATGTTCCTCCTGCCTCTCTCAGCAGACTTCCAGCAATTGCCTCCCTCTGCTGGGAGCAGCTCACAGCTCACCAGATCAGCTGGCCAGCAGGGAGGGGGGCCAGGCAAACCACAGGACTAACAATTGTGGGGGGTGATGGGTCATGTGACCCCCCTGACCCCCCCCCCATGTCATCCTTGGCTGGAACACAGCAGGATCCAGCCCGGGGTACCAGCCAAGGATTCGGGGCACTGAGACTCTGGACGTGTGCGGCCTGTGCCCAATGTGAGCAATGCCCACGGGCACATCATTAGGAACACAGGACTATCCATAAAGCTATAAACAGGGACCTTCTTTCCCGGCCATTGGTGATATTGAAATGCCTGTAGTGATCCTGGGGTCCCAGCCTAATCCTGGGTTCCCTGACTCACAAAGCTGTACACCAGTCACCTCAACAGCACTAAAGGAAGATTCAGCTACCAGCTCAGCAGAGGAAGAAGGATGGTGGAAGACTGGCGATTGAAAGGACACTGACATTGTTAACTTGTTTACTCAGGCGTTGGACCTGCCAGGGCAGGGCATAACATGCGTTCTGCTGGATTTTTCTATTTTTAGGGGCCTCGGAACTCTGGACCCTCAAATTTGTGGGCCCCGGAACTGCGTTCCAGTGCGTTCCCCCTTACTTTAACCCCTGGCTATACTGCTTGGGGACTGTGTTCAGTCTGGTGCTTCAGTTTGGGGGCCTGTTAAGAATTGTGTGGTGCGTGCTGTACATTTGTGCACACATCACTTGACAGTGCAGCTATTAATGTTGGGATTTTTGTTGTAATATTATGGATGACTGCAGTGTTTTGATGCTGATCCTCTGGGTTATGAGAGCACCATTTGCCCTGCCACCAGGCATTATACACCATGTGTTACAAACTAGTAAAGGTGAAACACTTTCAAAACACTGGACCCTCTGCAGCAGACTTGCAATATTTCAACAAAAGACCTTCAAAAACAGACTTCAGCATGAAACTGCAGAGCTGGAACTCATATGCAAACTTGACACAATCAGACTGGATCTGAATAGAGACTTGGAATGGTTATCTCATTACAAAAAGCAATTGTCCCTGTTCACACATTTTCACCTTTTAATCAACTGTTGTGAATTGGCCTCATCTACCCTAACTGAGTTGACTTCATTAGCACTTGCCCTGCCCATTGTTGTTTCTCACTCTTGCAAGTGTATATATTCCTCCTAACTGTAGTTTCCACTTCATGCATATGATGAAAGTGTGTTCCTTGCAGCCCACGAAAATTTATGCCCGAAGAAATGTGTTAGTCTTTAGGGTGCCACAGGACTTCCGTTGTTTTTTCAAAACAAAGGTGTTTTAAATATTTATGAAAACAGCTCCCAGTAAATACATATTAACTTAAAAAAAAATTAGGAAACGGTAACAAATAAATTGATGTCCGCTGCAGCTACACATACATCAGTCAGGGCTCTCACAGGTCACTGTAAGTGAAGCTGTTGTTGTTCATGCTTTCCCCAGTGTGTAGTGGTAGGGACAGGTGTGTTTGGCCCTGAGAAATGCTGAGGGGTATGTGGAGAAAGGAGCAATGCTGTGATTCTCCACAGACTGCAGTGGGAGTCAAAGCCAAGACTCTTGGACCTGGAGGCCTGCAAGAGTTTGCAGCATATGTATTTACTGATGAAGAAGCTCCATTATGTCCTGGTGCATCTCCCTCTCCTCTTCTAGGCTGCATCTACACTTGTAAATTAAGTCGACTTAAGCTTGCTTAAGTCGACTTAATTTACCCTGCGTCTACACTACAGCTTGCTTTAGTCTACTTAAGGAAAATAAAGTCGACTTAATGAAAATTAAGTCGACTTTATAAAACTTCCTTTAAATTCGACTTAAGGCTTAAGTCGACTCCCTAGAGTCAACTTAAGCCAGTGTAGATGTGGGGTAGCCCTAAGTCGACTTAAGGCTATCCCAGGACTACACCAGTGCCCTCCCTGCCGGGGGGGGGCACAGGGGGATCCTGATATGCCCCCCCACAGGGCAGGGCAGAGCCCTGCCCATCCTACCCCTTTGCCCTGCCTGGGTCCCTGTCCCCCTTTGCCCCATTGTACCTATGTACAATGGGGCAAAGGCTGAGCCCCCTGGCACTGGGCAAGGGGTGCCCCCTCTGCCCCCGTGGACCTGCCCTAGGTCCCCCTAGCCTCTAGAAGTCGACCTAGGCATCCAGTGTGGACGCTCTAGGTCGACTTTGTAAGTTCCCCCCAAAGTCAACTTTAATTTTAAGTGTAGACTCACTAAGTCGACTTAAAATGACAAGTGTAGACATAGCCCTGGTGCCTCATTCCTGTCTGCTCTTCCCCTCTCCATACAGTCTGCAGTGTTTACCCTTCAGGCCCTCTCTTCATGGTCTAATGCAGTACTGGCTTACAGGATTTCATGGAACATGTCACTCCCGCATCCTTATCCACTCAGCTGGTGTGGAGGGGGAATCCTTCAATGCCACAATGGCTGCAGCTACAGATAAAACACACAGAGGTATCATTGCCAGTAGACTAGGAATGTAAAGCAAAGCCAAAGATTCAGAACTGGGCCCATCCCTTGCTCCCTTAAAGTGTTAAGCAAGACATACTTATTGACACATCTACTTCGGGGTGCCACGCAACACGTACAGCACCAGCTATGACCCACCTGCAGAGAGGGAAATAAGGAGGAAATTTCTTGGTTGCATGAAGCAACAATTCTAGGGCCCTGGCACTGAATATTGGCACCATTTTCTGCAGGTGGTGGTGGTTTAAACTGGTTTAAACTACCCACTGTTGCTTGCCCCTGCCTGTCTTCAGGTGTCCACCTGCAACATCATGCCTGAAAGTGACAAAGCAGAAAGACCACAGCTACTATCAGTGTCCCAAGGTTGCTTGGTCCATATGTTGGTAGCCAGTTTATAGCAATGCTGCCTCCCAAAGTTCACACCAATTTTCACAGGAAAGCACCCTACCACAGAGGAAGAAATCAGGCTGCCATCCCTAGAAACCTTTGGGATAGGATCGCAGAGTGCCTCCTTGGAAGATCTCTCCGGAGGATTCAAGGGATGTTCATGTGTACACAAACAAACATAGTTCCCTTGCCTAACTACAGGATGAAACTGAAAAGCAGATCAGAACTCCAGCTTTCTTTGTTGTACACTACCTCTTGTATACGAGTATATTAAGGAAATCTGTTAGCTCTGCCCTACTAACTTGGGGGAGCAATCACTCTACCCTGTACTTCCATTGCATTGGGCTCACCCACTCTTGACTTCCAGGACTGACTGGACTGTGGTAGGATCTCAAACAGTCACCTGTCCCCCCTCCTTCTTCTCTTCTTTGTCCACCTCCTCCCCCTCACTGTTCATGCCAGAAGTCCATGACTTGGGCTCCCTGCAGATATCCATGGCAATGTGAGGGGTAGTGGTTGGGTTTCCACTAAGCATGGCATGCAGGTCTTCGTAAAAGCATCAGGTCTGTGGGTTGGAGCTGATCGATTGTTGGCCCCCTCAGCTTTCTAGTATGCCTGCTGCAGCTGCTAAGCACTCATGCACGTTGATTTCCATCCTACCTTTCTCCTGCATCCCCTGTGCAATCTGCTTGTAGGTGTCCATGTTTCTATGTCAGTGCTTGCATAGCCTCTTCTCCTTAGGCACAAAAGATCCAATATCTCTTGCCTATTCCAAACTGTAGTCCATCTGGATTACATAGCCAGCATGTGGGCAGTTGTGTATAATGGAGTGCTGCTCGTGTGCTAGCCAAGATAGACAATCAGGAAAAGGCTTTGCAAAAATTCAGGGGGCTTTAAAAAATAGGATAGTCTTCATGACTCCTGGACACTAGAGTTCATCCTTGTGACCAGAGTGGTCAGCATCAGGCATTGTGGGATGACTGCTGGAGGGCTATTAGGGTTAACATAGGTAACACAGTGTCTCCATTTGTGCTGCATCAGACTGTGTACATCGACTATGGCTCAATGTCACTCTTGGAACTGGTGTTACTGTGTTGACTTAATGGGGAGCACTTATGGTGGTGGGGAACAAATATAATTGTAGACACATGCACAAATGGGTCGACATAAGGCGGCTTATATCTACCTAATTTGGTTGTGTTGTCCAGGCCTGAGGTGGGGCTAAGGCCTGTTCAGGCTGGATAGCAGCACTGAGGCTGTGGGATCGTTTCTCCAAAGGAAGCCACGGGAACCTAAGGACTTAGCATGTTTAACCCTACAGTCCCAGTAAGGACTTTGTGGGACTATGGTGTGCTCCCAGTGTCCTGAGGCTCAGTGATCTTTAACTACACCTCTCTTGGTGGGTTGCAGGTCTGGCGGAGAGACGCCTTTGAAGCTCCAGCCCAAGTCAGAGGAGCAACATGGGTGCAAGCTGCCCATACTGTCCAGTACCCAGAGGATACAGATGAAGCATTTCAGAGGTGAAGTGGAAGCAAATCCCACTCCTTTTCTTCTTGCCACTATGGCTAGGGCCATGTGTGACAGCGGCAGGTGCTAAGGACTCTAGGACTGGTGTAAATCAGCCAGGCTTTGCTAGCTGTGGTGATTTGTAGCAGCTGTGAACCTGGCCTGATGAGAGCCATGGGGCCCCAGAAAGGGGGTCAGAAGATGGATACCTATGATGTGCTGTACCCTGGAAATTGCAGCATGTTCTCAATGTCAACTGGATGGTGGGGTGAGGCTTTTGAACCCACAGTCCCAGGGACTAGATCTTAGTCCACAGAACAAGTGGGGCATGGCAGAGCATTATTCCCTTATTCTGTCCCAACTTGGGTCAGCCTTCTAGTGTGGGATGGAGAGGGTTACAAGGCAGTTTGGCTTCTGGGATCGGATGGAAAAAGGGTTAAGAGTCAGATCCAGGAAAAAGGACCGAGGCACATAAACGGGGGATATGATCGAGATCTATAAAATCATGAATGGCATGGAGAAATTGAATAAGAAAGTGTTATTTACCCCTTCAGATAACACAAGAACTGGGGGTCACCCATGAAATTAATAGGAGAAAGTTTACAACAAACATAGGGAAGTACTTCACACAATGCACTGTCCACTTGTGGAACTCATTGTCAGAGGATGTTGTGAAGACCAAAGAGTTCAAAAAAGAATTAGAGGAGTATATGGAGAACAGGTCCACCAATGGCTATTAGCCAAGATGGGCAGTGAGGCAATCCTATGATCCCTAGTCTCTGATTGCCAGAAGCTGGGAGTGGACGCCAGGGGATGGATCACTCGATAAAGGTCCTGTGCGGTTCATTCCCTCTGAAGCACCTGGTACCAGACGATGCCAGAAGACAAGGTACTGGGCTAGATGGACCATTGGTCTGGCCCAGTATGGCCATTCTTATGTTCTTTACCACCTACTCCTCTCACCTATGCAGCTAAAATTGTTACTGTCAGCCTAGTCACACTGGAACTGAGAGCTCTGGGGAAAGACCCTGGTGTATCCCATCAACCTCCAGATCAACCAGTCCCCCACCTGGGGCCAGAACGGAACTAGCAGCCCTAGAATGGAAACTCTCCATGTTCCCATTCCCCATAGCTCCATAGTATCTTCACTCTGGAACCCAGTCAGAACTGGTGGCCCCCGAAAGGGAAAGGGCCCATGTCCCATTCCTTCCTGAGCCAGCCATTTCTCCAGCTCAGAAAACTCAGGATGAGATATACATTTAGTGGGGAGTAGTTAGAGACATCTTATATTTTGTGTGAGTGAAGTTTCTCTTCTTGGAATGGTCTGTTCTTTTCTCTTTCCCCAGCTCAGATGCACGCTATCTATCTATCTATCTAATCCAGGGGTCAGCAACCTTTGCTGGTCCCTGTGCCAGCCCCACCCACCGCACCCTCAGCAGGCGCTGGAGACAGGACCAAAAGGGGGAGGGGCCAGGGACTCGTCCCTGTTGGCCCCGCCCCCATGCACGGGGCTCCTGTTCCCTGCTGGCTGCGCTCCCCAGCAGGACGTGGGGCCAGCAGGGGACAGGAGCCGCATGTGCTGCGGCTTCTTTTCTCTGCAGGCCCTGCTCCTCCATGGGAGGGGGGAGCCTGAGCAGCGCCACGTGCCACTCAGGATGGGCCTGCGTGCCAAGTCTGGTATGTGTGGCGGGGGTTGCTGACCCCTGATCTAATCACACATTCATTTTTTTCTCTTTCCCTCCAGTGGATGTTACTCTGGATCCTAAAACAGCCAACCCTGAGCTCGTTCTTTCCAGTGACCGGACGAGTGTGCGTCTGGGGGACACGCAGAAGGACTTGCCAGACTACTGCGAGAGGTTTGACAGCAGTCCTTGCATCCTGGCCTCTAGAGGATTCTCATCTGGGAAATATTACTGGGAAGTGGAAGTGGGGGACAATGGTTGCTGGGCTTTGGGGGTTTCCAAAGGGTCAGTGAGGAGGAAGGGTTGTCTCAAATTCACACCTGAGCACGGCTTTTGGACTGTGGAGAGGCACATGGGCAAATATTGGGCTCTTGACACCTCCCTGAACTGTGTGCACTGCAGCAAAAGGCTTCGCAGAGTCGGGATTTATCTGGACTATAAGGAAGGGCTGGTGGCTTTCTACAATGCTGAGACCTTGGCCCATCTCTACACATTCACCACCTCCTTTACAGAAGAAATCTTCCCTTTCTTCTACACTAAAGACAAGAAGACCCCATTGGTCATTAATAGAGATGTAGACTGGAGAATGAAGCCATCCAACTGAATAGGTGCAGCCTCGTCCATTCTCCATCATTTGATGTTCATGTTTCTTTCACTGCTCCCAGCACAGATAAAATGTGAGCACGTTGTTCATCTCTGTATTGCAGCCAAACATCCCGTTTTGGCACTGCCAGAAAGCTTCATTTGGATTTTTTTTTTTCCTGACTGAAACTGTCAACATGAGCGGAATGGAAGATTTTGATTTTTCATTTTGAAGTTTTTCATTTTAAAATTTTTCTTAAAGTCCAAATCATTATAAAACATTCAGATTTTATCACACGAGACATTCTGATTGACCTGCATCATTTTTTAAAATGTTGTTTTACAAGAAATTTCAGTGTAAAAAAATCATTCTGATTAGGAGCAAAAATCAATTTTGAAATTGCAAAATTTCCCATAAAATAGAAAATCCAGTTTTCACTCACAGAGTGAGTAAAAGGCTGGTTTTAAAGCCTTTAAGTGTCATATTTTAAAGCAGTTATGAAGAACAGAAACCTTATATTTTCCTTATTACAAAAGAGGTAATTTTATTTTTATTTTTATTTTTTTGTAACTACAGGGCCTCAGGACGTGGGCCTTTAAGGAAAACAAAAAAATTGAAATTTGCCATGAAATTGCTGGACTTGGTTTAGAAACCGGAATGTGAATAGAAAGAAATAAGGGTTGTTATTAATATTTTATATATTTTTATATAGCATCATTTTAAAAACAAATATTTCATGGTTTTACATCAATCTCATGATTTTGGGGCAAGGTGTGTGTGTCTGATATAGGGTTGCCAACCCTCCAAGACTGTTCTGGAGACTCCAGGAATTAAAGATTCAACTTTAAATAAAGATTATGCCATGTTTCCAAGAACACATCTAGCCAAAATTGATAACTGGGTTTCGGACGCTTTAAGCTTGGTGATGCTGCCACTCCTTGTTACTAACACCCATCGCACCCTGGACCAGATGCATATTGCCATGGCAACAGTCACTACTACCATCATTGCCATGGCAACCGTGGGGGGGTGAAAAAACTCACAATAAATCTGCCTGAAACTATACACATGTTTTCGCGGGGGGGGGGTGATTTTTACTCTTTAATTTAATTTATTTATTTTTAACTAACATCTAATTGTTTAAAAATAAAATAATGGTTTCTTCCAAGTAGCTCTTCCCCCCAGGTTAAAAATGGGACAGTCTCCAGGCCACACTGATTGGCTGCCGAGCCTCATGTACGTGTTACATCACGTTCCGCCACCACTTTGAATGTGTCAAGCCCCAAGCTTCTCTTCCAAGGAGACAACCCTCTATGGACGCCGCCATATTCGCTTCTCTTGTGGTCGCCACCATCTTGTATTACGGATGTAGCCGGGGGTGGGCGAGATAAACAGGTACAGCTGGCATCCTGGAGTCCCCGGATGTAACCTTCCCTGTTCTCTTTCCCTGGAGCCGTAACCCAAGATGGCGTCGCCAACGTGGCTACTTGCCCTCTTCCTTTGTGCTCATTTATTCACCCCGGCGACAACTCAGCGAGCAGCGCTCATTGAGCTTCTTGGGTTGTTTCTCTCTATTTCTTCCTGGCGGCGGCGCGAGGGAAGGAAGAAGGAAAATGTCTGAGTATGTGGGAGCCGCCATGTTGTACGGTAGATATGGGGAAGGGACAGTCCTGGAACAGCGACTTCCGGTTCCGGTTGAGGCTGTGGGGGTTCCTGCAGGTAGTAGGTTAGCCCGGAGAGAGGAGGTAAACAGCTGATCGAACCCTCTCCCGGGGCGCTTCCCCGGTGTACTGAGCTGGGACTCCTGGGAGCGGGGTCAGGCCCGGGGTGCATGGGATTGTTCGGGGTGCAGGGCCCAAAGGGGATCTGGGCTGGCGGCAGGGGTCAGTGGGGACGGAGCAAAGTGTGTGCGCGTGGGTGGGGGTTCAGGGTGCGTGTGGGTGGGTGCAGTTTGTGATAGAGGAAGCCCACGGGTGCACTGGAGAGTGGGTGGTTGCAGGAGGTTTGGATTGGGTGCAGGCTGTGTTGGCGATAGGGTGGTGGGGAAGGGGGCACTTGCATAGGAGAGGAGGTTGCTGTAGTTTGTATTGTTGGTGCATTGGGGAGGAGGTGCTGGTTGGCGTTGGGTGCATTGGTTCAAGTGGAGAGTCCATTGAGGACAGTAGGGGTGGGTGTAGGAGGCACAGTGTGAGTTCACTTTCTTTTAAAGAAGGGATAGTAGGATGGTTGCTGTGTGCATTGGGGTGAATGCAGGGTGCATTTGGGGAGGGATAAGTGGGGTCAGTGCTGAGTGCATTGGAGTGAATGAAAGGTATATTGGGGAGGAAGTGTGGTGGGCAAAGGGGACATAGAGTGAGTTCAGCTTGAGAAGGGGCAGTGAGATGGCTGATAGGGACACTGGGGAGAAAGAGGAGGATTACGTGTAGGTGCAGTCGGGTGAATGCAGGGTGTGTTTGGGAAGGGAAAGATGTGAGTGGATGCTGGGGGAATTTGGGGAGGAAGAGGTGGAGTGGGTGCTGGCTGCCTTAGAGTGTTTGCAGTTTGCACAGAGGAAGGGGCAGTGGGAGGGCTACTGGACTCACTGAAGCAGGAGAGAATGTGGTTGGATGCATTCAGGTTGCCTTAGATATGCAAGGATTAACTAAGGATGGGATGAAGCAGAGATCTAGCAACTCTTCTGTGTTGTTTAAAGCTGGCAGGGTCCCTGGCTTTCTGGGATGCACGTGTGTCTCTGGTGGGCATGGGGATAGGGGAGCATTGGTGCTTACAAGCAGGGCCCCCATTCCTCTTTTGGCATCTGGTATACGGTTCAGTTCCTGATACACTCTCCTCTGGTTAGTTTCCAGCCTCCTCCTATCTCTGCAGATCTAGCTGGATCCCAGTTCTGCAGGCTTCATGTTTTGAGCCCCCCCCCCCCCCCCCTGGATCAGCACTTGGATTGACTCTTATCTGAGTATCATGGGGATTGGCTTTGTGGGCTGGATGCATAACTGGCTCTCTGCCTTTTGGGATTTTTCTCCATCCCCTCAGCAAGCCCTCCTCTGGCCCTTGGTCTTTGTCTGGGATTGCTGAGTCTCCGTGGTCCTGATGCTTTCTTCTCCCGGTGACCCAGATCACACATCACCCCATTCTCTGGCTGGGCAGGGAGAAGTGGTTCAGATGGTGTTATGAAAAGGGACATCCATCTCTAATATCTTTTCCAGCGCTGCTGTGGTGGATCCCTGAACTTCCTCTCATGCCTCATCCTTTGATGCCCCAGCCACTCTCCAAGCTCCTGCTTTAGCCCAGGGCTGCTGCAGCCATCGCTGCCCACTCATGGCTCCTATGTCCATGTGACCCGGCACATGGCCCTTTGATCCTCACTCTTCTCTGGTGTGTCCAGTGGATGGACCCGCCAGTAGGATGCCTTTGTCTCTGTGAAGGCTCCCCTGGCATCCTGCCTGCATAGGAAGACTTGATACTGTCAAGGGGAGGAGTGGCTCAGTGGCTGTGCTGTGGAGGACTCAGATCAGAGGCTGGTTTGGGGCATGAACATGGGGGATGGGCGGCAGACACCTCCTGGGGAGCTGCGGACACCCACAGAAGAGGGTGAGGAGCTCAGGGTGCCTGTCCCCAAGGATGTCTGCGGTGGTGATGAAACCAAGATGCCCCCAAGGGATGAAGAGGATGTGGAGGAAGAGCTGGACCCCAGGATACAGGTGAGGGCTGGCTGGACATGGATTCCTTCAATGCCATCAGTCATTGGGGAGGGGAGGGGAATCTTCTGGTCAGGGTGAGTTACACATTCCCCTCAGTGCCTACACCATAGGGGATGTCACAATTCCAGCTCTAGTTTGAGCTCTGGATACTCTTGCTTTCAGTGCTAGAGGTCACCAGTTCAGTCCCTGGTGTTGGCTAAAATGGCACGTAGGCCAATCTTTGTACATATGGCAGAGAGCCAAGGGCCTGTGTTGAAATGTGTAGTCCCCTTTACAGAAGGGTGTAACCTTGGGGGGTGGGTTAGTTGATAAACTGGTGCAGACTCCTGTATGGATGCTTGTAATCCAGTTCATAACAATTTATTTTAATTTCATTCTTTGGTGAGGACTCATCTGCATGGGGAGATTGACCAGTGGTAGAAAAACTATAATGCTATTGCTATGTCCGTATAACGTGCTGTGTAGACACGCTGTTCCGGTGTAAAAAATGACTTTATTCCAGAATTTAGAGAGACAAGGCAGGTGAGGTAAGGGCTATTATTGAACTAACTTCTGTTGGTGAGAGAGCCAAGCTTTCAAACTTCGTACAGCTCCTGGTTCTTCAGGTCTGGGAAAGGTACTTAAGGATTTTCTCCCATGAAAGCTCATGCGATAAATAAATTTGTTAGTCTTTTAAAGTGTCAAAGGACTCCTTGTTTGTTTGGCTGACTGTCCTAGACTAACACGGCTCCCCCTTTGAAACAGCCAATACAATACCCTGCCCCACCCCTTTGGAACTACCCAATACAAGGTTGAACTGATAGCTGAGCGTAAGTAGTTAGCACATTTTTTAAGGAACCATTCAAGATGAAGTGGCCTGTTAACACTCAACAACAGAAGTTGGTCACATAAAAGGTATTACTTCCCCCACCTTTTCTTTTCTAATCTCCTGGGACCAACCTGGCTACACACTGCATCCTGGAATAATTACTGCAAGTAAACATTGGGGAAACAAAACAAACAAGGAGTCCTGTGGCACTTTTAAAGACTAACAAATTTATGTATCTCATGAGCTTTCGTGGGAGAAAATCCCACTTCGTCAGGCACTTTGGAGATGGGGAACTTACGGAATGGGAGGAAATTAAATGCGGGGAAATGTATGACACATGATCAGGTCAGGCTGTAACAGCAGATCAAAATAGATGTTGGGATTCAAACAATGCGGAACAGCATACGTAGGAAGGTGAGGTCAAATCAACTTTTGTAATGAGAAAAAAAAAAAAAGAAATCCATAGTCCCTGTTTAACCCTGAGGCAGTGGAGTCAAATTTACATACAAGTTCCAATTCTGCAGTTTCTCTTTGAAGCTGTGATTTGTTATTCATCTGTTTCAACAGAGCTATTAACATGTCTGTCAATGGAGTGAGCAGGGAGATTGAAGTGTTCCCCTATTGGTCTTTGAATGTTGTGATATGTCAGACTTGTTGATTTATTCTTTTGCGCAGAGACTGTCCTGTTTGTCCGTTGTATAAGGCAGGCAGGCATTTCTGGCACATGATGGCATAAATCACATTGGTGGATGAGCAGGTGAATGAGCCCTTCATGGAGTAACTGGCTTGAATAGGTCCTGTGATTGTGTCTTTTGTGTAGATATGCGTGCAAAGTTGGCAGTGTGGTTTGTTTGCAGGGATATGTGCCTGCTTTAATGTTTCTGTTGTTTGGTCTGTAGTTGCTGGTGAGTATCTGTTTAAGGTTGGGGGGCTGTCTGTAAGTGAGGAGAGGTCTGTCTCCCAAGGCTTGAGAGAGTGAGGGATCATCATGTAGAATAGGTCTGATCCTTGATGATGTGCTGTAGAGGTCTGACTTGGGGGTTGTAGGTGATGACCTGTGGCGTTCTGTTGTTTTCTGTCTTGGGCTTCTCTTTTGGTAGATGACTTCTGGGTACCCGTCTGGCTCTGTCAATCTGTTTCTTCACTTCCCTAGGTGCATATTGTATTTTTAAAAATGCTTGATAGAGATCCTGAAGGTGTCTGTCTCTGTCCAAAGGATTGGAGCAAATGCGGTTATATGTTAGGGCTTGACTATAGACAACGGATCGTGTAGTATGTCTGGGATGAAAGCTTGAGGGATGTAGGTAACTATAGCGATCAGTAGGTTTTCGGTATAGGGTGGTGGTTGTGTCCATCTCTAATTTGCACTGTAGTGTCCAGAAAGTGATCTCCTGTGTGGAGTGTTCCAGGCTAAGTTTGATTGTGTTGTGGAACTTGTTGAAATCTCTGTGGAAATCTTCATGGGCATCCTTACCGTGGGTCCAGATGATGAAGATGTCATCGATGTAGCGTAAGTAAAGTAGAGGTGCTTTGGGATGAGACGTTAGGAAGCGTTGGTCTAAATCAGCCATAAAAATGTTGGCATATTGTGGGGCCAGGCGGGTACCCATAGAAGTGCTGCTGACTTGAAGGTATAAGCTACCCTTCAAATCTGAAATGGTTGTGGGTGAGTATAAAGTTTCAAAGTTCAGCCACAAAGTTTGCTGTGGCATCATCTGGGATAGTTCTTCTAATGGCTTGTAATCCATCTTTGTGTGGGATGTTGGTGTAAACAGTCTCTACATCCATAGTGGCTAGGATGGTATTTTCTGGAAGTTCACCAGTGGATTGGATTTTTCTCAGGAAATCCATAGTGTGTCTCAGATAGCTAGGAGTGTTGATAGTGTAGGGTCTGAGGAGAGAGTCCACTTAGCCAGATAAGCCTGCTGTATTCGTGCCAATGCCTGAGATGATGGTGTGTCTGGGGTTTCCTCTTTTATAGATTTTTGGTAGTAGATAGAATATCCTTGGTCAAGGTTCTGGTGCTGTGTCTATCTTGATTTGTTTCTGTGCTGTTTCAGGGAGTTCCTTGAGTAGGTGGTGTAGTTCCTTTTGGTATTCTTCAGTGGGGTGAGAGGAGTGGTTTGTAGAACATTGTATTGGAGAGTTGTTTGTAAGCCTCTTGATCGTAATCCGATTTATTCATGATGATGACAGCACCTCCTTTGCCAGCCTCTTTAATAATAATGTCAGAGCTGTTTCTGAGGCTCTGGATGGCATTGTGCTCTGCATGGCTGAGGTTATGGTGTAATGGTTATGGTGTCCACGATTTCAGCCTTTGCACGGTGGCGGAAACAATCTCCATAGAAGTCTAGTCTGTTGTTCTGACCGTCAGGAGGAGTCCACATCAAATATTTTTTTCTTGCAGTGTTGGGAGGAAGATACCTGTAGGTCATTGCGTTCCACATCAGTGGCAGTGTAATATCCATTGAGTCTGAGACGGTGGAAGTAGTTCTCCAGGTCACTGCAGATTTGTATCTTATGTGTGGGAGTGGTGGAGTAGAAATAAAGTCCTCGAGACAGCACAGATTCCTCTGCAGGAGAAAGTGTGTAGCATGAAAGATTAACAGTGTGTGTAGGTGGGTTGAAGTTGTTGCTGCTGTTGTCCTTTGTGGGGCGTAGGAGTTTAGGCAGATTGGTGTCTTTTTTTCTTCTGTAGGAAAGCAAAGTGTGTGTTGTAGATGGATTTTCTCTTTTTTTTTTTTTTTTTTTGGAAGTCCAACCATGTGGAAGAATGTGTTGGAGTTTGGTTTAGTAAGGGTGGCTATGTCTACACTTGAAAAGTTAAGTCAACTTTATAAAGTCAACTTAACAGAAGTGGACTTAACTTTTCAAGTGTAGATGTGGCCCCTTTTCGACCTTATTAAGTCGACTTAACATTTTAAATCGACTTTAAAAGGTCCACCTATGCACTACTCTGTGTCTCCACTGGCTTAAGTCGATTTAATAAAGTTGACTTAAGCGCTAGTTCGAATTAAAACGGGGTGTTATTAATTCGAACTAACTTTTCCTTAATTCGACTTAAGGAGCAGCTTAAGTCGAATTAAGGAAAGCCCAGTGTAGAGACGGAGTAAATTAAGTCGACTTAAGCCTCCTTAAGTCAACTTAATTTGTAAGTGTCGACGCAACCAGAGATTCCAGTGTGGAGAGTTCATTTTTAATTTTCTTCTGTTTGCTGTACAGGATGCTGATTAGGTGATTTCCTAGTTTCTGAGAGAGTTTATGAACAGTGTCTCACTGTGGTCTGTGTAATATGTCGATTGTAATGGATGGAATTGGAATGGGGAAGCAAAGTCGCTTTTATTCTGGACTAGTGTGTTCACGTGGGGAGTGGCACAGTTTAGCAGGATAACAATAAAGCTATGCTAGACAGCTTCTCTGATGGACAAGCCCTGAATTAAATAAAACACCTTGAACTGGATTAAGGCGTTGTGCAGATCAGTGTTTAATGCTGTTCTTTGATCCCATTATCTCACTTGGTCGAATTAACACCTCCTGGACTCCGACAAAGCAGCTGTAGCTTCAGCACCTGCTAAACTGTTTGAGTTCCTTTGTAGAATCACTTGTAGAGTGGAGGGAACCTCGCTAGCAGGGCTGGATTAACCGGCCCGGGGGCCCCTGGCTGCCCCCCACTGCAGGACCCCCCAGCCTGGGACCCCCACCACATGGCCCGGGCCCTCGCCTCCTGTCACTGGGAGGGGCCCTGGGGCCCGAGAGCACTCCCACCATGGCCAGTCTACTGCGGGGAGGGGGAAGAGGAGGCTGGCATGCAGCACAGCAGCCTCCATGCACCTTCTGCATCCCGGCCAGTCTACCGGGGCGGGGGAGGGGCTGGCACGTGGTACAGCAGCCACAGGCCCTGGAGAGCTGCGTGGCACTGGGCCGGAGGCTTGCCTGGACCACAGACTGAGCCAGCCATCCCCGGGCGGAGCTAGCAGGCTCTGTCCTGCCCTGCCCTTGGGGGCAGACTGGCCAGCCCAGGATCAGAGTGGGAGCGCACCTCCCTTCTGGCTCTAAGGCCCACCTCCCTCATCACCAGCTCTTTCGCTCCTGCCCTGCCGGCACTGAGCGAGGGACTGTGGTTTATAAAAGAGGTTTTAGGGGCTGGAGCCTGGGGCCCCCTTTTGGCCAGGACCCGGGGCTGTAGCCCCTAAGCCCCTTTGATATTCCAGCCCTGCTCGCTAGTCCGGTGGTTTTCAAATTTACTTTCTCAGGACCCAGTTGAAAGAAACCATTTACGCCCATGATCCAACAATTACATCTCGGAGTAATGCGTTCCAGTCTTTTGGCAGTGGCAGCAGGGGACACCACAACCCAGTACCTGATGGTCTGAGACTAGTCATGGGTCATGCGTGATTTGAAAACCACTGTTCTCGTCCGGCCCCATTAATCTAGCCACACCTTAAAGCAGGGATATTTTTTCTGTATGTGAATGTACAAGGGAGTCCCTAAGGTGCCACCCTAATGAATGCGACTCAGGTCATGACCAGTGATCCATGGTCCCTGGTGCAAGGTCCTGTCCTGCTGCTTCGAAACAGCACAGCCCATGTGACTAGGACAGACGTACCCAGCTCTTGTCATCAGTAGATCTCAGAATGCTTTACATCCCTCTCACCCAGGCCCTCGCTATCTCCATGCAGATCCTATCTTCTTACCCCACTTATCTCCCTCACTTATGTCTGTTCAGAACAATGCTGCAAAGATCATTTTCCTGACCCGTCTCTGCCTGCTCCCAACTGGCTCCCGCTTCTCCATTGCATCACTCACAAACCATTTAGTCTTCAGGCTCCGCAGCACTCTATCTCTTATATGCAATGGAAATATAAAAGCCAGCCTCTGCTCTGATGATGGCACTAGACTTCATCACCCTCTGGGTAGATTTTTCTATGAACACCTTCCCCCTGTGGGGCCTCCCCCCCCATGGAGGAGGAACAGCTCTCATAAACATCCACAAAGTCACTTCCCTCCTTTGCTGTGATGCCTACGTGCCGCTCGGCTAGGCACTGTGGCCGATGCTTATTGTGCAGATCAGAAGCAGCTCATTGTTCCTATGCACGCCTCCATCCACTGTTGTCTAATTGGGAGCACACCTGCATTCTGTAATTGTTTTGTGTGGTGCCTAGCACAATGGAGCCTTGAGCCAGGAACCTAATATTTGGTCTGTATCGGACATACATTGCCATCAGGGAGCCTGAGTCTCTATCGCAAGCTTGTGTCCTCTCTTCTTAGGGCAGGTGCCCGTAATGTTTCCCACCTCTTATCTAGCATGTCTCACCAGCAGATCTGAGTGTTTTACAGAGGGGCACAGGATAATTATCAGCATTTCACAGATGGGGAAACTGAGGCACAGAGGGTTGAAGTGACTTACCCAAGGTCACCCAGCAGGCTAGCAGCAGAGCTAGAAATGTGCTCTCTGCACTAGACCATGCCATGCTGTTCTTGGTGCTGTCCTCCTTCCCCTGCCCCCCTGCCCAGTTGTGTCAGGAGGGAAGGATGCAGGGAGAGGCTCTCGCTGGCTGGGCACCTGTCAGGATGTCCCCCTGATCCGGGCGTGACGTTGGGCCGGGTTCCTGAGCCACATGCTCTGCCTTCCCCCCACAGGAGGAGCTGGAGCATCTCAACCAGGCCAACGAGGAGATCAACCAGGTGGAGCTGCAGCTGGATGTGAGTGAGCGCCAGGCGCCCTTGGTCTGAGCACGACTCTGCTGTGACCAGCCTTGCAGCACAGCTCTGTCCGGCTTGGAGCCCCCCTGCCGTCAGCCTCGATTGTTCCCTTATGGTGGTCGAAGCCCTTGCTGGGCATTTAGTGACTCTCGATGTTGTTTCTGCTACACCCCTGCCCCCCCATGCATGCACTGTCCCGTGAAGTTTAGCAGGGATGGCCTGGATTAGCACTTGTGGGTGCAATGGGGCTCTTCCTGGCAGTCCGTGCTGGCCCCCATACCTCGGTGCAGCACTAGAGGGTGCTGTGTTGCAGAGCGCAGGACAGGGACTCGGCAGGGAGGAATTCCTGGCCCCAGGGTGGTGGTAGGGACACTGTGTTGTAGTGGGGGCTCTTCCCCAATGGTCAGTGCCGGCCCGAATGCAGCCTTTGAGGCATGCTGTGTTGCAGGGAGTGGGGTGAGGGGTCATTATGGGGTGTTCTCTCCCAGGGGTCAGTGCTGGCCCCTGTGCAGTGGTAGGGGGCACTGTACTGCAGGGAGTAGAGTGGAGGAGTCACTAGTGGGTGGTCTCCCTGGTGGTCAGTGCCGGCTCCAATGCTTCTGCTCTCCTCCCCACTGCAGGAAGCCAGGACCACATACCGCAGGATCCTCTCTGAATCCGCCAGGAAGCTCAACACCCAGGGCTCCCAGCTAGGGAACTGCATCGAGAAAGCACGTCCCTACTACGAGGCTCGTCGCCTGGCCAAGGAGGTGTGAATGCACCCCGCCCCACTCCTCCCCCTCCCCGCCACCCTGGCCTTGCCCCTGGAACGTGCCTTGTCTGCTGAAATCAGACTCCTGGGTTGTGTTCTGGTTCCGGGAGGGGAGTGGGTTCAGTGGGTTTGATCTGGGGAGCTGAGAGCCAGAATGCCTGGGTTCTGTCCTTGCTCTGGGAGAGGAGAGGGGAGGGAGGCATGTGACTTTCCCTTCCCCTCCATGCAGGCCCAGCAGGAGACGCAGAAGGCGGCGCTGCGGTATGAGCGGGCAGTCAGCATGCACAACGCTGCCCGCGAGATGGTCTTCGTGGCTGAGCAGGGCGTCATGGCCGACAAGAACCGGCTCGACCCCACTTGGCAGGAGATGCTCAATCATGCCACCTGCAAGGTGAGGTGGGAGAGCCGGGCCAGGGGGCTGTACCACCCACATAGGGGGAACCACAGCACCTGCAAAGTAACAGGTGGGGACATACCACACTATATGCAAGTTCCAAAGGGGGAGCCGTGTTAGTCTCTTGCAGAAAAACAGAGTCCTGTGGCACTTTTAAAGACTAACATTTATCACATGAGCTTTCGTGGGAGAAAAATCCCACTCCGTCAGATGCTTTGAAGATAGGAAATTCTGTAAATTTCCCATCTTCAAAGCGTCTAACAGAGTGGGATTTTCTTTCATGAAAGCTCATGTGATAAATAAATCTGTTAGTCTTTAAAAGTGCCACTATCTGCAAGGTGAGACATGGGCACTGGGCCAGGGAACTGTACCAGTCTCAAGGGGGGGCGACAATGTAAGGTGTGAGCCGGGGATTATACCAACCATATGGGGTTGCTGGTGATGCTACCTGCTGGGGGACCATACCACTTGGGCACAGGGGTGCAGGACTAAGGCACATGCATGGTGAAAATATGGTGGAGGCAGTAACCAATGATCATACCGCCTGCCAGAGGAGGTACCAATTACACAGAATGGGGGTGTATGGGAGGGGGGTACACTGCACTTCCTGCGGGATGAACTGAGTCCCTGTCGGGGAGGGAGAGATGGGCTGGATGTAGTGTGGGTGGGAGGGTGGGCAGGGGATGGAGGGGATCGAGATCTGCATGGCTCTGTATATACGTGGAGGGGAACAGAGGGCCACAGCCAGAGTGGAAATGGTTCTGGGGAGATGAGTGCACCCCGCTCTGAGCTGTCTGTTGTCCTCCTCTGGCTTCAGGTGAACGAGGCAGAGGAGGAGCGGCTGCACAGCGAGCGGGAGCACCAGCGCGTCACCCGACTCTGCCAGCAGGCTGAGGCCAAGGTGCAGAGCCTGCAGAAATCTCTCAAGCGCGTCATCGTCAAGAGCAAGCCCTACTTTGAGCTCAAGGCCCAGTTCAACCAGATCCTCGAGGTGAAGTGCTACAGCCCCGTTGGGATTCTGGGGGAGGGGGCCGGAGCGCATGTATGCTCCCACTGAGATCACAGGCCAGGACGTGTGTCTGCTTCTGTTGAGATCCTAGCTTCCCTGGGGCAGCGCCAGGGCATGTCCATCTCCACTGAGACCCTGGTGTTCCCAGGGTGGCTGGGGTGCATGTCTGTCCCCACTGAGATTCTGGTGTCCACCCCCACTGGGGCTGGGGTGCATGTCTGCCCCTGCTGAGGTCGAACAGTGCCCTGAGGGCAGGGTGTGTACTTGTTGAAATATACCCACCCTTCCACGATTCCAGAGCGCCCTGTGGTGGCATGTGTCCCTGCCAGCCTTTCTTGCTACTCCCTTCCCAGGAAAGGATGGGTTTCCTCATTGGCTGTGGGGCAGGGAGAGTGTGTGAGGCTGTGGTTGGGCCTCAGCCTGGGTGTGTGTTTGGAGGAGAGGCAGGGTGCACGTGTGCAGAGAACTGAGGAAGAGCAGGTGGGATGTTGAATGCACAGGGGGTGGACTGAGTGCATAGGATGGAGCTGGGCATGCTTTTCTATATTGGGGTTCATCTCCCCCCTACACCCATCCCCAGGAGCACAGGGCCAAGGTGAGAGGCCTGAAACAGTAGGATGGGATGTGGTGGGTGCCACGTGGAGCAGGAGGGGCCTGTCTAACCCCTGGATCTCCTCTCCCCAGGAGCACAAGGCCAAGGTGACGGGGCTGGAGCAGCAGGTCTCCCAGGCCAAGATGCGCTACTCGGTGGCGCTCCGTAACCTGGAGCAGATCAGTGAGCAGATCCACGCCCGGCGGCTGCAACGCCTCATCCAGCGCCGGGCCTCGCCAGTGGGGGCTGAGACCAGCCCCCTGTATGGGGCGGCGGAGGCGGGGGCTGGTCTGGGGGCCGAGTGTCCCCCCACAGACACACTGTCCATGCTCAGCCTGCAGACCATCGCCTCTGACCTGCAGAAATTTGACTCGGTGGAGCATCTGTTTGGGCTGTCGGATGCCACCAGCCTCAACAGCGACGAGCTGGAGGAGCAGGAGCAGCGCCGGGGTGGGCAGGGCCAGTTCAAGCACCATCGTAGCGTCAGCCTCTAACCGCGGCCCTTCCCCTCGGGGAGCCCAGCCGGAAGGGGTTGTGCCAGCCCGGTGGCAGGGAAGTGCTGTGGCTGGACCCTGCAGCACCGAGGAAAGGCAGCTCCCCACGGAGTCTGTGAAGAACCCCTGCTTGCTGAAGAGCGGGGCCCAAAGAAACTGCGTCTCCTTCAGGCATTTCTGCCCCCTCCTGAGTGAGTGCCCTGAGATATTGCACCTCCCATGGGGCATTGCTTCCCCACTTTGAGTGCCCTATGAGACACTGCATTTCCCAGAGGGCATTGCTTCCCCTCCCCTCCTTCGTGAGTGTCCTCTGACACTGCACCTCCCACTAGGCATTGCTTCCCCCATGGTGAGTACCCTCTGACACTACATCTCCCAGGGGACATTGCTCCCTCCCCTGGTGAGTATCCTCTGACACCACCTCCTCCCACATGGTGAGTACCCTCTGACACTACATCTCCCAGGGGACATTGCTCCTCCCACATGGTGAGTACCCTCTGACACTACACTTCTCAGTAGGCATTGCTCCTTCCGCATGGTGAGTACCCTCTGACACTACATCTCCCAGGGGCATCGCTCCCCTCCCCAACAATGAGTGACCTCTGACTGCACCTCCAAGGGTACAGGGGTATTGCTGTCCTGACACAAGTACCATGAAGGCTTCTGGGTCCAGCCCACAGGGCTCTCCAGTTCCCTGGGGGCAGGCCTCTTTGCTGGAGCCAGGAGCAGGTATGGCCCTTTGCTGGAGAGAGGTCACCTGCAGATCCCGCTCCCAGCATGCACCAGAGCAGGGCACCCAGCTCCCTTTGAATGCTGTGTGCTAGCAGCCCTGGTCTTAGTGCAAGGACAGCAGGGTCTGGTTTTCTGCACATTATTCAGGGGCGGGTACCTCTTCTGACCTGACCCCGCGGGGTTACGTGTCATAGGCCCCAGGAGCGGGGCGTGAAATGAGCTGCTGTCTAACACACACTACATTCCCTGGGCCTGAGGCTACTGTATGTGTACGTCTCGGGGGGGGGGGGGGGGGGGGGGGCAGGGGGGGGGGGGGCGAGCCCCCCCCGGCGGCCCCCAAGACAGGGGCTGCCGACGAGAGCCCTATGGTGCCAACTCTGATAGCTGCAGCTCTGTTCTTGTCTCCCAGCTCCAACCGCAGGCTGGTGAGAGCTCTGCTGAGACGACCTAGAGACACAGCCCTCCCCTAGCAGCGTATACAGACTGGCCAGTCCCCTCTGCCTGTCCTGTGGAGCCCTGAAGTGCTCCCTCATGGGAAGCCCTCCTGCGGTGTAACAGGCGCGCTCCGCCCCTGAGAATTTGGGTATTTGGTGCCTGGGGCTCATCTCCCAGTGGCAGAGAGCACAGGAGCAGTTGGTGCAAACCGTGTCGCCTTCCCTTACATCCACGGGCAACTGGGCTCAGAGGTGCCCGAAGTCCAGTGTTTGAGCAAATCACTTTCACCTGAAAGGTGGCGAGGAACCAATTCCCTCACCCTCCAGACAGCTGACTCCAAGCAGGCCCTTGTACCCTCACCCAACACTGTTTCTCCAGATCAGAATCCCCAATTTCTCCTTTATAGTGAGACCACGATGTCGACGCTGTGTGGGAAATAATTTGCACTACTTGGTATGGAGGGTTGCAGCTCAGTATTGGTTGGGATGGAATTGCTCCATGTGAATATCCCTGTCCTGGAGCCCACTCCAGGCACATCCATGCCCCCCTACGGTCTCCCAGGGGCTGGAGCTGCTTCCTGCCTGTGTGATGGATGCCCCTCTTGTGGGGGTGGGGGCGGGGAGCTGTTGCTGCTGCTGTGGCCTGGTGTGGTTTTGCTCTGCTGTGGCTGTTATGATAACTTTGCCGGTTTGAGGCAGCCCAGTGGCTCTGTGAGTGAGTGGCTGTGCTGCATATTTTATTTAAAGTAAAGCTGAAATCTGCGGAGATTTGTGTGTCCCTCTGTTTCTCTCATGATTCAGCGCAATCCCAGATTGTTCACCCAGCAAACAAACGGTATGGTAGCCAGTTCCTGGCACTGTCATCTGACCAGGGTGCAACAGAGAGATTAGCTGTGTCCGTGCACCAGTTGGTTTTTGTAGCACCACTCTGTAAACTCAAGGATTAACTCCATCAGCTGGGAGCAGTAGTTGGCTATTAACCTCTAGTGGGGGACAGTTTTCCGGGGCTTTATGATTTCACAACTTAGTAAAAAACTGTGTTTGCACGGAGTGCACTACAGTGGGAGAATCTGTGCAGCCATCCTATTCCAGAGAGCATCCAGCAGCCTACATTTTTGTCTACACTGAAAAATTTTCATTTACACTGATGTAGCTCACTTTGTGGACACTTTTATTGCAGAATGAGTGGCTTCTTTTAAGATTAGTTTAAACTACTTCCAGAGTAACATAGATTTAAAATGGAAAGAGGTCGCTCTTAGCAAGAATGTGTCCACGTGGGGAAATACAGTGGAGCAATTATAGTGATTTAAGTTCGCTTCTGTTTATACCATGAAATTTTCCCATGTAGACAAGCCCTGAGAGAGGCCTTGCAGTGAGCCAATAGCAAAGCCAGGAATAGAGCTAACCGAGGTGGAGAAAAGGAAATATTTTTTTGGTAGACAGATCTTTTTTTGAGAGCAGTGGATGAAATATCAATTTCTATGAAAATTCCTTTTGGTGGAAAATATTTTTAAACCTTGTGTAATTCTGAATTTTATGGCTTTTTCAATTTTTATTTTTCAAACTTAATTCATGACACCTTAATAGTTCATTTTCACTACTGCCAGGTCATCTAATAGTTAAATATTCTCTTTTATAAAATCACGAAGGGCATTTAGTGCTGGTGGGAACATTTGATCTCTAATCAGTGTATCACCTCTTTGAGTTGTAATGAAACAGTTTAACATTTTGTTTCATTCAAATGTGACGTTGTGTATTTTGCAGTCCCCCAAAGCGGCCTTTTCAAAACAAGGTAACGTTTCTTAGGGGAAATTGAGCAAGAGAAGGTTCTTAGGTCAGTGTGGGAAAAGTAAGCTTAAGATAGAGTTCATATTGGTAGGAGCAGTGGCCCCAAGGTAACATATTCTCAGCTTCAACTTTACCCTCTCTGTCCCTGTCTGTTTCTGTACCAGTCTTTTCATTCTGTTTTATTGCAGAGCATTGGGGAAATCATCTGCTCTGAGACCTGGACTACACCTGAAAATTAGATCAACTTGGCTACGTCACTCTGGCCTATGAAAAAAGTGTCCTGTGTGTAGTTAGGTTGACCTGACTTACACTGTAGATACAGCTGGGTTGGCAGAAGAATCATTCTGTCAATTTAACTACAACCTCTTGGTGAGGTGGATTAACTACCTTGATAAGAAGAAACCTTTCTGTTGTTGTAGGAAGTGTTTATTCTATGGCAGCAGGGCTGGAGTAGCGTTGCTGACCCACAGTTGTGTAAACCCATCCTTAGCTGTCCCTTTAATTCAGCATTAATGGTCCAGTCCTTAGTCCTTCTATAATCAATGAAGTCTTCCATTCATGTGCATAGCCCATTCACAATAATCTGTCTGGTTTCGGCCCAGAAAATATGACACTGACACCTGTCTCTTACTTCCTGTGTCCCATGGAGGAAATCTGCTTTCCCCCCCACCACCACCACCATTGGACAGTGATACAAAATGTATGTACAGAGTCATACATATGGTTACTACCAAATGTTCCTACAACTGTCTCGCTCTCCATTTAAAGATAACAGGTCTAATTGAGCCCCTCCATTAACACCCTCAGCCACCCAGTAATGGCTTCCCATTACACTGGGGAAGCTGTTCCACTTCCCCAGGCCATGTCCAGCTTTGCCTCAGCAGTGGCATGAAGCTCTATGATAAAGCCCAGGCATTTGGTCCACCCTGAGATAGTGCTGATGACTCTCAGGTACACTGCTGCTCTCCCTCTGTCTCTGTCCAGATTACAAATCCCAGCCTGTCTCTGTAACCTGTAGCTGCCCAGCCACCAACTCAAGTGCAACATGGTTAAAACAGAGCTTGTAATCTACCCCCACTCTCTCTAGTACCTATTTCTCCATCGTTGAGGGTAACACCACCATTTTACCTGTACTCAAGCCCATAAACAGCATCAATGTTAATGGAGACTTGTCTCTAGGTCCTCACATCCAGGCTCTGTCTAAATCTTGCCAATTCTTTCTGCCTAACATCACTATAACCTTCTCTGGCCAGCTGTACAGCTGAAACTCAAGGCTCTAATGTCTCCACATCCGTCTTTCCCTGACCTTCCCCAGCACTGTTTTATTCATTCAGAATGACAGGCCAGAGCTCATTCTCCAGTTTGACTACATCACCTGTTTTGAAGCCCCCTTTGGCTCCCCCTCCTCCAGCACATCAAACATAAGATGCTCACCTTCACTTTCAAAACCCTTCATCTCTAATCCCTGCCCTCCCCATCATCTCATTTGCTATTGAGCTGCTGATGCTCTGATCCACCTATGTTGCCAGCTGCCATCATCCACTTTCTACATTTTCAGTGAAACAACGCTGGACTTTTCCCCCATGCTGTCCTGCCTCGTGGGACGAGCCCCCATAAACACCCACACAGTTACCTCATTCAATCCCTCTGTAAAACACTTTTTTGCTAAGATGTCTCCTCCCCCCCAAGAAAAAGACCATGCCAGTCATGTGGAGCAGTATTGCTTCATTGTTTCCCTCTACTCAGTCTCTGTGTATTCCTCTGTCATCTATCCTACACTTTCTGGCAGTGCATTGGGTTTCATGGTGCAGGTGCAGCACTGGTCACTGTGGTAGATAATTTGATGTGAAAGCTCAGGTCATTTGCATTTCCAGGGTTTTACCAGAGACTTTTCCACCCTAAGCAACCTTTCTTATTATCAAAAGATTTTTGTTTCTAATATATTTATAATCCTACTTTCTTCTGATAAAAAGAAACGCTGATCCCATGGAATTTGATGTCTCATCATTTATTGCCTTAGTGTATGAATGATGCTCTAAGGCAAATGTTCCTTAGATAGGCAGCCACTCCCCTTCTACCAAACAAAGTCTCTCTGGTATCAGAGTGATCCAGCACTAGCCACACAGAAATCTGCAACATCCCGCATCGTGCTGCATGATTTTTAAGCACCCTGATGCTTAGAGAATACACAGCCATAAGTAACGTCTCCCAGCTCCCTCTTAAATACACATGGAGAGAGAAAAATGGGATTCACAAAAGTCAGTGGGCAAAGGGGGGAGCCACCTAAGCTGGCCATGGGTACTATTGAGGAGAGGGGTGTGATCTAAGCCCTATTACCAAAATGAGAGTTTGGTACCTAAGTGGGGGCTGGAATGAGGCACATTTCAATGTAGCCCTCCTTGACAGAAGACACACATTCAAATCCCTGCTCTGCATCTGGCAGCTGAGGGGAAATTGAATGTGAGTCACCATATTCTGGCTCCAAAGGGGGAGCCGTGTTAGTCTATTGCAGAAAAACAACAGAGTCCTGTGGCACTTTTAAAGACTAACAGATTTATTTATCGCATGAGCTTTCATGGGAGAAAATCCTGCTTCAAAGCGTCTGACGAAGCGGGATTTTCTCCCATGAAAGCTCATGCGATAAATAAATCTGTTAGTCTTTAAAAGTGCCACAGCACTCTGTTGTTTTACCCATATTCTGGTGAATGTGCTATCCTTCAGTTGCTCAAGCCATGATCCAGGGGTCAGAATGTAGCCCACCAAAGGCTGCGATCCAGCCCACCAGATGCAGCATCAGTCCCCCACCTGAGCTGAAACAGCCCCTCAAGTCCCATGCACGACCCTGCACTGCACAAGCCAGAACTCAGGAGCAGGGGTAGGTGTGAGAGAGCTATGCAGCTTATGTACTTCCCTCCCCTTGGGAGGCTAACCCACCTTCCACCCAATGCTCCCTTTCCCCATCACAAGTCATCTACCCATGGGGCAGGGGGTGATCCCCAACCTGCTCCCCAGACCCACCAGACTGACCTGAGGTTTGATCCCCTGCTCCCCACACACAGTACTTACTGATTCTGTGTAGAAGAAGCTGATCCTAAATAAAGCAGGACGGAGGGGAGTCAGCTGCAGTGGTACCTGGCTGAGCTGGGGCAGCAGGGGAGAGAGGATTTAAAGTTCCCTCTTCTCTCCCTGCTAGTGACTGAGCTACAGGCTGCAGCCGGCTCGTTCCCAGCTTAGCTCCACCTCCCCTGCAAACAGGCTGTCTGATCATGTGCCTGCTGGGGAAAATAGATCTGGGGCTCAGGCTATTCTATTTGGGGCTGATGCCCTGCCAGCCCAACAGCCTCTGCCTTAGATCTTAAGTTGACCTAACAGGCGGTAGTTATTAAGTCGACTTAAGGACGCCTTTAAGGGGGGCAGTGCCAAGAGACTGCGAAGCCCTGTTCCCATGGGAACAGGGAGACCCTTTGCAGAAGTTTCCTGTGAGAGCAGAGCTGAGAATGGGGGCATGAGTTACTCCCTTATCTGGTGACTTTCCTGCACACCGATTTGTGATGAAAGATTCCTTGTCTCTGAAGGTGGGAAGTATTGTAACCTTCAGACTTTATAGTAATAAATTATATGGGTAATGCCATAACCATAAACCATCAAGTCAACGGCTTCTTGATGGAAAGGGACACATCAACTTTCTGCCTCTTGGGAAGTTTTATTCTTAGTAAGAGAAGGAAGAAACATTAGAAAACTTCATCTAAAATTGAACGATGTAATGTCAGTAAAGCGGCCATCTTTGTTCCGCCCTTGCTTCTGTCTTGGGAATTCTCTGTCCATCTGCATTTCTGAAGGGCTTGTCATTGAGGGATCCAACTACTGAAGAAACCTGTCTCCTTAAAGGCTCTTCACATTCATCACTTAACAGAAGCTTGTTCCTAAGCTGGCAGGAAGGGAAACTCCACTGAGATGTGGCCTCAGAAACACCAGCAGATCCTCTTCAAATGCCCAGTAACAGTTTGGGGCTGAACAGCTGGATCCTGAACACTTGCAGTCAATGGAAGCTTTGACTTTCACTCCAGTGGGTGCAGGACCAAGCCTTACTCCTGCAATCCTTCCACGCTCAGAACATCCACTGAATTCTGTGGAACTGTAGAAAGCACCAGGACTTCAGGGTGGGACCCTTGAATACATTCAGCTTTTGATCTCAGAACTTGTATCATCCCAGCCCACCTTTATCCCCCCGTGAGGGGTCAGAGCTCACTCTGCTCTAAAGTGAGAGCGAGTCTATAATTGTTCTCCCCAGTGCGAACTATGTGTTCAATACACTTATCACTGGTTTAACAGGGCCCTTGTACTTCACAGCTCTCCCTCCAATTGAAATCTCCCCTGTAAATGCAGGGTTACTTAATAACTCTCTTCTCACTGGGCTGGATTGTTTAGAAAAACTCCTGTACTGTCACTACTGTCGGATATTTTGAGCCTAGACAAGAGAGAAATGGGATAAGTATCTGAGGGGTTGCAGAGAGTCCCTGAAATAGGGGAGACAAGAGGGGGCACGTGAGGAACTTGTAGGAGGAAAGAATAGAGACTGGGAGCCCCTGATGTGTGCAATGAGCTTGGCCAATGTATGTAAGACATGGTACAAGAACGCATAGATCCCCCTTATAAGGTAAGGAAGGAACGACAGAGCAGTGGATGGTTTGTTCTAACTAGCAGTACAAGGATGACGGAGGCTAGCAAGAACATCTGGAGTGTATTATGTAACTTGTTTGTGTAAAAGGAAAAGTCCTATGAGGGGCATCTTTATGCTGACGTACGGGACAGGACCTTGGTGTCCTGACTGAGCTGGTCCCATTGTTGCAGGCTGTTGGGGAATTTTAGGGGGAGCCCTTCTGGCCAAGAGGGCCTGAGCAAGCACCCCCACCCAGAGGCTCGTTCTCCAGCTGAGACCAAATAGACGGAGACCGAGGGCGTGTGATCAAGTTTTATTCAGCTGAATGGCAGTCTGACACTCAGAGTAAAACTCCAAGGTAGAGAGAGCCCCGAATAGAGTTGCTTTACACTTTTATAGTTTTCTTGGTTACATTCACTTGAACAGACAGATAACAGAAAGAGATACAACCGAATCAAACAAACTCTTTGTTCTATGTTTAAAAGACATATACATGTCAACTGATGACGGATCCATGCATGGTGTTCGTCTTTTAGAGATAGCATTAGTTCACAAGTTGTTTTCACAGCATGTTTCTAAACACTCCCTGAATTCTCACAATTTACGGTGCTTTATGGCCTTGACACGTTTATCACACTAAGAGGAGGAAACTATTCACACAAAGAGGCATTTTGAGTCTAACAACAGTTAAATGGGGAGGAGACACTATGTCTATTACTCCTAACATTCTAAGGAGGCCCAAAATAAGTAAGCAAGGTAGAACAGGGTTCATATACAAGCAAGACAGACTCCATCTTAAATTTCCCTCTCAAGGCATACAGGTGTTAGTGAACCTATCACCATTGAGCCAGGGCTCCAGTACTATCCTGTGTCAACAATAAACCTGGCTGAGTATGCCACTGTTGTCTGTCTTTATCAGTAACGTCAAGGTCTGCTGACGTAGCAATTTGCATCTCTACTTGTGCAGCTGACACAGTCTTCAAGAACAACAGCACTGAGCAGCTGTAACAATTTAGCAGACTTAACAATGCTACAGAGTACTAACGACACTATTAAATCATCAACTGCCAACACATTCACCTAATCCCTTCAGTCACTTTTTACTGGTGACTTCCTGAATTCCCAGTGATGATTCCCAGTCTAATCCCCCTGTGGGGCTGTCCTGGGCTGGTCTCGGGTCACTTGAGCTGGGAAGGGGGGGAAGTCAGCAGGATCAACCTGTTCAGGGCAATACTGTCTGGCAGTCAAAGTCAATAAAGAAGCCCTCTAATCAGGGCAGTATGGACTAGGGGCCCTTTGGGGTAGTGGAGTGTTGCCTAGTGGGCACACCCAGGGTCAACACAGTGCAGTGGAGATGCCATGCTAAGGGAATGGAAGCAAATCAACAGGCAACACACAAGTTCTCAAGCTACACAAGATATGTATCTTGTGTATCTCCTGCCAATGGCAGCTGGCAGAGTCAATCCAGCCTCAAAGAGCAGAACAGTCTCCTCTGCACAGAGCCATGTATGTGCCAAGGCATGGAAGGCTGGAGTCACCCCCATGCTCCCACAGAGCTTATAATGATGAACAAGAGGATGATGATGCTGAATAAAAATGTCCCCAGACCAGCACTATCACATTTCAATATACCGGCACCAATATATTACTAGATTTTGTTTTACTCTTTAGATTATTATTGTGGGGCTGTAAGATCTCAAAAAATATCTAATTGTATATCTTGAAATAACATAAGGAGTCATTAATTAACAAAAAACAATGCAAATATTCCAGAGCGGTCATTTTAACATACTGATAGTGTTGTTTCCATGGTAACGGCACCACTTGACAGCCCTGAATCATCACTCATCTTAAAGGAGATATAAGTTTTCAAATGATGTCTGACGTGTAAGTGTAAGGACAGAACATTAAGTTGACCACCATGGTCATGTCTCTTATTCACCTATGTACTTCCACTGAGTGAATGGCCTTCTTTGATGGCATGGATCACAGCATTAATTCCAGATTTAGAGATCGGAGCCGTTAGTGCTAGTGTATTATAAATGATAACTCATGGAAGTTTCTCTTTATTGCCAATTTAAACATAGGCTGAAATTAACACCTAGCAAATCTCAACATCTGCTGTGCTCTGTAGTGACATTCAGAGGTGTAAGGGGTGTGGGGAGAAAAAAAAATCAAACGTCTTGAAAAGTCAGTTTAATGAACTGAAGGATCATCAACAATAAAATACCATAATCATAAAGTGATGGTTATTACAGGTGTTACTAGAAGTCTGTGCTAGGGTTGGTTGGGTGCCCTGACTGTACATTTCCATATCTGACCATCTTTGGATTTATTTTATGTGGAACTTTAACTGTCTCCTCATAGATGTACAGAGTCCTGTGGCACTTTTAAAGACTAACAGATTTATTTGTGATTTATGCGATAAATAAATCTGTTAGTCTTTAAAAGTGCTACAGGACTCTGTTGTCTTTCTACAATAGACTAACACGGCTACCCCTTTGGAATTTGACATAGATGTTCAGTTTGCCCTGTTCACATTTGTTCAGAATGTCATTGTAGAACTCAAGTTCCAAAGGGGTAGCCATCTTAGTCTTGGTCAGCAAGAAAAGTGCCACAGGACTCCTTCTCCTAGGCTGCTGCTTTGACTACATCATCCCCTCTTTGAACCTCCATCTGGTTCTCCAGCACATCAAACATAAAATGTTCATCCTCACTTTCAAAGCCCTTCATCTCTAATCCCTAGCCTACCCATCATCTCTCGTCCTATCAAGCTGTTGATGCTCACTTCTCGTGCACCCATGCTGCCAACCTCTTTCATCCACTTCCTACATTTTCAAATAAACTTTGTGCTTTCCCTCATGCTGTCCCACTTCCTGGGTGGAGCCCCCATAACCACCCACAGCTACCTCATTATCTCCTTCAAGTCCCTCTTTAAAACTCTTTTTTGCTAAGATGTCAGAGACTTTTTCACCAAAGCAACCTTTATTATAATCAAAAGGTTTTTGTTTGTTCTAATATATTTATAATGCTTCTTTCTTCTGTTAAGAAACATTGATCCCATGGAATCTGGTCTTTCATACCTTATGGCAATAAATGCTTCTCAGCTAGGCAGACACTTTCTACCAAACAAAGCCTCAGTTGCTTTCAGAGTGTCTCAGCACTAGGCACCCAGAAACTTGCATTTAATCCCTCTCTGTACGCCCAGATCAGGAAACATCTCTTGTGTGTGTTGACGGGGAAGAGGTGAATACTTGAACCTACGGGTGCAGTCTTTGCTTCCTCACCTGCCTCTGAAGACTGGGTTACAGAGGTGGGGAGGGCCTATTAGATCCCTGCCCATCACTCAGGGGCTAGTGTGTGATTGTTCCCTACGCTCTATTTTCCAGGGTTTTGTCCAGTTCCAGTTTCCAATATCCCAGGCCCCTGGGGAGAGGTTCCCACAGCTTGAGTTCTTTTTGTGTTATAGATTCTTATATTTGTGTTAAAGCAGAGTGTTCCAATCTAATGACTGCTGCACCCAGCTCAATGACTTGTGGCTGAACAGATCTTTTCGCTGTCCAATCTCATTTAAAGATGCCAAGTGATGGAAAATCCACCACAGCACTTCGGAAGCTGTTTCAGTAGTTAAGTGCTCTGAATAATTATTTCCTGAGATTCAAGCCTTACTTCCCCTCTTGTTGTTGCATTCACCCATCTCACTCTAAACAAATTCCCCCTAAATAAATTCTTCTCCCCCCATGGTGTCTTCATCTTTGAGGTATTTGCAGTATAGTCTCAAATCTCCCAAGAGGTTTCTCTAGACGAGAGAGTTGTTCCCTTAGTATAATTTAAGTTATTGTCAATTAATACCAATTAACAAACACAATTGTAATTGTTCAGAGACTTCACAAACATTTGTTCCAGGATAAGATTTTTGTGGTTTATCCAGAGCTCAGCCACAAGTTATAAGCAGGTGCTTAAAGAGTCACCTATCCTGTCCCTAGCTCCTCTCCTGACCCTGCCTCCACCTGTTTTATCCACCTCCTTGCACCTGCCCATCTCTCCCTCTCCCACAAAAGCTCATGTGATAAATAAATTGGTTAGCACAGGCAGTCTTAGTGGGTGGGCAGCTGCCCCCAGCCCCCAAGGGGAGGGGCCTTGCGCTGCTTCGGCAGGGAGCTGTGGCAGGTTGAAGGGGGCCTGCGGTAGGCTGGCCAGGGAGTCAGTGGCAGGGCTGGGGAGCCAGGTGTGGGTTCAGTGGGGGGCAGGGTTCAGCAGGGACCCAGGGAGCTGGGTTGGAGGCTGGGGGTGGGGAGCTGGACTGGGGAGGGTTCAGTAGGGGAGCAGGGAGCCTGGCAGTGGTTCAGTGGGGGACTGGGGTGGCAGGGCCCCATTGAAGGGGGAGACAAAAGTCAAGGATGCCCCGCCCGTGGCATGGGAGGGCCCGGTCCTTGACTTTTGCCCCAGCCCCCAGAATTGCTAAGACGGCCCCTGTTTGTTGGTCTTTAATAGTGCCACCAGCCCCCCGGTTGTTTTGCTGGACTAGACTAACGTGGCTCCCGCTTTGAAACTCAGATTTTCTCTCTCTGCCCCCCTTGTTCTTGCAGCAGGAAGCAGAAGCTGATGGCAAGTCGGGCAGAGCGAGCTAGGTAGCGGCTTCAGCAGACGTTAGGGAGCATCCCCAGACCGCCCCAGCTGGCAGACACCAAACCAGCCCCTTCTCTCGGGGAGCGGTGTGGGAAACTTCACCAGCTCCTCCCCGTGCAACGTGTCTACCGGGGGGGGGGGCGGGGTTTGGGCAGCTTTGATTGTCGCCGGCGAGGGGAAGGGGCGGCTCTTGCTCCCTCTGCCTCTCAGCACATCCGGTGCTGCGCTTTCTGATGCTTTCAGACGTGTTGATGCTCCTGGCTGCGTCTGGGGTTGTGCACTGGGTAACTGGGTGGGTGGAAGGCCACAGTGTCGATGAATCCCCTTCGCTCCAGACTCGGACACAGCTGGAACATAACAATCCCAACAACAGCCCCATATAAGGATGTTCCCCAGTTGCAGGAACTGATAGTCTGTTCCTCATAACGGAATAACAGTACCAGTCTCAGCCGTCTCCGCTTGCAATTATAACATAACCTTGAAAGCTTGCTTCTCACCCAGAGAAAGAGGAGGAGGGTGGGATCTTTTCACACACAGCAAATTATATAAGAGTCACTGTAACTGGGAGGGGGTGCGCATGATTTGAGACGTGCCTGTTTCCGTGTGCCTGCTTGAGATCTCAAATAAATCTTAGTGTGCTTCTCTGCCCTGGTGTGGTTATTGGTGCTGCGCACTCCGGGCAATGAACCCACTGTTGCTTGCCCCTGCCTGTCTTCAGGCGTCCAGCTGCAACAGACGGGAACCCGGGCTGAGCAGGTGCTGCCGCCCCGCCGGTCTGTGTGGGGAGAGCCCATCCCCAGCGCCCCTCCATGCCCGGCCCGGGGCTTCTCTCCTTCAGCCGGAACCAGCCCCAGGCTCTGCCTGCCCCAGCTCCCAGCCGGAGCCCGCAGGTGAGGGGAGCCCCGGGGAACATGCTGGGGCCGGGCAGGAAAGTGAATCTGCACCCACGGTCCCTCCTCGCCCCGGCTCTGCTCCCGGGGGTCCCGGAGCTGCTGCCCCCAGCCGGGCTCTGCTCCCCTTAGCGCCTGCAGGGGCTGCACCAGCCCCGGGGGAGCGGACGGGCCGGGGGCCAATCTCATGGGGAGAAGGAGAGAGACAGACTGAGAGAGTAGCATCAAGGGCAATAAATGGGGAGGGCGGTTCCAGGCTCAGCATCATGGTCAGACTAGCTGTTCTAGGACAAGGTGAGGAGAGAGAGGAAAAGCCAGTTCCTGCCCCTGCTTGGATCCTTGGGGACAATGGGGAGCTCCTCTTACTCTGCTCTTTGGCTGCACAATTTTATTCTGTTGGGGACATTTCAGTTGCTTAGAAAGTGCTGAAAGTTACTGGATGGGTGGGCCTTGGCTCTGATCCACTCTGGCTATTCCTATCTTTAGGGTTGAAAGTCTCTGTCCCAAGTGAATTTGGTTTAGAAAGTGTGATTAAAACAAACTGAAAAAAGCTCACTTAGCTTAATTCGAGCAATGGCTGGGCAAGGGGGAAATGACACTTTACCATTGTGTTTAAGTGTTATAAATTTTTACCTAATCCAGTAAAATCTAAGGATTTAAACTGGTAACTTTACATGTGTCACAGAGAGAATTCTGAGGTCAAGCACGCTCATCCCTCTGGTCTGTGATGTATGTCTTAGAAGGGTTGAATAACTCTCCATTGTGCACACACATTGATTTTTTCCAATTAAAAGGTTTTGTTTAGTAACTTAGGATCTGCTTTGCAAACAACTAAATGGATGCTTGTCTTTAGCTGCCTGAGTGTTCTCATTGACTTTATTAAATCTCTGTTACTGCCCACTTTTAAAATGTCTCACAGATTAATTCCTGGTGGCAGGACCAGGTCTTGAGCTATAAAAAAATGACCAAGGCCAGGATCTTTAATTATAGGGTCCTAAAAGTAAATTTCTAAATCCATATTCTGGCAACTGAATAAGTGGCCTGGTTATCAATAGCTCTGAACACTCAGAACAAAACCCCAGTGTTGCAGGTTCTGCAATTTTTAAACTCTGACCACTTACTGAAATAACTGAATGTTGGGACTGAACTTCATGTCACTCATTTATTTGCCTGATTCCCAAGTAGGATTTCCATTTACCAAACCTGATGTGATCTGCTGGCTGGAATGAAGGGAAGAGCTGTGGATCTCCAATCTCCAGGGAGACAAGGAAAGGGAATACAAGAGACACATGCAGAATTGACAAACTGGCTCAGAAACCACATTTTACATCCTCTTGGGAAACATCTCTCATGAGTCTTCACCAATCTTGTCTGCTTGTGTAGAAATTTACCTCATCTATATTCAGATTGGGTGGGGAGACAGAATTGGTTCCCTCTTCCTTGGGCTCTGGGAAAGGGTCTGGGCAGTTATTTAATTTGTTTTCTCCTTTCCAATTCCTCTTTCTAAGTCCCCTTTTTTCTACGATGTGGGGAATTACTCACATAAGGGTTCTATCTCTTTCCCAGCAGGTGATGGGGTCGTGAGTGAGACCAAGGCAGAGCATTCTCAGCTGGGAGGCCCTGAGAAATTGGAACTGAACAGGAGAGTTTGAGAACATCGAATATGAATATTTCCCCATGACTAGAGATGAGAAAAACTTGTACAAATCAACCCAGACCACAGAGGTAACAGGGAAAACAGCCAGGATAGAGACAGGGTAAATCCATTCAAAGGAGCAGAGGGGTTGTAAAAAGCAAAGAAACTGTTCTGCAGAGAATCTCCACAGGTGAGAGTCACAATATGTCTCATGAATGTGGGAAAAGCTTCCCTAGGAAATAAGCACATATTACTCAGAAGACAATCCATATGGGAAAAAAGCCCTATATGTGGGAAAAGCTTTTATTGGAGTTCCCACCTCATTTCACATCAGGGAAAACACACGGGAGAGAGACCCTATGGATGCCCTGACTGTGGGAAATGCTTCTCCCACTGCACTACCCTCATTAACCATCAGAGAATCCACACAGGAGAGAAGCCCTACAAATGCTCCGAGTGCGGGATGAGCTTTGTTCAGCACTCACAACTTGTTCTGCACCAGAGAATCCACACGGGAGAAAAACCGTATAAATGCCGGACCTGTGGGAAAAACTTGCGATGGAGTTCAGCCCTTGCTACACATCAGCAAAAACACACGGGAGAGAAACCTTATAATTGCTCTGAGTGTGGGAAAAGCTTCAGTAACAGCTCAAACTTTACTAAACATCAGAGGATACATACAGGGGAGAAGCCCTTCAAATGTTGTGATTGTGGGAAAGGCTTCAGTCAGAGCTCAGACCTTATTGTACATCAGAGATTCCATACAGGAGAGAGACCCTATCAGTGCCTGAACTGTAGAAAAAGCTTTCAATATAGTTCAGCCCTTATTACCCATCAAAGAAAACATATGGGAAAGAAACCTTATAAATGCACCAAATGCGGGAAGAGCTTCAGTGACAGCTTAACCTTTAATAGGCATCAGAGGATACACATGGGAGAAAAGCCCTTTATATGCACTGAGTGTGGGAAAAGCTTCAGTCAGAGCTCAGACCTTAGTGCACATCAGAGAATCCACACAGGAGAGAGACCTTATCAATGCCTGACCTGTGGGAAAAGATTCCGATATAGCTCAGGTCTCACTAAACACAAGGAAATCCACAAAGGTGAGAAATCCTACAAGTGTCCTGCCTAAGGATCTCCCAAATGAATGTCTTTGCCTGTTCCCATGTATCTCAGTGGGTGAGGCCATGTTGAACTGGCCATGTAATCGTTGAAACCTGCAGGTGATCCATGAGCCATGCTGCAGAGGAAGGTGACTCTCCCCTCCCCCAAGGTCTCTGGCAATCTGACCCATGGGAAAATTCCTTTCTCATTCCAAATATGGTGATCAGTTAGATCCTGATTCAGTGGGGAAGATCCATCAGCCAGACACCTGGGAAAGAATTCTCTGTAGTAACTCAAAATCCTCCCCATCTAGTGTCCCATCACCAGCCATTGGAGATATTTCCTGCTTGCAGTCACATATTGATTACATGCCACTGTCATCAAACCACACAAGACTAGATCAGTTTTAACACCAGTTAGGATTTTGCCCCCACTCCTCCTCTTAGCAGGCTGTTCCGGAACTTCCTTCCTCTAACGATTAGAAACCTTCCTATAATTTCAAGCTTAAACATGTTGATGGTCAGTTTATATCCATTTGTTCCTCTGTCCACATCTCAACACTGAGAAGAAGGTCTTGAGGAAAAATATTTTGGGAAAGGGTGATCTCAGGCTGGAAGGGGATCCCAGCATGAGTATTAAGGAGCTGTGACTTGCTTATACCATCTATCGGGGTGACACTTTTTTTATTCAACTCTTGCTTAGAGTACAAGTTTAGGATTTAGAATGCATGTTTATCTTTCATTTTCTTAAGGAAACTATCTCTGGCCTATATGCTTGCCGCTTATAATCTATAATATAATCTATCATTCTGTCATTAATAAATCTGGTTCATATTTCACTTAAAACCATGTGTTTTGACTGTAGTGTCTGGGAAATCTCAGCTCATGGTAACAAGAACGGGGGCGTGTCCACTAACGTTTTGTTGGCGTGGCTAAACTAGTGAATGAGTTTACACTGGCCAGGCTCCTGACCACTTCAAGATGGTACAGTTCTGGGTTGGAAGGCTGGGGAGCTGCGAGGAATTGTCTAAAGCCTCCCTATTGATGGCTGAGAACCTTATGATGGGTGAGTGACTGGGAGATCTTTAATGTCCCTCAGTTGGGGTATCCCTGCCTGTGGATAGCTGTGTAAGTGAAATAACTTCCAGGGATTTGTAGCTTGACATCAGCATCACAGTGGGAGTGGCAACCCAGGTTGGTGGGCTTGGGGACTCAGTCATAACCATCCACTGTTGTTCCTTTCTCCTCTGCTGTGTCCTTTCTTGATTGATTAAAATCAGGTGTGGAGATTCATCTCCCAGCTGTCCTCACCAGATCCAAGTTTAAAGTTCTTTTAATCAGTTGTGCCATATGGGACTATGTCCATTCCTTCCCTTGTCATGTGGGGTCCATCCCATGAGAACAGTTCTCTGTTCATAAGACCTTCCATCCCAAAGTCCTCCTTATAACACCACTGCCTGAGACATCTGTTTATCATCACAATCTTGTCTTGCCTTTGTTCTCTTCCTCTTGGGGCAGGCAGAATCCCAGTGAAGATCACCTGAGCCTCCATTTCCTTAGGTGTTTTCCCCATCCTGGCATAGTCTCCCTTGATACATTCCAGCAGAATCTGGCTGTATCATTTGTTCCCAAATGAAGAACAATCAGAGGTTTCTTTCCCATTCTCATTGGAATCCACTTCAGCCTCAGATTCCCCCCCCCCCCCCTGTATTTTAGCTCTTGTCAGACAGTGCGCCCTTCTGTTTTCCAGATCAGTTCGGGGGACAGGCTATTCTCTGTAATCTTCTGTGAGTCATCAGTGTCTTCCCGGGGCTCTGAACTCTGGGTATTTCCACAGGCTCTTCTCCTCTTCTTATAAGATGACCTGCTCTTCTCTTCTTTCTTGTGCTCCCACTGGCAGTTACTACCAGCTGTGCCCCTTCATTTTCCAACCCAGCAGACCTATTCTTGAGGTCTCTTTCTCCTTCATTTCCTCCATCTGGTTCTCATATCTCTAGACAATGCCAATTGGATTTTAATCTGCTAAACCGCCCTTTCCCCTTCATTGGGTAACAATGCAGCATATAAGGGAAGCTGAGACATGCAGACTTCATAAAAATATTACAGAAAATTCCCATTCATCACACCTGCATCCTTCTTGCAAAGTAGACAGGTTACCAGACTTGAGTGAAAGTGGCACCTGGGCTTTAGCCTGTTACCTCAGATGAATCAACCAATCTAGTTTTACTTTTGTTTGATGCACTGGGAGACTATTCCTGAATATTGTGTCCAGTTCTGGTGTCCACACTTCAAGAAGAATATTGTCAAATTGGAAAAGGGCTTGTCAAATTGATCCAAGAATGATTTGAGGTCTGGAAAATTTGTTTTAGGATGAGAGACTTAACAAATTCAGTCTATTTAGGTAATTCAGGAGAAGGTTAAGAGGTGTTTTGAACACAGTCCATAGTCACCTGCATGGGAAGAAGATTTCTGACAGATGAGGGCTCCTTAATCTAGCAGACAAAGTAAGAATGAGATCCAGTGGCTAGAACCAGAAGCTGGATAAATTCAGGCCAGGGTAAAAGTGAGGAGATGAGAGGGAACATGCTAACAGTTTTCAAGTACCTAAAAGATTGTTGCGCAGAGGAGGGAGAAACATTATTCTCCTTAACTGCCAATGATAGGACAAAAAACAGTGGACTAAAATTACAGCAAGGGAGTTTTCGGTTGGACATTAGGAAAAAATTCCTAACTGTCAGGGTGATTAACCACTGGAATATGTTTCCTGGGCAGGTTGTGGAATCTCCATTATTGGAAGTTTTTAAGAGCAGGTTAGACAAACACCTCTCAGGGATAGTTTAAGAGGGTACTTTGTTCTGCCATGAGTGCAGGGGACTGGACTCGATGACCTCTCATGGTTCCTTCCAGGTTCTGTGATTCTGTGAGTTAGCCACTGGTATAATTTAGCCAGCGATGTGGTAGATTTTCCATCATATGGAGTCTTCAATATCTCTTTTAAATAAATTTAGTCTGGCAATTTCTGGGTGAGGTTCTCTGGCCTGTCTTTCATAGAGGAAGTCAGACTAGATGATCGTAATACTCCCTTGTGGTTTTAACTCCCATCAGTCTATGTTTGCAGGTCTATCTCTTGGTTGGAAAACCAGTCGTTCTTGGCTCTGGACTCGAGACCCAATTCAGCCAACCATCCCTTCTGAACAGGCACCTCATCATGGGTGCATCTACACTGGCAACTTAGGTCGACTTAAGGACACTTAAGTCGACCTACGCAAAGCCATGTCCACACTGGGCTTTTATTAAGTCGATTTTAAGCACTTCCTTAAGTTGACTTATTAACAGCTTAAGTCAACTTAATAACACCACCTTAACAGAGTTGACTGAAGTGTAGACATAGCCCATGTGTTTAACTCCACCAAGGCACTGGGATTCAAGCTTCTTGAGTTTAAGTGATTTGCTCGATGGGTACCTGGAAGATTAAGGAATATATTTGTTGAGTACTGCTTGAATGGACCCTCTCCTATACCTAAGGAAAAGGAGTAGTAAGATGAGCAGAAGAAGGAGAATGGACTTCAAAAAAAGCCAGCTTTAACAAACTCAGACAACTAGTACGTATGGGGACATGGGAGAAAATATAAAGGTTCAGAAGAGCTGGCAGTTTGATCAGAAGAATACAAAGAAGCCAATGTGGCTGCCTCTAGAGCTTTTTAATAACCTGATATTTGAAACTGAATCTTACAAAAAGTGGAAACAGGGACAGATAGCTATGGATGAATGTGAAAGAATAACAGAAGCATGTAGAGATAAAATGAGAGGCTAGGGCATGATATAAGTTCATATTTATCAAACACATCTGATGAAGTGGGATTCTACCCATGAAAGCTCATGCGATAAATACATTTCTTAGTCTTTAAAAGTGCCAGGGGACTACTTGTTTGTTTTGCTGAACTAGACTAACACGCCTACCCCTCTGGAACTTGTCATACACAGAAAAATGTTCCTAAAACTTGGAATCAAGGCAGGGTTAACTAACAGCTTTTGCCAGACAAAGGATATATATTCACCAGTCTGCCTTGGTTCACATGTAAATGAAGCATTGGAAGCTAACACAGCGTATGAAGTCAGCATGAGGCTGTGAAGTCAATGGGGTGTCAATACATCAGGGAATAAACCTTGGGGTTCATCTTGATTCCCGAGACAAATGATGACTTTGGAGAATATAAGGGCAAAGCACTGTTTTATGCTGCACTCTGAGAATCATTGAAGTTATCTTAAAATGAGTCCCCAAGAGGCAGAGACAGTCCACTTCAAAAGTTGAGTGGACACTCAAAGGCTATGTCTACACTTGTCAAAATAAGTCAACTTTGCTAAGTCAACTTAACAAAGTCGCCTTTAAATCAACCTTGTTACATCAACTTAGCACGTCTACACTGTAAATTTAGGTCGACTTAAAGTCGACCTTACTAAATCACAGGACTCTGTTGTCTTTCTACAATAGACTAACACGGCTACCCCTTTGGAATTTTACTAAATCAACTTAGAGCATCTACACTGGATGCCTAAGTCGACTGGCAGGGGCTAGGTGGACCTGGGAGTGGTGCATGGTGGGAAGTGTGGCATGTGGCACCCGAGAGGTGCCCCCCTTCCCCAGGCACCCCTTTAAAAGAAGAAGGGAGCTCAGCACCTTCCCCATTGTGCTTGGCTACATGAGGGCTGAGCAGGTCAGGGACAGGAGCAGGAGCAAGTTGCAGGAGCGGGGTGGGCAGGACTGTGTTCTGCCCTGGGGGTGGGCATGCTAGGCTCTGGCTGTGCCAGGCACCCTGGGAGGGAGGTCAGTGGGGCAGCTCTGGAGGCCATTTAAGCCGACTTAGGCCTAAGCCACGTCTACACTGGCTTAAGTTGATTTAAGCAGTAAGTTGACTTAAAATGAGGTCTTATTAAGTCGACTTAATTTTTCCTCAAGTCGACTTAAGAAGCAGCTTAAGTCGACTTAAGGAGAAGACAAGTGTACACGCAGAGTAAATTAAGTCGACTTAAGCCTCCCTAAGTCGACTTAATTTACAAGTGTAGGCGCACCCTAAGAAGATATGCAGCACTGCTCTTTACCAGAATAATATCCCACCCCCACTACTCAGCTGGTATAGCAATGGAAGGGAACCACCATCTGTATTACAACCTTAGGAAAGAGTCATTTGGTCAACAAGATTCTGGAGCAGTAGGGGGCACAAAGATAAACAAACAGACTGATCTGGGTATTAAACAATGCACTGTGGGATAGCAGTGGGAGGACTGCCGGAAGTGGTATAGCTAATACAAAATAGTGGTAGTAATATTGCTTTCAAAGAGGATTAATTAACAGGGGCTAAAACCTGACAAATAAAACAGAATCAAGACAATTTTTGCCAAAAAGTTAAATTTATACCTGAAAAAATTTCTCATGCAGACAGGGTCTTAGAGATAAAGCAAAATGGGGCACAGCTGTCATGCCTGTATCACTCAGCCACAGGAGGCTTGTTACTGACGGTCAGGGCCAGCTGTTTTTCACAGTTTCTTGGCTGAAGCTTTGCAGCAAAATCCTTCGCCTGTGAAAATAATTGGGCTTCAGTGCCAGGGTGGCAGCCGGGGGAACATTTTCCTGGAATACTGTCTCCTCTAGCTGATTCATTCTGTCGGTTTCTCTCTGTTCAGGAAGTAAAGAAGGAATCTGCCAAGACCCTCCTGTGCAGCCAGACAGAGACTAGGGAATTGATTTTATTAGCTGCTGTAGTCACTAACAGGCGGAATCTGATTAACTGAAATTTGAACTTCCTAAATCAGGATAGTTGCCCACAGTACCACAGTGTTCTGCCTCTGTTGTTATCTGAGAGCAGCAACCTCTCCAGTGTGGTCTGTGTGGGGAGAAACCTTCATTAGTGCCCCTTTCTGCCCACCCGAGGGGGGACTTTCTCCCCTAGCTGGAACCAGCCCCTGGGCAGCCCCAGGCTCTGCCCACACCAGCTCCCAGCCGGAGCCCACAGGTGAGGAGAGTCCCAGGGAACATGCTGGAGCTGAGCAGAAAAGTGACTCTGCACCCACAGCCCCTCCTTTCCCCATCTCTGCTCCTGAGGTCTGCGGATCCCAGACCTGCTGCCCCAGGCATGAACACAGCCAGGCTCTGCTTGCCTAGTGCCTGCAGGGATGATTCAGCCTGGCAGAGTGAATGTCCCAGGAACGGATCAGGTACTGAGAGAGAGGGAAGGAGGCAGATGGGAGAGAGACTAAAAATGGCAGCATAGGAGAAGTGAAGAGGGCAGTTCCAAATGGTGTGGTTTTATGCAAAATACATGATTGTTATGGTAGCATGTTTCCTGCAACCCCATACATGTGTACAGCTATGAAACATGTCCCCAAATATATTTCATGTGACTCAGGCAGGAGCAGACAAACAGACCTGTGGAGCTCTGTTACTGCACATATACAGTGAGGGGGTGCATGAAAAAAGCTATGCAAATTCAGCTCCCTGGCTCAGGAGGGAAAAATCATAATTACAAGGGTGGACAAGAAAGATGTATAGATTACATTACAGAGATTCAGGAAGTGTAGCAAATCACACTCATGAAAAGGTACACTGGTTTGGAATCAGGCTGAGACAGCTGAAGACAGCAGGTAAAGTCACTGCCTAGTGTGAGAAGAGCATCTTGGACACCCTCTGTCAGCTGTGGTTTTCTGTGCACAGGGAGCCAGGCAGCTCAATATCTGTAGGGTAGCAGAAAATGGAAAAGGTCTCTACTTTGGAATTTGCTGGTCATGTCTTAGAGCTTCACATTGTAGACTTGGAATAGACTTTCAAGGCTAGGCACCATGGCTAAGCTGGTTAAAGCACCTGCTTCGTAAACAGGAAATTCTGCATTCAACTCTCAGTGGTGCCTTCCTGAAATTTCTGTTTCCTCTGAAGTAGTTTAAGGATCATCTTCAATTTAGAGATTAGTCTATTTCATTTTCCTTTGAAGGAAAAAATAATGATTCCATAAAAGTCATATTTCAATAAAAGGTGGTGTGAGGGAATGGCCATGGCTGGCCGCATGGTATCAGGAATGAGAAGCAACAGGATCCTCTTCTACACACTGATGGTGACCAGGGATGGCAAAGGGCTTACAAAGACATGACACCCAGCGGCTAAACTAAGCCAGAATGCCCCAGAACGCTGCTCCGGGGCCCACAAATTTGGCCAGAGAGTGTTCCGGGGCCCAAAGAGCAAGAACAATTGGGCAGAACGCTAGAACGGGATGGATCCTGCACTTGTCCAACCTGCAGGTGGTGCAGTTCATGGGCCAGAATCTGTCCCATGGCCATTTTCAGGGTGGGAGACACCCCTGAGGGAACCACCCCTGCAGCTCTGGTGAAGTAAGAGGGGTGGGGGGTCAGTGAGCAGGTGGGGAAAGGGCCGGGGGAGGGGGCGAGAGGATCAGAGAAGGGGCAGGGGGTTGGTGAGTGGGAGGGGAAGGAGCCAGGGCACAAGAGGATCAGGGAAGGGGCCGGGGCCGGGGCCGGGGTGGGTGGGGAGCCAACGGGCAGGCGGGGAGGGAGCCCAGGGGTGGGCGAGAGGATCAGGGAAGGGGCAGGGGGTTGGTGAGTGGGTGGGAAAGAGCCGGGGGACAAGAGGACGGGGTAAGGGGCCGGGGCCGGGGTGGGTGGGGAGCCAATGGGCAGGCGGGGAAGGGGCCCGGGGTGGGCAAGAGGATCAGGGAAGGGGCTGGTTGGGTCGGGAAGCCAGCAGGTGGGGTTGTGTGGGAGGAGTGGGGAAGAGGCCTGGGGAGGAATGAGAGGATAGGGGAGCTGGCAGGGAAGGGGCCCGGAGGGCTTGGGGTTGGGGACCAGTGGGGGAGGCAGCAGAGGAGCCCCCTTGGGGGACAACACCAGGGAGGCCCAGTGAGGGGATCTGCCACGTGGCACCCCCCCGCCACCTGGTGCCAGTGCTCCCCATACCCCTCTGGCACCTCACCCCACCTCTGCCCTGTCCTCCCAAGTGCCCCAGCCATTCCTCCTTTGCCACCCATCCCTGCAACACCTGCCAGAGGAATTTCTCCAAGATAATTGGATTGGTTCACGTGTAGATGGAGCCTCTGTCGTGTTAGGCAGTGAGGCTGGTGTTGCCACAAAATTACAGACACGATTTCCACTTTTGATAAGTTGGCGTTGTTTTAATCACAGGTTGGACTTGGCCGTGGCTGATGCTATCAAATACTGCAGTGAAGTTAATCATTTTAAATCATTCGTGGATTCATTCTATGCTCTGTACAGTCAGTCACCCAAGTTCTTGAGAGAGTTGGCTGAATGTGTGAGTGATCAGGAAGTCCAGCTTATTAGGATTGGATTCATACTTGATGTACGTTAGGTTACCTCTAGCTGCCGCACTGTATGAGCTGTTTGGTGGTCATATACAGCCCTCTACAGCCACTTCTTGAAAAAAATCAACTGATTTCTCATGAGAAGGGAAAGATAAAGCAAAATTTGCTGGCATGGCAAAAAAATGGGAGAATCCAGTTTTTGTTAAAAACTTGGGTCACATATTTGATGCTCTGGAGGAACTTGCAGACCTGTCCTTGGTGTTGCAAAAATCTGAGGTAACATTATCTACAGCAAGTAAGTTGATAAGTCGACAAGTTCAGGTGTTTATAGCTCGCAGAGAGTGAGATTCAGAGTTCTACCAAGAGGCTTGTGAGGCAATTGCTGCGGTTGCTTTAAAGGTGTATGTGTAAACATGTCTGTGGATGCTGGCAAGCAAATTGAAATTTCTAAATGACAGTTTTACCAGGCCTTAGCAGACCATATAAATGACAGATTGTTGCCAGACTCAGAAAAATGTCTAAGCAGTGCTGTTGAAGCACTTGATCCTTCACGTTTCACTACAGAGCTGTCACTGGAATTTGGTGAAAGTGACAAAATTTTTGTGTTCCAAGTTTGGCATTGCATTTAATGAAGTGAAATGTGCATATTGGGAATATAAATATCACAATACTTATTGTGTTATGCAGTGCTTGCTAGTTTGTGACAATAATTGTTATAATCATAAATGCCATATAAAATTATAAATATGTTTATAGAGCGATAACAGATGCACATGGTACTGAGAAGTGGTTGCAAACACCTCCCTAGGCTGGGGCCCACACATGCATGAAAGGGGCCCGGACAATAAGGGAAGGGGGCCCAGAGATTAGAAGGGTTCTGGGGCCCATCAAATTATACTTTAACCACTGAGAAGAACCCCCATTGACTTTGAGGCTAACGCCGTAACCACTTAGCCATCATATAACAAAACATGGAGTCCTGTAGCATTTTTAAAAACTAACAAATGTATGTATCGCCTGAGTTTTCATGGGAGAAAAATCCCATTTCGTCAAAGGCTTGAACATGGAGAACTTAAAGAATGGGAGGAAAATAAACGCAGGGAAGTGTAAGTCATATGATCAGCAAAGACTGTCACAGCAAATCAAACAGGTGTTTAGATTCAAACAGTGGAAAACAGCATATCGAGGGAAGTGTGGTCAAATCACCTGTTGTAATAAGAAAAAAACCCAAGATCTCTAGTTAACTGTAAGGCAAGAGTGTTGAATCTGCACATGAATTCCAATTCTGCAGTTTCTCTTTGAAGCTTTCCATTTGCTTAAGCACATCTATTAACAAATCATCAATGGAGTGAGCAGGGAGATTGAAGTGTTCCCCTATTGGCTTTTGAATATTGTTATTTCTAATGTCAGATTTGTCTCCATTTATTCTTTTGTGCAAAGAGACTGTCCTGTCTGTCCAATGTATAAGGCAGAGAGGCGTTGCTGGCAAATGATGGGAAAAATCAAATTGGTGGATGAGCGGGTGAATGATCCTTTGATGGAGTAGCTAGTTTGATTAGGTCCTGTGATGGAGTTTTTTGTGTAGTTATATGGGAAAAGTTGGCTTGTTGCAGGGATATGTGCCTGCTTTACTGGTTCTGTTGTTTGGTCTGTGGTGGTATAGGGTGAGTATCGGGGTATTCCAGCGGACAGCAGATGGAGAAGCACCAGAATTCCTGGCCCCAACTCCCAGCCAAAAATGGAGACCAGCTTCTCCAGCAGATTGGTTAAATTGATAAGAATGACTGCACCATCGCCGATGTAAAAGGATGCAGTGTCTACATTGACACTGTTCCCTAATTATCTAGATAAAAGCCCTGCACCTCTTATCAAGGTGGTTTGGTTTTGTTGAAAAATCATGGTAATTTTGTCAGCAGGTGTGTACGCCACCTCTCTTTGGTCAACCAATGCTGACTTTGATCAACCCTATTTTCTAGCGTAGACCAGGTCTTATTGTCTGTAAAAAGGTTCAAAGTGCAGTATTCATGGGAGGGACTTCTTAAGTTGTGGAGAGAGTGAATGAAGTCACACACCTAAACTCCAAAGCAAGTTAGCTCTACAATCTGTATGTAAAGAGGTTCAAAATCTAGCCCAATGTAGAAGGCATTGTGAATACAATTTGTTTTGCTGAACAGGAGTCTGAGGCAACACACTTCTTTGATTTGATAGCTGCATGCCATAATGACTCACCATTTGAGAATACTGAGGGCAGGTCTACACTACAAAATTAAGTCAACTTAAATTGCCATACAGCCATCACAATAATTAATTCAATGTTTAATGTCCATGTAGAATATTAGCAGCCCATGATCCCCCCCAAAAATCAAGTCCTGGTGGTGTTAAGGGGAATTACTCAATGGTCCACATCAGGTGGGCTATGCTCCTTCTGTCCTCGTGACCAGGACCTCAGCCCTCCAGCTCAGTCCACTGTACTCCCCGCTTCCGGGGGTGTAAGTCTCCCTTGCATTGCTTGGCCACTCTTCAATAAATCAATCACCTCGAGTGCAGTGTCACTACTGGCATTCTTGGGGAGCGGGAAGAGACCTGGGTCCACCACCTTCTCCGGCCCCAACCCAGGGACCCTAAGTGCCACATTGATGCTGCTGCCTCCCTCCAGTCACTCCTCACTAGTCTTTCCCTGGGCCACTTTCCCCACAGCCTCCAATCATATGCAGACCCTCACCTCTTGGCTGTGCCTCAATTTGATCCCGGCTACTTCTCCGGAGCCTCCACTGCTGCCCCTACCAGGCACCCTCACCTCCAGACTGCTGCTCCACACCTTCACCACCTGTGCCTTCAGAACCCCAACTCCGAACAGCTGCCAGTGTCACCCAGTGAGCTCTCTGGGGTGCTGACTCCTTCAGCTAGCCAGCCAGGGAGAGAACCTTTCTCCAGCTCCCAGACTTAACTGAGCCCTTTGTCCCTGCTGCTTCCTCTTATGCAGGGGTCCTAGCCCCTGATTGGCCCTCTGCTCTACTCATCCTATTGGCTGCCACTCTCAAGCCTTTTTTAACCCCTTCCCCTTCATAGTGGGGAAACAACCTCGCTATAGTCTACATTGTGCTCCTTCTGGCTATGTCTACACTTGTTAAATTAGGTCGACTTACCATGTCCACACCTAAATTTTAAGTTGAATTAGGGGGGACCCTACAAAGTCGACCTAGAGCGTCCACACTGGATGCCTATGTAACCCATATGCCTGAAAAGGCTATCTCTGAGAGACCTGCTGAGGGTGGGTTACTGTTGTTGGGCAGATTAGCGACCCACAACTGGAAACTTCCAGAAGCAGGGAGTGGTAGCAATTTGAGCATGCTCCACAGTGTGCCCTGCTGGTGTGATGTGATGACGTCAGTCAGATGACTGGAGAGCAGCAGCCTGAGCAGACAGCAGGCAGGAGCTGCCTTGAGGGGAGACCATGTGCTCAGTGTTCTGGAGAGGAGCTGAGCCAGGAGTGAACAAGATGTTTTCTCCATGTAAAGGAGTCATTTGTGACAGACCTTGCAGACATGCATATGGGACTGAGGGCTGGTTGCAGAGGAGAAGAGAAAGCCTGCATGTAATGCTACAGAGGATCCCAGCAAAGGAAGAAGAGGACAGCTATTTCTTGCCACTCAAGCTTCCACACTGGAACAGAGACTGTAGCTGAGAGTTGGGTGAACTCCACACAGACTTTGGGACTCTTGGGTATCTTTCATGCAAGGGATTGTTCTTGGTTAATTGTAGTTTGTTTTCTTAGGATAAGGTTCATTTAATTAGTAGTTAATAAAGTTCATTGTTATGTTTGTTTTTAGTAGTATTTTAATGTGTGAGTGTAGGTCTGAGCAAGCTTCGCCGTGAGTCCTGTACAGACTGGATCCTGGGTCTCCAGCTGCTTTCCCCATAGGGGTTGGGATTGATTTCTGTGGGGCACTGGAGAAGGGCAACTAAATGAATTTAGCCCACCCGAAGGTTACAAATTGGCGCCCGAACAGGGACTTGAAGATTGTTCAGAGCTCCTCTGATTTCATTTCAAGGTATATTGTAGTACTTAGTTGTAAAGAATTAAATGTTATTGAATATTAATATTGAATTTATATTTTTGTATTAATATTGTTAAGGTAATGAAAACTTGTACACAGTTTGTGTTAGATCCATATAGAATCATTTTAGTTAAATATAATCTGTTGATAGTATAACAGAAATTAAGAGGGTTGTTGTAACTTTTGGTTGTGAGTGGTAGACAGACTGGGTGGTTGGCAGATGCTACCCCCTCTTATAGGGAGAGGTCCAGGAGAAGCCTTTACTCCTGTTGTGAGGCTCTCTTCTGAGATAGTGAGTGCTGAGATCAGCCAGTGAAACACTGACTGAGTTCTTGTCTGATTTAATTGAGTTTGAGCATGATGCTGTATTGAGTGAGATCTTAGCTATTAAGATCTGAGAAATGGGTATTTTATATATCCAATCCAATTCCTGTACCACTTTGGATACAGGCTATAGCAACTGAAAGAGACAGTTGTTTAAGTCAAAGGCTAGACTGGAGCTAGCCATAGAGATCCTCTGTTTACTGACAGGGATCTGAGAGGACTGAAGCTGCCCTTTAGCAACTTCTGGGAGATCCACACAACTTGTTGTGGATTATTATTTAGAGTATACTGCCGGGGACGGCAGTGATTTAAGCAGGGGAGAATGTAACCCATATGCCTGAAAAGGCTATCTCTGAGAGACCTGCTGAGGGTGGGTTACTGTTGTTGGGCAGATTAGCGACCCACAACTGGAAACTTCCAGAAGCAGGGAGTGGTAGCAATTTGAGCATGCTCCACAGTGTACCCTGCTGGTGTGATGTGATGATGTCAGTCAGATGACTGGAGAGCAGCAGCCTGAGCAGACAGCAGGCAGGAGCTGCCATAGAAAATAATATCATAAATGCTTCCCTAAATCCAGACAGTGTCACACACAGGGCTCTGCCCTGCCAGGGTCCCTGTCCCCCTTTGCCCCATTGTACACAGGGGGTGCTCCCCCCCCGCCACCGTGGTCCTGCCCAAGGTCCCCCTAGCCCCATAAAGTCGACCTAGAGCATCCAGTGTGGACGCTCTAGGTCGACTTTGTAAGTTCCCCTTTAAGTCGACTTTAATTTTAAGTGTAGACACACTAAGTCGACTTAACTAAGTCAACTTTAAGTCGACTTAGTTAAGTCGACTTAGTTAAAGTCGGCTTAAAAGTGCAAGTGTAGACATAGCCATAGATAGTATAGGGGAAGGGATGCAGATCAGGATAAGGAAAGAACATGTTAGAGACCTTCTAACTAATTTGAATGAATTCATGTCAGCAGGGACTGATGCCATTCATCCTAGGGTGCTGAAGGCATTAGCTAAAGAAATTTTGGGATCATTGGCAATTATATTTGCAAACATGGATGAAGGAGTGGTCCCGAAGAGCTATTGTAGTGCTTTTATAAAAAGAGGAACTGGGGAACTACTGATAAGTCACCCTGATCTTGATATCTGGGAAACTATACTATAGCAATGTAGAGTTTGCAAATACCTGGAGGATAAATGATGAAGAAGTGATCACTAGCAAAGAGCACGGATTTCCTAAGAACAATCATGCCAAAACAGCTCGATTTCCTTCTTTGCCAAGATAATTGGTTTGGTAGATAGGGAGAATACAATAAACATAACATACCTGGATTCTGGGGAAAGTTTCCATGTGTAAATTGGGGGAGTGGTTGGGTTTGGTATAAATTTCCTTGAATTCACAAACAAAAGTTTTTTTTTTTTTTTTTTTCAATGTATCTGACATCTTATCCAACTTTAATTAATCCTCTTTGGAAGTGACATTACTCTGTTTCACAGATCTTCCAACATAAGGTTTCTATTTTGGATTAATTATATCACTTCTGGCAGTCATCCAACTGCTATCCCATGCTGCATTGCTCTCCAGCCAGATTAGGGTTCCACAGCTGATCCCAATCCCTCCCCATTAGGGGGCTGAGTGGGGAGGGTGGAAGGAGCAGCGAGTTGAAATGCCCTAGCAAAGCTTCCAGGCACATATCGGTGTCCACCGCCATCTTGCTCCTTTGTTGCAGCTGGAGCATTTTAAATTTCCCGCTGCTCAGACATCACTTCCACAGTAAGACTTCCTTTGACAAATTTAACTGCAAGAATAGATGAACTTTGTTCAAACATGCAGGCCCCAAATCTCAGCAGCTAAACAGGCCACATCCTCGACCTACCTTTGCATAATGCTTACCAGGGGTGGTGCTAGACAGAAAAGAGATTTGGGGCACAGGCTCCTGATGTCTTCCTCCACTCCAGCTGATATCTCCCCCCAGCCCCTAGCCCTCTTACCCTGGTCCCCCTCTCTCCCTAGCTCAAGCACCCGTGCCCTTCTACCAGTCCCCTTCTTCCCCTGGCCCCGGTACCTGAGCTGTTGCCTGGCTGCATGCACCGTTCCCGGCCCCCACAGCTCTGACTGTGTGAACCTTCCCCTGGCCCCCCAGCCCCATGCACCCTGACCCCCAAGCTCTTCCCCTAGTGGCAACCCCAAGCTCTTCCCCCAGCTGCATGCACCTGCCCCTGCCCCCCAGCCCCAACCTATCATACCCTGCTCCCCGGCCCCCCACGCACCAGTTATTAAGCTCTTCCCACAGCCCCAACAAACAAGCTCTTCCCCGGCCCTGCACACCAAGCCCCTGGATGCGCACCCCTTCCCCTGCACCCCTGGCCCCACGCACCCCAGCCCTGCACCCCCTGGCCCTGATTCCCTTTCCTTGCCCCCCAGCCCCTCGTACTTCAGCACTGAGCCCCTTTCCTCACCTCCCACCACCCCCCGGCCCAGGACAATACTTACAGCTTTGCTGGACCTCA
>ML686085.1:185088-205373 GCA_007922175.1 Pelusios castaneus
CTTACTGGTCTGTAATTGCCGGGATCCCCTCTAGGGCCCTTTTTAAAGCATGCTTAAGTCGACTTAATTTACTCTGCATCCACACTGGCATTTCCTTAAAGTCGACTTAAGCTGCTGCTTAAATCGACTTAAGGAAATTCAAAGTCGACTTTATATAACCTCGTATAACTTAGTCAACTTAGGGCACGGGGGAAGGGAGCTTCCTTCTTGCTGGGAGAAGTCCTGAGCAGAAGGGAGCCAGTGGTCCGGGGCTTGCTGACTCTCCCTGGACTGAACTAGTCAACTTAGAGAGTCTAATATAGACTCTCTAAGTTGAGTTAGTAAGGTCCACTTTAAGTCAACTTAGGAGTCCTGTGTGGACTCTCTAAGTTGACTTAATAAGGTCAACTTAAAGTCGACTTATTTAAGTCGACGTATTTAAGTTGACCTAAATTCCCCAATGTAGACATAGCCAGAGTGACCACTGCCCTGAGCTTTTGGCTTCCTTTCCTATTTTCTAACTCAAGAGGAGACGGTGACAATTAATTAGATGGAATTATGAATTAATTGTGTCTCATCTGACTTTCTTAGGAAAGCCAAGAAGTACCAGGCTTAACGTGCCACAATAGAGATTGAGGTTCGGTATTAGAAAAATCTTTCTAAATACAAAGGTAGTTATGCTCTGAAATAGGCTTCCAAGGAATCCCCATTGCTAGAGGTTTTTAAGAATAGGTTGGACAAACTGTTCTCCAGGGTGATCTACTTGTACTTGATGACTTCCTGAGGTTTCTTCGGCTATGTCTACACTAGCAATTTAGGTCAATTTAAGAATGCTTAAGTCGACCTAAATTACTCTATGTCCACATCGGGCTTTCATTAAGTTGACTTAAGGGCGTCCTTAAGTCGACTTAATAACTACCACCTGTTAGGTCGACTTAAATTCTAAGTCGACCTTATTAAGTCGACCTAACACCACTGTGGACATCCTAGGTCAACTTAATTCCTTACAAAAGCTAGTTTGAATTAGTTAATTCAAACTAACTAATTCAAACTAATTTTAGTTAGTTCGAATTAACTCCACTGGAATGCTAGTTCAAACTAGCCATATCCATGCAGGGCACTTGCTTAGTTCGAATTAGTCAGTTGCATGAAGGTCAATCTGCCGATTAGTTCGAACTAAGCAGTTAGTTCGAACTAATATGGCCACATTGACTTAATTTGAACTATTTCAAATTAAGGGTTAGCTCGAACTAAGCAATCGAATTTATTAGTTCAAATTAAGGCAGCCCTTAATTCGAACTAATGAAAGCCTAGTGTGGCCAAGGCTTAAATTAGCTCAAATTCAAACTAATTTGCAAGTGTAGACATAGCCTTAAGTATTCACAAACAGCAGCAAGTTGTTTACCCTAATTAAGAATAATTAGAAACTAAAAAAGATGAACATAATTTAAGAGCTAAACTCAAAGCAATAGTATTAGATAACCAAGTATAAACTCAGTGAAGCAAACAGATTACAATTATACTTCAACTTGATATTCATACTTTTAAACTAACACTGAATAAAACTAGATAATTCGGGTAGGACAATATAATGAAGTATTGTCAATGTAAAAAAAATCTAGCAAATCCATTGCTATTCCTTTTAATTCTGTCTGAAGATAAGCAAAATAATTTTAAGGGAAATTCAGAGTCATATGATTACTGCAGCTTGAAATTCAGCGGAGTTTAGACAAACATGTCTAGCTGGAAATGACTGGCATAATATACAAAAGCTGCAGTACGTTAGCTCTGATTTAGTGGCGCTAATAGGCAATTTTATGAGTGTGAAAATTCAGAAAGCAGTTTGATTAACCACAGTATTCAAATTACAGCTAATCAGGCAGGCTGATGGAGTTATTAGTGTACTGCAGAGAGATCCTGATGATTAAGTTAATTGGCAGAAAATGGAGAGAGATTATTAAAGGTAATTCTGTATATATCAATGGGTGAACACTGTAATGTTCAAATGTAGAAAAAGAACTATCAGAAAGTGCTCTAGACAAATAGACAAAGGAACTAGTTAAATTACCAGACCCAGTTTGAAATGAGGTTGGTGTGGAGTAAATTTGGTAACTCTTGTAGTTAAAAACACACAACTCAATTAAAATGAGAGTAAAAGTATTCCAAAGTTTAGAACACAAAAAAATATTGAATAAAGATTAGCTTTTCTTAATCTCACACACAATGTAATGTTATAAAGGAGAGAGACCTGAGGCCTGGTCAACAATAGGAAATTAGGTTGGTGTGAATACAACTCACAGGGTTGTGAAAAATCTTTCTTTCACCGTTCAAAATTGACCAAGCCTTTGATGTAGACAGTGATTGGTCAATGGGAGAATTCTCCCATCAGCCTAGCTACCACCTCTCAGAGGCTATGTCTACACTTGTAAATTTAAGTCAACTTAGCTAGTCAACTGGACTGGACGCCTAGGTCGATTTCTAGAGGCTAGGTGGACCTGGGACAGGTCCACAGTGGCAGGGGGGCACCCCTTGCCAAGTGCCAGGTGGCTCAGCTTTTGCCCCATTGTACCTTGGTACAATGGGGGAAAGGGGGACAGGGACCCTGGCAGGGCATAGGGGCAGTGGAGAAGCCCTGGAGCCCCCTAAGTCAACTTAAAGTTGACTTAGGGCTCCTCCACATCCACACTGGCTAAGTCGACTTTCTAAAGCCAACTTAGCCAGCAAATTCAAAAGGGGGAGCCGTGTTAGTCTACTGTAGAAAAACAATAGAGTCCTGTGGCACTTTTAAAGACTAACAGATTTATTTATCGCATGAGCTTTCGTGGGAGAAAATCCCAGTTCATCAGACGCTTTGAAGTGGGATTTTCTCCCACGAACGCTCATGCAATAAATAAATCTGTTAGTCTTTAAAAGTGCCACAGGACTCTGTTGTTTAGCCAGCAAAGTCGACTTAAAATGAAGTTTTATAAAGTCGACTTAATTTTTCCTTAAATCGACTTAAGCAGCTGCTTAAGTCAATTTAAGGAAAGTGTAGTGTAGACGCAGAGTAAATTAAGTCGACTTAAACAAGCTTAAGTCGACTTAATTTGTAAGTGTAGACGCACCCAGAGAGGTGGAGTACCTACATCATCAGGGGAGACACTTCCACTGGTGTAGGTAGCATCTTCACTGAAGCACTACAGTGGTTCAGCTGTAGAAGCGTTTTAAATGCTTTAAGTGTAGACAACACCTTAGGACGCTTCTCTCACTGCAAGTAATTCTCATTCAGCCAAGCAAAGACAGCACAGCTGGAAGGAGTGAATGTACGATCAGGGGAGAGCAGAACAGTGATTAACAAAGTTGCTAGCTCTCAATAACACTAGAAACTTTCCAGTGACACCACTGTACCTCTGCAAGGTCTCCCCTGGAACATCTCTATACCAACAGAAGAGCTATCTCCCATCAGCATAATTAAAATACCACCAAATAAGCGCAATAGCAATGTTAGCAGAGCATCTCCCACCGACATAGTGCCGTGCCCTGAGTCACGTTTGTTGGTGAAATTTATGTCAGTTAGGGGTGTGTTTTTTTCATACCCCTGAGTGACATCAGTTTTACTATCAACAGTACTGGTATAGACATAACCATAGTTAGGAATTGAATTGAAATAAGACCACAAAGCCATGTTAACTATCTAATAAGGGACTGCCACAAAGCTATGATAACGCAATAAATAGTGCTGAGATTTAGCTATGAATTCATCAGACCAGAGATTTGAAGGGCAGCTCTCTTAGGCAGTAAGGTAGACAATTTAGTCAGTTAAATGACATGAAGTCAACACCACACAAGCAGGTGTGAACAATAATGTTGGCACTTACATGTGAAAGCATGCAGTTTAAATCAGCACCAAATTAGTATTAGTTACCATCATGACAGAGTCACATTGTACAACTTGGTCCAGTTATATTTTAGGAGATTTCCCCCCAATCTTAAACTATTATAAGGCATGATTTCTTTTTTACTATTTATAGTGTGTTTTTTCTACCACTTGAAATTAATTTTTTTTCAGTCTTCTGGAAAATTAGAGTGGTCCGAGGAAGAGAACTAGACTCACTATCTATAGGGTCATTGCTGTAAGGTCATTCTAGCTCTTTCTTTCTTGCCAGTTGGCTCTTTTAGTATGTATATACAGTGGAACTGTTTCATAAGGAGATATTGAGGGTACTCCATATCAGACTCTCCCATAGCTAAGTGGGTAGGGCACTCATGTGCAAGGTGACTGATACTTTGCGAACCCTTTTGTTTCATCAGAAGAAGGAGGGACTCAAAGTGGGGGGAAGTCTCTCACATCCTCAGTGAGTACCCTAGCTATGGGGCTAAATGTTATAAGTGAGGTCCTCCAAACCCATCTTACCTGTTTTATGTGGGGTTAGGCAGCCTCTGAACACTCCTGCCAGTTTGGACCCCACCAGCAGAGGAATATCTAACTTCCCCAGTTTATTAATCAGAAGCGGAGATAGATGCTTGCCTCAATGAACTGGGCGGGGCTTATGATATAGTCTTTTCATTGGCTTATCCCACTGCTTAGCTTAGATGGCTCCCAACCAAGTGCAATGGCTTTTGTGAATCACATTCTAAGATGCATTCCCTTCCCTTTCATTGTACAGGGAATCTGGGTACCTAAATCAGGCTTTGTGGATCCCAGTGTTGAGCCTATGATTTTCTAGTTACCTAAAAGTTAGGCAGTGTAATTCTCAGTGTTGCAGTGCATAAATCCCATGGTGGATCTGGGCCTAAAATACTAACAGAAATAAATGAGAAGTCAGAGCCTATAAAATATAGATGGTTCTGGGTTACATAACACCTGAATGGAGCATGTTCAGTGTTCAGATCTTCTGAAGAAATTATAATCTAATTTCATCACAGCCTCTTGTTCTGTGTGGCTTTGTCCCAAGAAAATTATTTCATTTTCTGCTTTAATAATGACCCATTATGTAGCCTCATTACATGACTATTCCTTCTTGTCTGACCCTCAGAAATTCATGGAAATCAGCAAAGGTGCTATTCAGTAAACCCACCCCTAGCCAGGAGATTTATATGATGTGTCTTGTATGGATTTTTTTATGAAATTTGGGCTGTGCCAGACCACACTCAGGCCACTTACAAGGTCTCTCTTCCCTGTGGGTTCCCTGACATGATGTGAGCTCAAATTGTAGCTTTTCCTGCACTGAATTGAAAGGGTTTCTCCCCCATGTGGATTCTCTGGTGAATAATAAGGTTTGAGCTCTCTCTGAAGCTTTTCCTGCACTTGGGGCACTCACAGGACCTCTCTGTTGTGTGGGTTCTCGGCTGTGGTAGTGGCTGTCAGCTCTGACTGACGCTTTTCCCACGCTCACTGCATTTGCAGTGTCTCCCCTACCTCAGGTGAATTCTTTGGTGATTAGTGAAATCTGCACTCCGATGGAAGCTTTTCCCACAGTTGGAGCAATTACAGCATTACTTTCCTGTGTGGATTCTCTGATGTTTAATAAGGGATGAGCTGTGACTGAAGTGCTTTCCACAGTCAGAGCAGTTATACGGTTTCTCGCCTGTGTGAATTCTCTGATGTCTAATAAGGTGTGAGCTCTGACTGAAACTTTTCCCACACTGGGGACATTCATAGGGTCTCTCTCCTGTGTGGGTTCTCTGATGTGATAGTAGGTGTGAGCTCACACTGAAGCTTTTACCACACTCATTGCATTTGTAGGGTTTCTCTCCTGTGTGGATTCTCTGGTGAGTAATAAGAGTTGAACTCCGACTGAAGCTTTTCCCACACTCAGAACATTCATAGGGTCTCTCTCCGGTGTGGGTTCTCTGATGTGACAGCAACTGTGAACTTTGACTGAAGCTTTTCCTGCACTTGGAGCATTCATAAGGTCTCTCTCCTGTGTGGGTTCTCTGATGTGAAAGAAGATGTGAGCTCACGCTGAATCTTTTCCCACACTCACGACATTTGTAGGGTTTCTCTCCTGTATGGATTCTATGGTGCTGAATAAGGGTTGAGCTGCAATTGAAGCTTTTCCCACAGTCAGGGCAGTTATAGGGCTTCTCTCCTGTGTGGATTGTATGATGTGTAATAAGAGCTGAACTCTGCCTGAAGCTTTTCCCACAGTGCAGGCACTTGTAGGGTCTCTCTCCTGTATGGATTCTCTGGTGAATAATAAGGACTGACCTCCAAGGGAAGCTTTTCCCACAATCATCACAATTGTAGGGTCTCTCTGTAGTGGGGTTTCTTTGTTCCACAGTTTCTTTAATTTTCTTGATTGCTCTACTTCTATGACTGGATTTACCCTGTCTCTCTCCTGAGTGGGCTTTCTGCTGCATCTCTGGCCCATGCTGGCTCTCATAGGCTTCAGGCTCCTCAGGACTCTGGGAAACACCCCTTTCAGCTCTTCCTGATACCGTCCCAAGTGGTTCCATAGGTTCAGGACCTTCCAGCTGAGGATTCTCCTCCCCATTGTCACTCAGCATGCAATCACCTTCTGGAATAGAGGGAATCCAGATAGAAGTCAGTCTCAGTGAGGGGAGGAAGGAAACCAGGAAAGGGCATCAAAACAAAATAATAGCTGAGGATATTAAAATATCAGGCTCTAACCCTAAGAGCAGTCCAGTGTGAGAAGGCCAGAGGCTCCATGGTATGTAGCAATGAGTGTTAGTTGGCCTGGTCAGCTTAGTGTCTCACGACTCACTGCTGTTATCTGTATTTTAAAAGCCATAATGAAATATGGCATTGGAAAACTAACTCACTGATCATTAATATTCTTGTGCAATGTACACAGTAAACCTCCGATCATTAATATTCTTGTGCAATGTACACAGTAAACCTCCAAAGGACTTGATAAATATACACTGGAAAGATCTATGACTAAAGTATGTTTAATTTGGGCATGTCAGGGGATTGGTCAACAGGTTTTCTCCACACAAAGGAAAGAGAGCAACAGCTCAAACCAAGTGCGGTCAAATTCAATAAGCTAAACATTTGTATTGGAGATAGCAGAGAGATCATTTGCCTTGTAAAAATCAAAAGCAGGGGAAAAGACAGCATGGCATCCACATGCAGCAGGGAAAGGAACTTCGCCTGGGCTTAATTTTCAAGGAATTTTGTAGGTTAATAAAAAGAAAAGGGAGAGAACCGCATAGTTATTGATTACTGTGCAGATACAAGATGCGGGGATCTTATACATTTGAGAAAAGTGGATCCCTCAGTCATGGGGAAGTCTCTGGGAATTGACTATTCAGGTAAGAAACCTGCTCAGATACTGAAGTTAGACAGTTTTAAAGAGATCCAGGACTGAAGGGGCATTGGTGTCACGCTGCAAACAGTAACTGGATGATCAAAGCTAGGATGTGGACTCCTTGTCTGCTGTATGTCTGTGCTGTGTCTGTAAATTGACGTTGGCGCTGTGATCCACAGCAGCACAACATTTAGGACTCCTAGGCTGCAGGGCAGGCAGTAACATAGCCCCTTACTGGTCTGGGTTGAACCACAAAATATCAAAACCTCCCTAATCCTTCCCCAGAGGAAAAAGAGGAAGGGACCCATCCTTCCTCCACATCCTCTAAAAATAGAGGAAGGCAGAAGCTGAAGAGTCAGACAGACTTGATGAAAATTCTTAGGCCACGTCTACATTGGATATTAGGAAAAACTTTCTCACTAGGAGGGTGGTGAAGCATTGGAATGGGCTACCTAGGGAGGTGGTAGAATCTCCATCTTTGGAGATTTTTAAGGCCCGGTTAGACAAAACCCTGGCTGGGGTGATTTAGTGAGAGTGGTCCTGCTTTTTAGCAGGGAGTTGGACTAGATGACCTCGTGAGGTCCCTTCCCTCCCTATTATTCTATGATTCTATGATACATTGATGGTGGCAAAGTCACCTGTTTCTGGATCGACTTAGTGGTCAGTTAAAACCTACCAAATCGATCCGGAAATCAACTTAGTAAAACCACCCCCTCAAGTGGTGTAGCGCTGCGTCAATGGGAAAGGCACAGCACAATGAAGATGCCACACTGAAGAGGAATTAGTCATGCAAGCTACTCTACTTAGCTTGCATAACTCCCATCAATTGCCACCGCCCATATAGACCTGGCCTTAAGTGACATCTGCCATGAGGATACAAGAATTGGTCTCTTAGTTAGTTTAGCTGATTCCTCACCTGTGTGGACATTCCTCAGCATCTCCTCTTCCTTGAAACCCTGGAGATCAGGGACCCATGGTTCCTCTCCTCGTTCCAGCCAGGAGATCATGTCAGGTTTTGCTTGGGGGACAAGAAAACAAGTGCTGACCTTGTTCATTAAAATTAAACTGTTATTCCTTCCAAAGTCAAGGTTTGAAGAGCCCACCCAGATATTCTCCTTCCTTTCTCCCTCTCACCCAGTAGGGACTGGGCTATAAATCACAAAAGATCTCAGGACACACTGCTCAGGAGCAACAGCTCATCCATTCTAGCTAAGGAATGGCCCTGTCTTATTCCCATGAGGAGCTGAGGAAAATTGCTACATTCTGAAGATATCTAATTGTTTCATTACTACCAATTACCCCACACACATGCACACACACACAACTCATATCCCTTCACAAAACAAGCCACAATTCGAAGATATCACATAGACTGATTTTTTTGGTATAGGAACTATCTCTCACTATTACTATGTCTACACTTACCAAAGTTAGTTCGAATTAGTTAATTCAAACTAACTAATTAGAACTAATTTTAGTTAGTTCGAATTAACTTAATTCGAACTAGCATGGCCCCACTAGAATGCTAGTTCGAACTAAGCAAGTGCCATATTATGTATCACTTGGCTCAGAGAGGCTGTGATCCCTCACTAGAGCTTGTAGGTGCTTTCGCAATTCAAGTTGCTCAGCATTAAACAGAGGAAACACCATTTAGGGCCTGAAAAGATGACACCTGCTCCCTTCTGCAAAGCCTCTGTCCATGAGTCATGATAGACTAGGACTAGGACCCAGCCCCATGCTGATCAATGGTCACTCAACCCTTCCCTATGATTCCTGAGACTGACATCAAAAGTCTGGTGTTGGATCTCCTCACCTCAGCCTGCTCCAAACACCACAGCCCCAAAGAAAACAGCGCAGGAGGTGGAGTAGCCATTCTGATCCCACTTGCCCTCAAACAGCTAAATAGAAAAATGTAGGGCTGGAACGAAGGGATCTTGAGAAGCAATCAAGTCCAGAGCCCTGCACTTAGGCAGGACCAAGCATACCTAGACCAACCTGGTACGTATTTGTCTAATATTCTTAAAACCATACAATGATGGGAATTCTATTAGCCTCCATTAATAAACCTCTTCCAGTGTTTAATTAGCCTTATAGTTAGAATGATTTTTCTGATGTCTAACCTAAATCTCCCTTGTTGCAGTTTAAGTCAATTATTTCTTGTCCTACCTTCAGTGGACAAGGAGAACAATGGATTCTCATCTGCAGCCCCTCCAAGCTGGATGTCTTCTGCAAACTCTATAAGCATATTCTCCACTTGACTCCATCAAGTCACTAATGAAAATATTGAATAATACAGGACCCAGGACAGACCACTGTGGAACCCCATGAAATATGTCCTCCTCATTTGATAGCAATCTATTGGTAACTACTATATGAGTATAGTTTTTCAACTAGTTGTGCACCTACTTGCTAGCAATTCAATCTCAACCTCATTTCCCTAGTTTTCTTATGAGAACATCAGGTGAGACTATGATGGAGATAGATCTCCTATCTTTGATTCCAGAACCCAAATCACTGGAACATCCTTCCTGGGCACCAGACATTCACATAGTAAAACACGGTCTCTGTCCCAAAGTCTAAAATGACAAAACAGACAGAACATTTATTATGCCCATTTTACAGAGTGGGAATGAAGACCAGAAAGAACAAATCTGGGACTCTTAAAATGGCTCAGATACCCAAGTCAACAGGGTTGAATATATAACTCCCTTGGGTTCCTTTGAAAGCCGCAGCCTCAGTGACTTAAAAGAGCTCAGACAGGGAGCCTGTGGTAGAGCCTGCACCTGAACGGAGGTCTCCTGAATACCAGGGTTGTTCCTGAAACATCACAGCAATTCTCACTTTTTCTACTCTGTTGACAAACCCCATACAACACAACCAAATCATAAACTACTTCATAATCCCTCACTCGGTCCCAGAACCCAGCTCCTCACTGTGAGGGACGATCACTTCACAGACACCAACCACGACCAGTGGGAGACATCAGGAACAATACCCTTCTTCCAAGAATTGAGCACATTGTCGCAAGTGGTAGCTGTTGAGGAACAACAGCTAGAATCAGCCATTTGATTGTAATCTGTGCCCTTCATGATTGGTAGAAGAGTCAAGAATTTCTGAGGTCTTCCCCCAACAGAGCTATCTGAGGCAGCATATGGGCAAGATGAAAGGAATTTGAAAATTTGGCCACTGGGGTTTTAGGCACAGCTGAGTCATGAGAAACTTGGCCATTTCTGAGACAACAGATGGGTCAGAAGCCCCAGAGGATGTGACGAGCCTTGGAAATGGGTCTTACTTGACACAATTGGTCATGGAGAAAGCAGCAGCATTAATGTCCCTGAATCTCCTACCCTGTGAGAGGGGATGTGGATGGGACAGCCTCTCACATACAGGATTTGGGTACTACTGGGGATGATTCCTGTGAAATCTGGGAGACCAGTGAAGCATCCTGTGCAAAAGTCAACCCAGATACTTCAGAGTCAAGCTCCCCATTCCCCAAGATTCTCTTACTCAAAAGACAGGAATCCTTACCCAGAGATATCACAGTCTCATAATTCTCCTGCATGACATCCCTGTAGAGGGCTCTCTGACCAGGATCCAGCAAAGCCCACTCTTCTTTTGTGAAATACACAGCCACGTCCTCAAAGGTCACCAGCTCCAGTGCAGTCATCTCCTTTCCACGTCTCTCAAGTTAATGAGACAACCTGAAAAAAATGTGGATGTTATTCTGAGGATGGTGAATGGGGATGCTTTGAAAGTGATTTAATCCATTTCACACCCCTACACCCCACAGGCTCTTTCTGTGTGGAGAGACATTCTAGATTCTGTGATTCTGGAAGAATGTTTTTAATAGCTTGACTCAAACAATAGCCTCTTAAATCCATATTCATTTTTCTCAAAATTTCTCAGAATTTCTAAAACGCTGAGCCTGCAACATAGAGGTTCTCTTCTGAGTGGCTAGTCCTATTGAAATCAGTTCGTTTACTCAGGTGCCTGAATATGGATTTATCACCACTTTATTACAGAACACACCAAGCCTCTACTTGCCCCCGCCCCTCCCCAACCCCTGCAAGACTAAACCCAGAGACATTTTTAAGCACGTCCCATAATAGAAAGTAAGTGAAGTCAATGGGCCGAGAAAGATAAGTTAAAAAATGTTTAAAATTTTGGGGACACATCTGGACGTGCCTAATATTTCCCTTTTACAGCCTGCATTTCCATGTGGTCATGTCCTCATAAATCATCAGTATCTAATTTTAAAAAGTGATCAGAAGGTAACCCTGTTTATAACTATGTTATAAATGATAACCCACATTTGGTTATAAATGATACCCTCATGCTGGGGAGATCTGTGTCCCTGGTGAAACAAAATATTATTAGAATTACAGTTTTAAATAATCCTGTTAGCCTTAGGAAAGAAGTTACCGTCTAGAGGAAATCTTTGGCTATGTCTATACTAGAAAAAGTTAGGTCGACTTTCTTAAGTTGACTTAATAAGGTCGACTCTACTTAAAGTCAACCTTATTAAGTCAACTTAACAAAGTGGTTTACCTTAACCAGGACTTAGTAATTCAACCTAACGTCCCTTAAGTCAACGTAAGAAAGTGGACTTATGCATCCACACTGGGCTTAGGACGACCTAAGGAAAGGTTAGGTCAACCTAAGGAGGGTTAGTTCGAATACCCCGCGATTCTTATTAAGTTGACCTAAGCGTTCATTAGGTCAACTTAAGGAAGCCCCTTAAGTCGACCTAATGAAAGCCTAGTGTGGACATGGATTAAGTTAGGTCGACTTAAGCCTCTTTAAGTCGACCTAACTTGCCAGTGTAGACATATCCTTTGGGAATTGAAAAACTTGCTGGGTCCATGCTTTTGGTAGGTGAAGGGCCCAGACACTATTCCTTGGATGGTTATGGGTGTTAACACCAAGCCCCAAGGGTGTTCTGGACCCAGAACCCTTTAGGAGCAGGTTATTGGGAAAAACATGAAAAAGAAGCATCGTCTAAAAAAATCTGAGTTAAATTCAACATGTTAAAAATTAGATATAGTCAAACAGAACATTGGCTACGTCTACACTTGTAAATTTAAGTCGATTTAGCATGTCCACACTTAAATTTAAAGTCGACTTAGGGGGGAACTTACAAAGTCAACCTAGAGTGTCCACACTGGATGCCTTGGTCGACTTGTAGGGGCTAGGGGGACCTTGGGCAGGTCCACGGTGGCAGGGGGGGCACCTCTTGCCCAGTGCTAGGGGGTTCAGCCTTTGCCCCATTGTACCAGGGACAGGGACCCTGGCAGAGCATAGGGACAGGGTTTGGGGGGGCATGCCAGGCTCCCCCTGTGCCTCCCCCCTGGCAGGGAGGGCAGTGGGGGAGTCCTGGAGAGTCCTAGATCGACTTTAAGTCGACTTAGGGCTACTCCAGGTCTACACTGGCTTAAGTCGACTTTAGGAAGTCGACTTAAACCTAAAGTCGAATTAAAAGGAGGTTTAATAAAGTCGACTTAATTTTCATTAAGTCGACTTAAGCAGCTTGCTTAAATCGACTTAAGGAAAGTGTAGTGCAGACGCGGATTAAATTAAGTTGACTTAAGCAAGCTTAAATCAATTTAATTTCTAAGTGTAAACGCACCCATTCATAGACTCATGGCTATGTCTACAATGGCAAGTTAGTTCGAATTAAGGAGGCTTAATTCGAACTAACTAAAGCCCTGGCTACACTAGGCTTTAGTTAGTTCGAATTAAGGGCTTCCTTAATTCGAACGAATAAATTCGAATAAGGTATTCGAACTAAAGGGTTAATTCGAACTAACTAGTTTGAATTAACCAATGTGGCCATGTTAATTCGAACTTATTTCTTAGTTCGAACTAACCGGCCATTGAAATGAATGGGGATCACTAATTCGAACTAAGCAAGTGCCATGATGGCACTTGCTTAGTTCAAACTAACTTTTTCTAGTTCGAATTAAGTTAATTCGAACTAACTAAAATTAGTTCAAATTAGTTAGTTCGAACTAACTAATTCGAACTAATTTTAGCAAGTGTAGACATAGGGACTTTAAGGTCAGAAGGGACCAGTATGATCATCTAGTCTGACCTCCTGCAAAATGCAGGCCTCAAAACCTCACCCACCCACTCCAGCAATAGACCAATAGCCTATGACTGAGTTATTTACCTCCTTAAATCATGATTTAAGGACTTTAAGATACAGAGAATTCACCCGTAGGTGAGCCATGCCCTGTGCTACAGAGGAAGGCAAAAACCCCCAGAGCCCAGGCCAATCAGCCCTGGAGAAAATTCCTTCCCGACCCCATTCCTTCTATTGTTAACCTTGAGCACATTAACAGAAACCCCATACACTGTCATATTGACTGTAGAGGGGATTACTGGATCTAAACAAATCTCTACTCTCAGGTTTCTGTTTTTAATCAGAAAATAATAATTGGTGCATTCCAGTCCTGGGTCAGGTTCAGGAAGTACATTGTATAGCCCTAGGAAAATTCACCATGACCTGATCAAGAGTGCTCTGACTTTTACATTTTTCCAAGTTGCCTGCATGAGATGCACATTTTCCTTCATGCATTTCCAATTCTCAGAATCAGATTACAGAGGGTTAACTGGTACCTGCTTACCATCCATGTGTAAGGCCACAAAATTAATGTCATCCTAACCTTTCAAGTTGAAAGCATCATTAGCGTAATTACCATTGAAGGCACCATGAGTTATAAAGCTGCTACTGAAGTGTTTGGTAACTGCCCCAGAAGAGGCTTTCCTGATTACTCAGATGACTGCAGCCCAAAACACCCTGTAACACTTTATAACTCTGAGTGGCATTACTGCTCATCAGGCCAAAATTATCTTTGCTACACATCAGTTGAATTTTTGAGTCCATGCACTTCAGCAGCAGTTCTTAAAAATAAACCAGATTGCTGTATTAAAGGTCCTTGCAAATCTGACTTCCTGCTAAGTGCTGCTAGGAAGGCCTAGCACATAAAATCCATTCCCCACAACTGTGTTCTTGCAGGACCCTGCTGTATCTGCCTGAAACCAACCTGTGAAAACCTCAGAACTTTCTCCTGAGGTTCTGACTGCATTTATGCCCCATCCCTGGACCCATGAAGTTGCAGGACATCCTCGTCCCTCCTCCTCGCCTTGGCCAAAGTGACCATTTATAACCGCAGAGAGGGGAGGCTGGCTAGGAATGGGCCCTGTGACTGCAGGGCCTACTTCTGGTCTTCTCTCCATTCATGCCTCCAAGCAGAGCTCCTCTGGTTGGCATCCAGTGCTTTTTTGGCCTCCTTTGAGGAGCAGTGGGCACTGTCTAGGGTCCTCTGCTCAGTCTCCCTTTACGGTGCCCTCATTTTGACCCTGTGACCTTACTCCCATTCTTGTTTTTCATTCAATGTCCCCCACACTCAGTTGATGCTGGGCTCAGTCACCCCTCCCCATAAGCTGGGAGAATGGCTCTGACCTGTAGGACTGGGAGGACTGCCGCTAGCCTGCGCCAACCCGGCCACCAAAGAGTGCCTGAGGAAACCTGTCTAGTGAAAGTTTCCTGGCTGTAGTTCAAAATCAATCCTAAAAAGTCTCTGTGAGGTTAGCAATTGTTGTCCTGGCTGATAAGACAGCCACCTAAAGTGACATCCAGCTGGTTAAAAAGGACTGCAATAGGGTAATTAGTCAGGGTGAATCTGGCGTCTTTGTGTACCTGCCCTGTCCTTTTTTTCAGACCCTTGTAGCACATGTACAGTACTGTCTTATGAGGCTTAAGTAATGAGCCTCATGTCTCAAAATAAAATAAAAAAATCTAGAGGAGGATTCACAGTTAAGGCAGCCAAAGGTGGTAGCTCAGCATAAAACCTATTCTCAGGGCTGGTTTGAGCAGGGGCTCTTTGAAATAGATCCAATTCTGATTTGGCATAATTCTTCAGAACTGCCAAGAATGGAAGAAGCCATTTTGTGTTTTAAAATATAGCCCTTTTACCAGGTATTTTTTATCCTTCTGCTTCCTCGTCTCAAGGAGTATTTTAGCCTCCATAAGTACTGTGTCTTTCAATAGGTTTTTTAAAAGAGTCTAGGAAATCCTGTAAATGGAAAGCCAGCTGCTGCTCTTTTTCTCCTCATCATAGACTCTAAAGTCAGAAGGGACCAATTTGCTCATCTAGTCTGACTTCCAGCATAATGCAGGCCACAGAACCTCACACATCCACTCCAGCAATAAGCCTCTAACCTAATGATCCCAAGGCCAGATCCCTTCTGTTGTACATTCATACCCATTTCACTAATAACCATGAGTTACTACATCTTCGGCTGTAATTTTAACAGCTACTTTCATGTGAGGCTTAATGATTTCTAGACCTTTTCTCTAAGTCTTTACTGCTTTTCGACAAAGATTTTGGAACATTTTTCCTAAACTGGCATTGTACATAATGGGTAATCCCTGCTACCCCAGTAAGGATAATTGGCCTGGGCCTGGCCGTCAATCCTATATAGACCGCAGTCCAGGTAATCTTGTGTAGTCACCATCCTTCAACTTTCCTGGGGTGTACACACAATTTAATGATCACCTTTCCAAAGCAAAATGAAAGGTGTTATTCAGTAGTGATGGTTCTGAGCGCTGCTTACTTATGGACACTACTTGTCATCTGTGATAATGATCCATTTATTGTTGCTGGTATGTTTCGGAACACAGCACCGCAGGGGCAGACAGCAGTAGCCACTAAGTGATTTTCCACTATATCCGTATTTAATGGGGGTTGGTCCTGCGCTGAACAAGGGGTTGGACTAGATGAGCTCCTGAGGTCCCTCCCAAACCTAATCTATGATTCTCTGTATGAAGAGTTAACTCCCACCCCTCTGATGTCAGTAGGGTGAGGAGCTATCTTGCAGGAACACTCCCACTTCTGTCCCCACTCCCATCCCTCTTACCCCACATCCAGAAAAAAGATATACGTCATCATTTGGTTTGCTTTTAACCAAATCCCACTGGTCACTGCATCATGAATAACACTGACCCCCAGTTTCATGGGATGACCGTTAAGAGTTTTGGTGATGTTTTCTAAAAAATTCTGGGTGTCTGAATAATAGCCTGGCAATACTGGCTCTTTTTCTGTTACTTTCGCAAAGAGTAAATCATAAGAAATCATGTCCTATGAATGTCCGATAAAGTGACATCTCAATTACCAATCAAGGGGTGCGTCTACACTGGCAAGTTAAGTCGACTTAAGAAGGGTTACCGGTAAGTCATCTTAAACAAAGCCACGTCCACACTGGGCTTTTATTAAGTTGACTTAAGCATTTCCTTAAGTCGACATAAGGAAAGCTTAAGTTGACTTAATAACACCTAGTTTTAGGTCGACTTAAGCCTTAAATCGACTCTTAAGTCGCCTTAAAGCCATTGAGAATGGGGATTAGCGCCTAAGTTGACTTTATTAAGTCGACTTAAAGCGTTAAATTGACTTAATAAGGTCGACTTAGGGTATGTCTACACTAGAAAAAGTTAAGTTGACTTTGTTAAGTCGACTTAATAAGGCCTACTTTAAATCGACTTAAAGTTGACCTTATTAAGTCGACTTAACAAAGTGGCTCCTTTTAAATCGACTTTATTAAATCAACTTAATGCCAGTGTGGACGCCTATGTCCAATGTTAAGTCGACTTAATTAAGCTGACTTAAGGGCTACTCCCCATCCACACTATCCTTAAGTTGACTTAAGAAGTTGACTTAAGGCTTAAATTGACCTAAGGAGGGATAGTTATTAAGTTGACTTAAGCTTTCATTAAGTCGACTTAAGCAATTTCTTAAGTCGACTTAATGAAAGCCCAGTGTGGACATGGAGTAATTCAGGTCGACTTAAGGGTCCTTAAATCAACCTAAATTGTTAGTGTAGACATACCCTAAGTGTGTCTGAGCGAACCGGGTCTATCAGCACTCTCAGCTGACCACTTATATATCCCTGAACTCAGCAGGCTGGGTCATACAGAACGTCTCTGCTGCCACCCTTATGTGCCCCTGATATCACACCAGACTAGACTTGAACATGCATCTGAGCAGGCTGGGTCAAAACAGCACTTTCAGCTGCCACCTTTGTATGCCACAGGTTGAGCACGTTGGTAACCCCCTTAATGAGCAGACCTTACAGGATTTGGGGCATCACAGGGATCTTTGGCTAGGTAAAAGAAGCGTTGCTGCAGAGCAATATAGGGAAGTCAAGAACACAAAGGAGAGGGAAAGAGTCTGGCAACCAGCTTGATTACAAAAGTTACTTTATTACCAGGTACATAAAACTTATGAATAATTATAAAAGGAAAGAAAAATACTCAAACAATTACAATATTAATAACCATACAAAAAGAGAGAAATGATCAAACAGTTACAATATTACCCAGTTTCAATTGTAGTATTGGGGAAATCTAGTCCAAGTAGATTACAAAGATCAAGTTTAGAGAGTTATATTTGCACTAAGAGGAAAAAGAGAGAAAAGGCGGGGGGAGGGGTGTCTCACCACTCAGTGCAGCTCAAGGGGTCCCAGGAACCAGGCTGTTCAGCTTAGAGTCTGGAGTGCTGGAGACAGGCAGAACCACCACCACCATCAGCAAGGAAAAGGTGACGTCCCAGTGGAACTGATGCAAACAATTGTGGCTGTCTTGACTGTGTTCATCCATTACAAAGGCATCACAATTATCAAAGAGCAGACCCTTAAGCGATCGTAAATGTCTTTGACTACAAGGGCCTTAACAATATAGGTCATACAACCTTCTTTACAGGTCAGTCCCCTTACTTTTTACACGTTTTTGGTCTCCTTTTTGAAAAAGAAATACGTGCATATCAGATTTTTTCTTCCAGAAGGCTGGTTATCTTTCTCTGATTTATCTTCTGAAGATGTCTGTGAAAAGCAGAGAAAATAATAAGTTTTTAATTCCTTGTTGCAGTATTTTAAATATAAAAAAGGCAAAAAAAAAAAAAAACTTGTACTAACCCTCTTCTGTTTTGAATCATCATTCCCAGAGGTCACACTGCTGGACATTGTCTGTCTCTCCATGTCATCTATGATTCCGGTAATTAGTACAAATGTATACATGTATTTAAAGCCTTATAATTTGTATCCGTTTCTTGTAAAACACCCTAAGATTTCTCACCTCATCGAGCAATTCTAGCTCAGACTGCTCCACTTCTGACGTCAACTTGTAATCCTGTATGGCCCTGGCTTTATCAAAAACACAAAAAAACACATTTTAAAATTGTAATTGTAATTTTTTTCAGAAGCTGTGAAAAAGCTTTCCGTTGTATTACCATGATAACATTTCCATTTGATCAAGAATCCTCAGTCGTTACGATTCTTGACCTATCTATCTTCTGATGCCACAGCTGCCATCTCCATGCATGTAGGCTCTTCTTCCTCTCTCTCTCTCCTACAAAAAGCATAAATATACTTATCCGCCTATAATTTTGCAGCAGTTTGTTCTAAGATAATGTAGGCCATCTCACCTCTGATCTCAACTCTACCTGCATCATAGCCAGCGACAAACATCTCTGCATCTGATCCTGAAGTGCTTTTTTCATCTTTTGCCTCATTTACAACTGGTGATGGCCCTGTGGAGTCTCCGTGGTTCTTTGATTCGATTTCTGGATGGAACGTAGGACTTGGTATCAGTGATGCCTCTTCAGGGAAATAAGAGTTGGCAGGTTGTCTCTTCTCAACAAATACAAGTGCCTCCAGAGGTAATACGAGCTTCTTGGCATCGATAGGCATCTTATAAAAGGCCATCATCAGAACCTCTAGGTTCCCAATTTAAATTCTCTTGCCAAATGTGATACACATCAGTCAAACCCCTGAACTTTAACAATTTGCTCAAGCCTAAAGGGGTAACACTGTCTTGTAGGAAATCCCACTCAAAGGCAAAGTTCTACTACAATTTTTACTAGGTATATGTGTACAAGACTGACTTCCACAGAATTTAAATAGCATGCCATGCACTAGTTATGATATTTAAAAAAAAAAAAGTTGGGGATTCTTTTTATTTCTCTTCTTGTTTCTGAATCTGTATGGGACACTAGCTTCATATTTTCAAAATTTTCTTCATGAAGAGTGGAATCTCTTTATTATTATTTATTATTATCTCTTTATTTTTATTATCTTATATTATGATTCCAGAAGCTGTGTTCTCAGAATAAAAACAATAGATATTGCCCAACAGGATAAAATCAAAACCGGTAACAATGGTGTATGTATTTGAATATCTGGACACATGTGATATTGCGATCAATGAGAACACTCACACTGCCTAAAGTTAAGGACTCATTTCAATTTTTTTCCAGACAGGGAACTTTGTTTGCAAGAGACAAGTGCAACCATTGATTGGTTGTGACCTCTCCCAAAGAATCCTTGTCTAAAATATGTTTGCATTGCTTTATCAATTAATATCATCTTGCACTTCCAGTTACCTAATTCTCACCCCTTTTTAATTAAAAAATAAACCAAAATTTCTCTAACTAATTCTCCTATCCCGCAAACCCTGAAGCACATGCTTTAATCTCTCATTTGGCATACACTGTCTGCTGTCCAGGTTTAAGGACTCAGGTTCATCCCTTGCTAGCTAATTTTTTTGTACCTTCAGAAATGCCAGCTCTCTTTCACAAGCTTTTCCTGTGTGCTAAATATTGTGTTTATGATACATTTCAGTGCTGTTCTTCATGCAAACCAATTTACCACTTTGTTCTTCCAAAAAATCAATAGACTCTTAAAAAATATATATTCTGTTACTTTTTTTGCACTGGGCACAGAAATTCCTCATGCCATTGCTATATTGCAATATTTTAAGGACATGTGTCTGCAAAGGATTATAACCACTCAGGGTTACAAACCAGATACAAAGTAGGTGAGGTAATATCTTTTACTGGACCTACTTCCAGTAAAAGACATTACCTCACCTCGCCTCTCTCCTATCCTGGCACCAACTGGCTACAAAAACATTGCATACAGATTTCCCTTGCTCCATTACCACCACATGGGACACTGGCTGTTAACTCTTGTTTCTAAGTTCCAAAAGGGGCCGTGTTA
>ML686085.1:215411-245871 GCA_007922175.1 Pelusios castaneus
CATCTAATGTCCCTTCCCAGGGCGTTGTCACATTTGAATTCCCATCTCGGAACCCACCCCATCTAATGTCCCTTCCCAGGGCGTTGTCACATTTGACACTAGTAGTCAAAGATTAGTAAATTGCCAAAATAGGATGTCCCAACAGACTATCCCCTCCATAAATTTATCCAGCTCAGTTTTGAAGCCAGTTAGGTTTTTGCCTGCATTATTCCCCTCAGAAGGCTATTGCAGAACTTCACTCTGCCGATGGTTAGAAACCTACATCTCATTTTAACCTTAAACTTCCTAGTGTCCAGTTTATATCTATTTGTTCTTGTGACCACACTGCCATTGAACTTAAATAATTCTTCTCCCTCCCTCCAGTTCACTCTGAAGTATTTACAGAGAGCAATCATAGCTCCCCTCAGCCTTCTTTTGGTTAGACTAATCAAGCCAAGCTCTTTGAGTCTCCTCCCATAGGGCAGGTTTTCCATTCCGCAGATCCTCCTAGTAGCTCTTCTCTGCACTGGTCCAGTCTGAATTCATCTTTCTTCAACATGGGGGACCAGAACTGCACACAGAATTCCAGATGAGGTCTCACCAGTGCGTTGTATAATGATACTAACACCCCCCATTTGTACTGGTAATACCTCCTCTGATGCATCCTAGGACCACATTAGCTTTTTTCACTGCCACCAGGGCCGTCCCGGGTGGAGGGACAGGGCGATTGCCCTGGGCCCTGCAGTTAGGTGGGCCCTGCGCTGTCCTGCTCCATGCCCCCCCCCCCCCCAGCCGCTCTTCCTGAAGACAGTGGGGCGGGCCAGGAGTGCTTCCCCTGGCCCCTGGGTCGGCCCTGTTCCCCGCCCCCAGGGCAGAGCAGGCAGGCCCAGGGGCGGGGCAGGCACGGGGTCCCAGCTGCGGCCGTGGCAGCCTTGCCGGCCTCGGCTCCCTGCTCCCCCCGGAGCTGGGGCTGGGGTCTCGGCTCCCCGGGGCCTCAGCATCGGCTCCCCGCCACCTCGCGGGCAGCCTCGGTTTCCGGGGCTGGCTCCCTCAGTGACCGGAGTACCTTGGGGCAGAGTGGGCCAGCCTGCTGCACTCCCCACCAGCATGGGGGGGCGGGGCCCTGCCTAGGGTGATTGGCCCTGGGTCCTGCTCCCCCCAAGGGACGGCCCTGACTGCCACGTCACATTGGTGGCTCATAGTCATCCTGTGAATATGGAGACAGCAGAGATTTGCTTGTTCCCCATATGTCTACAAAGTAAAACTCTGGTGCTTAGTTCCCTAGAGGAATAAGTTATGGCAATACTGTAGGCAGAGTAGATGAACCATTGGACTGACTTATAGCCTGGTTCATGTCGCATGGGGGTGTGGAGAGGAAAGAGTCTCTCTGGGTTGGTTATTCAGATCCTGGGTCTCAATGTAGTTATAACACTGACTTTAATAAATAAGATCAGCACATATTTCTTTGTGCCCTCTGCTCCCCTGCAGAATTTCCAATTTACAAATTCAACATGCCCTCCTGGCTAGAACAAGGGGGAAAACTGTGGGTCCCTGAGCTCCAGGATTATGGACAATGGAAAGTGCTAAGAGATGCCTACACAGGTGAGGAATCAGATACACTGACTCAGAAATTGTTTCCGCGTGGGAGATGTCACTTAGGTGTTTTCATCAAGTCTGTCTAACCCTGCAGACCCTGCTTTCATCTGTAGATGAATATTCTGCGGGACAGCGCAGGGCCCACCTAACTGCAGGGCCCAGGGCAATCGCCCCGTTCCCCCTCCCCCCCCCCGCCTGCAGCCTGGCCAGCACTGCAGGGTGGCTCTTGGACCAGACTCCATGGTGCTCCTGCCCTACTCTCGGGCTGGCTGCTCTGGAACAGACCAGCCAGCCCAGGGGCAGGGTGGGCAGGCCAATCGTGCGCAGCAGCAGCGCGCTGCTTGGCAGGGGCTGGATTTTGTCTGGGCCCCCCTTTAGGCTAGGACCCAGGGCTGCAGCCCTTGCAGCCTCAGTCTTAATCTGGCCCCGGAAGAGTGGATTTTCTCCTTTGGGGTAGAGTTTGGTGGTTGAGTAGGATTCATCTCCTGATAGTTCAATCTCCCCAGGGGTTAATGTGGTTTGTTCCTCCCTTTGCTACTCCCCCTTCTGTGTTCCCTTTCCCCCAACATAGGGGACTCATGTCTGGATTCTCTTTCCTTCGCAGCAGATTGTAGGATGGTGAATGAGAACAAGGAAGAGAGTCATGAAAATCCTGCACAATTAGAACCAGACAAGAGAGTATCAGGAGGATCTGAAGGGGAGGTTTCCCATATCCCAGAGCAGAGAGATGCATACAGCAGTCAGTGCAGGCCAGAGAGGCAGCAGGGAAACCCGCCAGGAGAGAGAGCTTGTAAAATCTCTTATCACAGCTTAGGGGTCAAGAAAAACAGAGACCCTGTTCAAAAGAGAATCCCTGCTGGCAAGACATCCTACACATGCGGTGACTGTGGGAAAACCTTTTGGTGCAGGTCACACCTTACTAGACATCGGAGAACCCACACAGGAGAGAGACCCTACACGTGTCTGGACTGTGGGAAAAGATTCAAACAGTGCTCAGCCCTAATTACGCATCGTACAGTCCACGCACAAAAGATCTATAACTGCCCTGACTGTGGGAGAAGCTTCAGTCGAAGCTCAACCCTTATTCAGCATCAAAGAATCCACACAGGAGAGAAACCATATGAATGCAGTGAGTGTGGGAAAAGCTTCCGTGTGAATTCAAATCTTCTATCACATCAGAGAACCCACACGGGAGAGAAACCCTATGAATGCCCCACTTGTGGGAAAAGCTTCATTCAGAGCTCAAATCTTCTATCACATCAGAGAACCCACACAGGAGAAAGACCCTACAAATGCAGTGAGTGTGGGAAAAGCTTCAGTCAGAGTTCGTCTCTTAATAAGCATCAGCGAATTCACACAGGAGAGAAACCCTATAACTGCCCAGATTGTGAGAAAAGCTTCAGTTACAGTGGCGAACTCACTAATCATCAGAGAACCCACACAGGGGAGAGACCCTACAAATGCAATGAGTGTGGGAAGATGTTCAGCTGCCTCTCACACCTTCGATCTCATCACACAACCCACACAGGAGAGAAGCCCTATAACTGCCCTGAGTGTGGGAAAAGCTTCACTCGGAGGCCAACCCTTATTACTCACCAGAGGATCCACACAGGGGAGAAGCCCTATAAATGCCCCGAATGTGGGAAAAGCTTCCGTGCAAGGTCATCCCTCATTGAACATCAGAGAATACACAGTGGAGAGAGACCATACAAGTGTCTTCATTGTGGAAAAAGTTTCTGTAACAATTCAGCCCTTTCTAATCACAAGAGATCTCACACAGGTGAGAGACCTTACACCTGCAATGAGTGTGGGAAAAGCTTTGGAAGCAGTTCATCCCTTCTGTCCCATAAGCGAATCCACAGTGGTGAGAAACCCTACAAGTGTGCTGATTGTGGGAAAGACTTCCGACACAGCTCAAACCTCACCAAACATAAGAAGATCCACACAGAATAAAAATCCTAGAAATGTCCTGAGCAGTAACGAGCAAAGTGAAGAACCTTTGCCAATTCCCATGAATCTCAGCGAGTCAGGCCAGGCTGGAGTGGTCATGTAACTAAGACATGAAGTGTTTATTAAATCAGAACATGAAATCATATTTCTGGGACAGAGCCATTCATAGCAAGAGGCTGAGATAAGATTCACTCATTGTGGCTGCATTTGTTTGACTTCTCAAGGAATTTTGAACATCCTCCTTCATCTTCTACTTTTACTTTTGATTCCAAAGGGGGAGCCGTGTTAGTCTGTTGTAGAAAAACAACAGAGTCCTGTGGCACTTTTAAAGACTAACAGATTTATTTATCGCATGAGCTTTCGTGGGAGAAAATCCCACTTCGTCAGACGTACATCTAGAACCATCTTCATCTTGTGTGGTGTGATTTCTCATTAATCTTTGGTAGCATTTTAGATGTGGATGCCCCAAGGGAATGAAGCACTGTGACACTGAGAATTACAATGCCTAACTTTTAGGCACCTAGAAAATCGCAGGAACAACACTGCGCCCACAAAGCCTGTGTTGGCAGCCTATGCTCTATATAGAATGAATGAGCTGAGAAAAGTGTCTTAGATTATGATTTACAGAATCCAGAGCGGCACCAAACCTAGCCAGTGGGACATGCCAACAGGAATGGTGTGGTCTAAGCACCTCTTTGGTCTTCCAATTCATGAACTATTAGGCATGCTCAGAGGCCACGTAACCCAGCTCAAAACAGCTAGAGGAGAAGACAGCCTCCCATGTATCTTTTAGCACAGTTGTGAAAGAGCCTTAGTGTAAGTCCCCCTCTTCCATCTGATGAGGTACAAGAACTTGAATATGGATCTGCCACTTCTCAGAGGAGTACTCTAGACCCAGAGCTATTTGGATGTGGCACTCCCTCTGACTCTCCCATGACAGCAGTTCCACTGTATATGAACAGAGTAATTGGGCCAGAGTGAGAAAGAGAATGAGACTAACTCAGTTGTCTTGTGGTGAGGGCACCCAATTGCAAAGTGGTAATCCTGGGTCCACTTTCTTTGCCTACAGTCTCTTTACGTTTTCCTGAAGCCCGTACCCTAACTCCCACTCTGAAGAAGAACACTGAACTATGGAAGGAAGGGTGAGAAATTACATCTAATTAGAAGTTCAGAAAGATTTAGGAAGTTCAGTGCTTATTGTTAACATACTGTAGGGAATTTCTGTGCTTCAAAGGAAGTCCGAATTTGATCCTGGAGTGCATAATTAGAACATGGATCACCTTGGAGTCCAGTTCTGTTCTTGGGCTCTCAGAAACTCTTAACCAGAAAAGACTAAAGTCCTATAAACCTGACAAGTTACATCTCACTACAAAATACATCCTAATTTCAAATGGTACAAAAGAAAATACATTCACTAATCAGAGTCTTCTAGTGCCTTCAGCTAACATCATGCATTCCCCCTGGGGACAGAAATATTCCACGAGAGGTATGCAATGGAATATTATAAACAGTGCTCCTCATAGAAGTTTGACATCTGCATCTGCTCTTTTGCTTCTCCCAGCACATTTTGCTGCTTGTGCCTTTTTCCATAGCCCACGGGTAGCAAATTCTGATGGATCGGGTGGAAACATTCCCATCACAATTTGCTACCTCTGACCTTTCTTCATCCTCTACTTTTCTCCATGCTCTGCTTCAGTGGTAACAAGTTGTGATGGGAGTGCACCCTCAATCATATAACTTGCTACTTTTCACCTTTCCCCATCCTTTGATTGGCTATGTCTACACTTGTAATTTTAAGTCAACTTTAGCTAAGTCAACTTAGCATGTCCACACTTAAATTTAAAGTCGATTTAGGGGGGAATTTACAAAGTCGACCTAGAGCATCCACACTGGACGCCTAGGTCAACTTCTAGGGGCTAGAGGGACCTAGGCAGATCCACGGTGGCGGGGGGGCACCCCTTGCCCAGTGCCAGGGGGCTCAGCCTTTGCTCCATTGTACCAGGGTACAATGGGGCAATGGGGGACAGGGACCCTGGCAGGGCATAGGGGCAGGGTGGGCAGGGCTCTGCCCTGCCCTTTGGGGGGGCATGCCAGGCTCCACCTGTGTCCCCCCCAGCAGGGAGGGCAGTGAGGGAGTCCTGGAGTAGCCCTAAGTTGACTTAGGGCTACTCCAGGTCTACACTGGCTTAAGGCGACTTTAAAAAGTCAACTTAAGCCTTAAGTCGAACTAAACGTAGGTTTAATAAAGTCGACTTAATTTTCATTGTCGACTTTATTTTCCTTAAGTCAACTTAAGCAGCTTGCTTAAGTTGACTTAAGGAAACTGTAATGTAGACACAGAGTAAATTAAGTGGACTTAAGCAAGTTTAAGTCGCCTTAATTTACAAGTGTAGATGCACCCATGAAGAGTATCAAGTTGTGGTGGATGGTGGCACTCCAGCCACCATTTGCTACCATTGTGAAGTCTCTATCTTAACTTGGGATACAAATAAAGAAAAGTTCCAAAGAGGTAGTCATGTTAGTCTAGTTCAGTAAAACAAACAGGGAGTCCTGTGGCACTTTTAAAGACTAACACATTTATTTATTGCATGAGCTTTCGTGGGAGAAAATCCCACTTCGTCAGACACTTTGAAGAAAAGTATTTTGTAATTTGGAAAAGCATTTTAGAGAGTTAAACCTCAGGTCTATTGTATGTAAAATGAAAGTATTGCCGCTTTATTATTTCTTTTAATTGTAGATCAGGGTCATAGAGTTTCTAGCGTAAACAATTAATGCAGAGAATAGTGTAAGTATTGAAAATGATATTTGAAATATTTATAAATATCTTTTAAATCCAAGTTATTAGGCAGAAAAATCTACCATTGTTCTTCATACATACTTCCACCTATTGCCACTGTTACACATACTGAGCAAGTTTTCAATACAAAATTTGCATTTCTGTGCTTTAGCACACTCATGTCATCATATTCCCCTCTGATCTTATTTCAGACACATTTTCTCAGGCACTTCCTCATTGCTTAAATGAAGTGGCTTGTCCTCTCTGTTTTCATCTCAGAATAACTCCTGTTCCAATAAGTTGTCCTTTGGCCAAAAGTAAATGGTCAGTCTTCAGAATAATAAATAAGAATTAATAAAAAATCCAGCAACAACAACAGAATAATATAGAGAGACACAGGAAAATCTAGTTAATAAAAATTAAAAGTACAGCTGCAAATGTAGCCTTTTTTAGAATTTCTATGGGTTTTAAACCCAGACCTGCTTTCTATTGTAAGCAGGAATCACACCCCTCAACAAACATAAATGCTTTGGCCCAAACGGAAATATAATCCCTTAGAATTATGGGAGACAACAGGCAAATCCAGCTATAACATTTAAAAGTACTGCGCCTAACTTCACCCTTAAAGGTCTCCTCCATGATGTCTCACCTCTTAGAGCAACGAACTAGAATTCAGACCCTGATGCAGCTGTAACACTACAGGAGTTGGAGAAAAACACTGGAAAAAATTAAAGGTACAGCAGCAAACAAAGTGGGGGCAAGGAGTTCACTGGAATTTGAACCCAGGATCTCGTGCACTGTAATGGAGAATCTGGCTCAGTCCAACAAGTCCATTTTGTGACTAGAAGGGAACCAGCTTTCCACAGGACTTTCAAAACAAAAAAGAAATGCTCTCTCCCCTGCCCCACCCCCTAAAAATGACAGAGAGAGAAAGAACGATCAGTAGATCTCGAAAATACATCATTTGAAAGCACTTGTCTGAGATTCAAAATTGGGAGCTCTTGCTCCAAAACCAAGAATCATACACCAACAAATCATTCCCCAATTTTTTTCTTTCTCTGTAACACATGTGTATCAACATCACGTTCTCGGTGTCACACCATACATATGCGCCCTCTGTAAGGGAAGGAAATAAGAGAAATTAGGCAGGGTGGGTGAAAGACTTTAAGTTCTTAATTTAAAATGCATTAAATGGTTTTCAATGGCACTCATCCAAAAGGGGTCTGTAGACCTTCAGACTCTCCACTATGTTTTCATGGGGGGATAGCTAATGCATGTTAGTTATCCTGTGGTGTCTAAATGTTTTAGTTTCTCCAAAAGGGAACTAAAACAAAGGAGTAACAGGATAATTTATCTTAAATAAAGTCTTATTTTGGCAGTACATAACAGTAAACTTGTCAGAATGAAGAACTTCACTGAAATGTATCAACAAAATATGCAGCATACATTAAAGGCCGTGCTATTAAATATGCAGTTAGAAGGATAAACACTTCAGTAGAAAAATCAACATATAGGTTGTCAATGGATGAAATAAATGAAGAGAAAATTGTGCACTTTGGTGTTCACAGGATGGGGAATTATTACAGAATAAAGGACCTCCACATTCGTCATTCTGCTGTCGTGCATTTTCCCAGTCTCTTCTGTTCTTTCAGTTTCAGCCACAGCAGTTTCCACTCCCATGTTTTTCTCTGATCTGGCTTCAGCATCTCATATTGGTGACTCTTTAAATGGTTTTCAGTGGGAGATACCATACGTAGATGTAAACCGTTTCCCTGGGATGATTTCCAGTTTAACTGTTTTACCCATAACAGTGCGTGGCAACAGACCTCCCTTTCTTGTCCTCTTTCTTCTAACAGAGTCCCTGACCTTGAATATTGTTTTCCCATATTTAGATGTCTTTCTTCTGGCATACTGTATTTGTAGTTTTTCTTGTGCTTTAGAAATATTTTTAAGGGCCCATGCACAGGCAGCATCTCTTCTAGATTTCAAATTTATGCTGAACAAAAAAAGGAGACTAGTGGCACTTTTAAAGACTAACACATTTATTTATCTCATGAGCTTTCGTGGGAGAAAATCCCCCTTCATCAGACACTTGAAGATGGAGATGTACAGATGAATGGGAGCACTTATGCTGTACTCTCTGTGGCATTGTTCACTAAGTTCTTGAAATTTGGTGGCTTTGTAAAGAAAAGGAGAATTGAAACCCACATCAAATTTTGTACATTTTCTTTGCCACCTCATATGGTGACTTATTTTGAAGTGAAAATATTTCCACCCATCTTGCAACATAACCCATGATTTTCAGTGTATACTGGCATCTCTTCTTTAATGCTGGAAATGGGCTTGTTAGAGTCATTCCCACCAATGCCCAGGGCCAAATGATCTATGTAAAAGGATACAGGATACAGTTATACTTTGGGATTTCTCTTATTAAATGTTCTCAATAAGGCCATATGTGGTAAGCAGAGTAAACAGTAATGTAGTTTCTGTAACTACACAATCAGAATCTAATTTTCAGTTTAAAACAGAACACAAACCAACAAAAAAAATACAGGAATAGGGGTAGGAAAAAGAATACAAGAATAAACCTGCAGAAATATGCTGTGCTATTCCAAGGAGCAATAGAGGTCATTTTTGCACTGTCTTGTGGTACTCATGCACTGCGCTCATTGCCAATTCAAGTAATGGAGTAGCAATAATAAAAATAGCTAATGATAAATTAGTTTTGAACCTCTTTCAGAGATTTCTCACTGCTTTTTAAGGAAGTGAATAAGACTTTATATCGTGGATTGTGTGGTCTGCACTAACAACATCCCTAATGCGCTGACAAGGGAAAGAAATTTCAAAAGATATAAACGTCTTACAATCCAAAATTAATCTTCATGCTTTTCAAGGTAGTGTCCAGACTTCATTCCCTTTTCGCACTTTCTGGCAATGCAGACACCGCTCAGCTGCGTTGGGACAGAATAATATGACATTCACATTGATGCATGAAAATATAATTGCAAGGGAACAGAGTTTACATTTTCACACCAAATGTAAAAATACTATTCTTTACATTGTAAGTTTTAAATTTGTATTTAAATTTCAAATGACATTTTTCAGAGTTTTATTTAATTACTTTACATACCCAATCGGTGATGTCTCTTGTCATCCCTGGCCAACAGTGTATTGAGGGAAATGCAATTCTCATTTCAATTGCACCTTGGTTTCTATAGATTGTCAGGTTAAGGATACGATTCTGTCACAGAAGTAACAGATTCCGTGATTTTCTGGGACTGCTGTGATTTTTTCTGCGGCAAGGCTGAAGCAGCTGTCAGCTTTTTAGTGGCCATCCCTTCTGCCCTTCGCTGATCAGCTGTTTGGGAGTTAACACTGGTCAGTGCCAAACATGGGTGGTGTCCAGCCCCTATCCCCCGTAGCTACCCAGTGCCTGATCAGTGGCATTCCAAAGGGGTAGCCGTGTTAGTCTATTGTAGAAAAATAACAGAGTCCTGTGGCACTTTTAAAGACTAACAGATTTATTTATTGCATGAGCTTTCGTGGGAGAAAATCCCACTTCGTCAGACGCTTTGAAGATGAGAAACTTACAGGATGTGAGGAAATTAAATGCAGGGGAGTGTATGACATAGGATCAGGTCAGGCTGTAACAGCTAATCAAAATAGAGGTTAGGATTCAAACACTGGGGAACAGCACATAGAGGAAGGTGAGGTCAAATCACCTGTTACAATGAGAGAAAAATCCATAGTCCCTGTTTAACCCCAAGGCAACTGAGTCAAATTTGCATATAAGTTCGAGTTCTGCCCTTTCTCTTTGAAGCTGTGATTTGTTATTCATCTGTTTCAACACAGCTATTAACAAGTCGTCAGTTGAGTGAGCAGAGAGATTGAAGTGTTCCCCTATTGGTTTTGTAGTGTTGCAATTTCTGATGTAGGGGTTAAACAGGGACTATGGATTTTTCTCTCATTACAACAGGTGATTTGATCTCACCTTCCTCTATGTGCTGTTCCCCAGTGTTTGAATCCTAACACCTATTTTGATTTGTTGTTACAGCCTGACCTGATCCTATGTCATACACTCCCCTGCATTTAATTTCCTCCCATTCCGTAAGTTTCCCATCTTCAAAGCATCTGACGCAGTGGGATTTTCTCCCACGAAAGCTCATGCGATAAATAAATCTGTTAGGCTTTAAAAGTGCCACAGGACTCTGTTGTTGATCAGTGGCAGTCAGGCTTCCCCCCTCCCTGACTGACTGCTATCCATGGGGCTCCAGCTTCCTTTCAAATAAACCCCTACAAATGACAATTTAGGGAAAATCTGTGGATTGTTGTTGCCATTTGTGTATACAATGGATAACACAATTGAGAAATAAAATTAAATTATGGGCGGTTTTTTTGGCAATATTTTCAATTTATACTTATTTCTCATGTATTTGACAAATACATTTATTACAGTGCCTAGTAAAGAAGATTTTGTGGGATATTTGAAGAAAACCAGTCATTTGAATCCTGATCCCATGACCTTGAAGGTCATGTTAACACTCCAGATAATCCCACTGTTGGGGGATCAGGGCCATCATTTATGTGCTGAAGATGTCACTGTATTCTGTGACTTTATTACATGAAAAAAATATATTGCTTCTCTTCCAATAAAAGAAAGCAATCAATGCAGGTTAAGTACGGGATACATATAAAATGAGGGGATGGTGAGCACTGAGTTGTAGGAATACAAATAAGGAGTCTTGTGGCACTTGAGCCAACAGAATAAATCTGTGCTATAAAAATAATTTGGAATTCTATTTTTTTCTTAAAAATCACAGTAAAGAACACAGGAAGTGCTATATTAGAAACCCATCTAATTCCTAAAATTACAAGCAACTATTTACTACTATTTTTCATGAGTATTTGCTATTAAAATACAAATTAAATCGCACAATGATAACCAAGGTAAATGAAGAAGCAGTAAGAGTAATACAACTAAAATTTTAAGGGAGAAAAATTATATTTCAAATGAAGGAAGGGAGGGCAATCAGGGAGTCGCAGCAGGAGACAAGACACATTTGTGAACTGTTAGATTTCTGACGAAGTGGGATTTTCTCCCACGAAAGCTCATGCGATTAATAAATCTGTTAGTCTTTAAAAGTGCCACAAGACTCTGTTATCACTCAAACTGTGTGACAGTTAAAATAAAATACGACACTGAATCAAAGCTCTTGAAGTATCTCAGCATGTTATAGCAGATACAGAAGAGCTGCCCTGCCTAGACATTGGGATGCAGGGGTTGTAAGAGGGGAAACAAAAATGCCCCTTCCCCAGGCAGATTATCCCATAGGGTAATTGTTATTTCCTCTGCCAGGATCTGGCAGCTCTTAACCCAGGCTCCTAGCAGCCCCACCTGGATTTTGCCCCTCAGCTGCTCCATCCCCCTGAGGCCAGTAAAATCCCTGCCCCTGGCTGTCCCCCTCCGCCCCCTTTAGTTCTTTTAAAGGGCCGAATCCGACCGCGGGGGAGAGCAGCGGCTGCACCAAATGTTCCGCTCAGCCGCAGATCGGGGGGTTGAACTTCCCGGGTCAGAAGATGCCGCTGCTGCCTCCATGTGATCTGGGCTGAGCAGCTGCCGCCCAGCTGGTCCGTGCGAGGAGGATCCGTCCCCAGCGCCCCTCCGTGCCCGGCCCGGGGCCTCTCTCCGCCGGCCGGAACCAGCCCCGGGCTCTGCCCGCCCCAGCTCCCGGCCGGAGCCCGCAGGTGAGGGGAGCCCCGGGGAACGTGCTGGGGCCGGGCAGGAAAGTGACTCTGCACCCACGGTCCCTCCTCGCCCCGTCTCTGCTCCCGGGGGGTCCCAAAGCTGCTGCCCCCAGCCGGGCTCTGCTTCCCGGAGCGCCTGCAGGGGCCGAGCCAGCCCCGGGGGAGCGGACTGGCCGGGGACCCGATCTCTCAGCAGGAGGGGAGAGGGCGGTGGGGAAGGAGAGAGGCTGGAGGGCCAGAAGGTGCAACCGGTGGGGAGAAAGATTCCTGCCTGGTCCCCGCTGCTGGGGGACTGTGCTGCCCTTGGGGGACAATATCGGGGGCTCCCCCAAAGCAGCGCCTTTGATTCTGCTGTTTCGTTACAGCTGGAGCACAGAGGGATGCTGAGCAGTTAGTGTTGGTTGTACAATTTCAGTGTAACGGGACCTTTTCAGTTGCTTATGACATTTAAAGTTACTAGAATAATCTGATCCAGTCTGGCAAATGCAGCATGTTCATCTTTAGCAGGGAAGTCTCTGGCTAGGGATGATTTATTTTGGAAAGTTTGTGGATAAATAAACCCCTTAGTCTATTTTTAGAAGGGTGCAGGGAGTTGCATTTAAAAAGGGGGGGGGGGAGGTGTTTTAAAATCAATTTCTGAGGAATCCTAATATTTCCAGATTTTTAGGCTGGAGAATTTTTAAATCAGATACAATCCTCTCCGTGGTCTGTGAAAGGTCTGTTTTGAGGAACATTTGTTAGAAGAGCTGAATAAATCTCCAATGCATATTACACACGGATTTTTGCCGTTCAGTAAGATTTGAACCTAAGAACACTTAGGGCTTGTCTACGCTTGCAAGTATGCTGGCAAAATTTTTGTCCTCAGAGGTGTGAAAAAAACACCCCACTGAGCAACATAAATTTTGCTGGCGTACGTGTAATTGTAGACAAGCCTTCAGGCATTCTTTTCTTAGGATGTCTGAGTGGTCTTATTGGCTTCATTTAATCTTTATTACTGGGTGGGGTTAATGCTGTCTCCCTGCCTTTGGCCCTAGTGGAAGGCTGTAGTCTGATTCTAAGGTTTTTTTCACACAGGAGTCTGAATTTAGGCTTTGAAATCCATATTCTGGGGCCTAAATAAATGGCCTGCTTATCATAAGTGCTGTTCCAGGTTTAGTGTTTTAAAACTCAGGCTTCATGTTGAGATCCATGAATATGGATTTAAGATCTTAAACTTTAAGATTTGTTTACTACATTAAAGGTTTTTATCTTGCTACCCCTTACATGTGCATGTCTTCAAGACTAGGAGCGGTCGCACTGACTTAATTTAATTTGTTACTGAGAATGTTTAACAACATCACCATGTGTTTTGTGCCAGTGGGAGCCTGTAATTAAGCGACCAAGCCGGGATCTTTAAATATAGAAGTCTGCATTTTGGTTTCCAAATCCATCTTCAGATACCTGCTTGATTTTCAAAGTGCAAGTTACTCAGAATTGACCTCCAGTGTTTCAGGCTCAACATTTTTTAAACACCAGTTGCAAAGGGAATGCGGTGTTAAGAGCTTGCTTAAAGCTGCTCTTTGGAAATATTTTTGGCTTTAGCATTTCTCCAAAAAGCAGAGTCTGGGGGAGTCAGGGAATGAAATATGCTAAAGATCCTAATGAGGCCACCCTACTTGTCTTTCTCACCCTGACAGGCTCCAAAGCATGCACCTTTCTTTCCAGATCACCCCATCCTCCCCAGGGATGGGGAAGGGAGATTGTTGCTGCACAGTGTGTAATCTTTGAGGAGGTTGCAGTGTGTTTTACTGAGCTTCCATGAGCTGTCCTGGACCTGCATTAGCAACGCCTGTAGAGGAATGCCACGCCGGATAATTGGTGTACTGTGACCTCATTGGGTAAGTCACCTGACTGTCATTTTAAGTATTGAAAGATTGGGGGTGGGGGTGGGGAGAGAGATGTTAGCTGCGGATGTAGCTTCTGCTCAGCCATTTTCAATGGTCCCCCCCATATTTCAGATGAATCATCCCTGATAGTCTCAGAGTCTCTGTATGATAGACTGTCCTCCTGCACCCCTCCCACAACACAGGAGATTCAAGGATATAAAGATAGGGCCACTTGTCCCATAAATAAGGCACATTCCCCCGTCTCCATCATGGGCCTCTGACCTCTCTGCAGGGCCAGATTAAAGCCCCGGGGGGCACTGGGCTGCCCACTCTTGTGCCCCCCCACTACTACAGTGGCACCCCGCCTGGGGGCGGGACAGTGCTTGGTGCTGAGGGGCTGGCATGGATGCAGGCGTGGGGTCAGCACTCGGTGCTGAGGGTGGGTGGGTGGTCTGGGCACCACGGTTTGTGGTGCTCCTGCCCCACCCTGTCCTGTGTCTGGCTGCTCTGTCCCAGCAGATCCAGGGAGTTTCAAGGGTGGGGCTGGCTGGTATGTGATGGCCTCCAGCGATGGCACTCCAAGGCCAGGAGGACTGCTGAACTGCTGCATTGGGACCCCTGGGGGACTGACCGGGCCAGCCTGAGCCCCAGGGGCCCCAGAGTGGCTGTGCAACAGGGCTCCTATCCCTGGAGCACCACCACCAGAGACTGCACCGTGCGCCAGTCAGCCCCACTCCTGGAGTGCAGCTGCAATGTGCCAGCCCACCTCAACCCCTGGAGTAGACCAGCCAGCCCAGGGGTGAGGCAGGAGTGCTGTGGACCGTGGCCTCTGGCCCCAAGGCCTCTGCCCCATCAGCATTGGCCATGTCCTTTCCAGTGCCCCCCAGACCCAGCCAGCTCTGTGCTGGCTAAGCGTGGCCAGATCTTTGCAGGGTGGTGGGAGTCTGGGGCTGCAGAGGTAATCCTCTGATATAGGAGTCAAATGGTTCCACTGCTGCTGAGGCTTCCCGCTCCTGAAGAACGTTCCGGTAGCAGCAGTGATCCCGCCACCATCACAGCTCCCACCAGCCACACAAGGTCCTAGTGGAAACAACCCACTGCTTGAAGGAAACCCCCACCACCAGAAGGAAACCCCGCCTCCAGAAGGATTGTTTCAGTAGCAGGTCGCCTCCAGGCAACAACTCAGCCGCTGTGCCACAACACACTAATGTGTCGCGACACAGCAGTTGAGAACAGCTGCTCTAAGCCACTGCTAAATCATACAGAGAGAGGCACCAATAACTCATCTGAGTCCTCAAGCGTGCACCCTAGAAACATACCATCTTACACTGCTCAAGACTCCCTTGGATGGTGCAAGCCCATTAATTAGTTGATCACTTCATCAAAGGAGAGTGGACATGTATGAGCCTTTCTAATCTGAGCTATTTTAGGTACATTTTAGTTAATTTTGGTTCTAATTACACTGGTTTAGGTAAAATATAAAACAGATTTATTAACTACAGAAAGATAGAGTTTAAGTGGTTATAAAGTAGCAGGCACAGAGATCAAAATTGTTTACATAAGAAATGAAAACAGAAAGTCTAAAATCTAACTTTTAATAAACTAAACAAGATTTGAATCAATTGCTTTCTCAACCTAATAGATGTTAAAGGCTTTGTCTATACTGGCAATTTAAGTCGACTTAAGGAGGTTTAAGATGACTTAAATTAAGCCGTGTCCACACCTGGCTGTCATTAAGTCAACTTAAGCAGCTCCTTAAGTCGACTTAATAACTACCGGTCTTTAGGTCGACTTAACTCTTAAGTCGAATGGTTAAGTTGACCTAAAGACAGTGTGGACACCCTAAGTTGACGTATTCTATAAGTCGACCAAGGGCATGGTCCCGGGGAGAAGGAAGCCGGGCTCCTTTCTCCCCAGGACTCCGCGGGTCCCAGCCAGAAGGGAGCCCTGCGGCTCCTTTCTGCCTGGGACCCGTGGCTTCCCTCTGCCATAGGACCCCCACGGTTCTCCGGCAAGAAGGGAGCTCCGCGGCTTCCCTCTGCCCGGCACCCGTGCAGGTCCCAGCCAGAAGGGAGCCCTGCGGCTCCTTTCTGTCTGGGACCCCCGTGGGTCCCAGCCAGAAGGGAGCTGCAGCTCCCTTTTTGCTGGGACCCCCATGGGTCCTGGGCAGCGGAAAGCCACAGCTCCCTTTTTGCCGGGAGCCCCACAGGTCCCGGGCAGAAAGGAGCCGCGGGGCTGCCTTCTGACTGGGACCGCTCGGGTCCCCTTCTCCCTGGGATCCGAGCGGTCCTGGCCAGAAGGGAGCCCAGCTCTCTTCTCCCTGGATCCGCAGGGGTCCGGGAAAGAAGGGAGCAGTGCTCCCTGGACATGGGATCCCCGGAGGTTCCCCTGTTAGCTGGAGTGCCGGCAACTGCCCGCCCGATGCTCCAGCTGACAGAGGAACCTCCGGGGATATCCTATCAGCTTCTTTCTTGCCTGAACCCACGGGGGTCCGAGGAGAAGGAAGCCTATGCTCCTTTCTCCCTGGGACCTGCATGGGGGTCCCGGCAAGAAGGGAGCCCTGGTTCTGACTTGCGGCTCCTTTCTGCCAGGAAACCGCCGGTCCCGGCAAGAAAGGAGCTGTGGCTCCCTCTTTGTTGGGACCCCGGCTTCCTGGGGAAGGGACCCGTGGATCCCTTCTCAGCAGGGAGTCACAAAGCCACGTCTACACTTGAAAAGTTGTCAACTTTAAGTCGACCTTGTTAAGTCAACTTAACAGAGTCGACTTAACTTTTCAAGTGTAGACATAGCCAAAGGCAGCTCATAGTTCTCAATACACAGGCTGAATTCCCTTTCCAGTCTGGGACCAGTCTCCTCAATTTGATGTCTTTGTCTTTCATGTGATTTTCTAGGTGTTGAGATGGGGAGAAGAGAGGCCAAGCGAAGATGTCACTGTCCCTCTTGTATGCTTTCTTTCAGCTGCTGGAAAAATCCTTGCTGTGACATAGGGCTTAGGCAGTTCTCACTGCATATGTCTTTGGAATAGTGGATTCTTCTCAGTGGGCCATCAACACATATCTGACCAGTGAAAATTGCTCCTTTGTTGCTACTGGAAAGCCAACTTTGTGCATCACAGAATCATAGAAGATCAGGGTTAGAAGGGACCTCAGGAGGTCATTTATTTCAACCCCTTGCTCAAAGCAGGACCAACCCCAAAAATCATCCCAGCCAGGGCTTTGTCAAGCCTCACCTTAAAAACCTCTAAGGATGGAGATTCCACCATCTCCCGAGGCAGTGCCCAGCCTCACAACGTATTTCAGTAACACATCTAGCAGTACTTCATAACCTCTTTGTGATGATAGTGCACACAGTTCAACAGGATATTAATGTTCAACAAATTAAGACTTTTTAAATGATATCTCATAAGACATTTTGTACAAAACACATTGTGATGATGTGACATTGGTGAATTTGGGGAAGCCAGGGTGCTCTTTTGAGATACAGTGTATCTCCCAGCTGGATCAGAAGCAGAGCCATGGTTCCCTGATCTCCAGGTCTCTGAAGAAAGGGAGATCCCGAGAGACTCCCACACAGGTGATTAAACTCACTAAGAATTATTATGTCCTCATGGCAGACATCATTCACTGCTTTTAATTTGCTTTTTAATAGTTCTATCTGACCTGGAGTATCCTGCCTTCATTAATATTTGGAGGGATGAGGAGACAGAATTGAGCCACTCTTTTCTCCCCTCTGGTGGAGGATTTGGGAGAAGATACAGATCTTGATACTTCACTCTTCTTAAAATGTATTTTGATTTGTTCTCCCCTTTCCCATTCCTCTTTCACAGGTTTCCCTCCCCCACTCCCAGCACCAGGACTGACCCCTGTCTTGATTTTTCTCTCTATCCCAGCAGGTGATGAGATGATGAGTAAGAACAAGGAAGAGTCTCATCTGCTGGAAGATCCTGAGCAAATGGAACCACCTTGGATGACATCAGAAAGATCTGAGGGGGGTGTTTCCCTGAGATCTGAGCAATCAGAAACCTGTGAAAATCAGTGTAAGCCAGAGAGACAGCAGAGAAGCCACCTAGAGGAAAGAGAAGTAAAATCCACTGACAAGATCAGAAGGGTCAAGAAAAGGAAAGAAACTGTTCAACAGAGAAACCCCACTGGAAAGGGACCCTACCTGTGTGGTGACTGTGGGAAAAGCTTTTCTTGGCGATCAGTCCTTATTATTCACCAGAGAATCCACACAGGAGAGAAACCTTATAAGTGCCCTGACTGTGACAAAAACTTCAGCCAGCGCTCCAACCTTATTGCACATCACAAAATACACACAACAGAAAAACTCTACAAATGCAGTAAGTGTGGGGAAAGCTTCCGTCTCAGCTCAGACCTTAGTACACATCATATAATCCACATGGGAGAGAGATCTTTCAAATGCAGCCAGTGTGGGAAAACCTTCAGCCAGAAATCCCACCTGATTGTGCATCAGAGAATCCACACAGGAGAAAGACCCTATAAATGTCCCGAATGTGGAAAAAGCTTCAATAGCAGCTCATCTGTTGTTAGACATGAGAGAATTCACACTGGAGAGAGGCCCTATAAATGCCATGAATGTGGGAAAAGCTTCTGTCGGAGTTCACACCTTATTACCCATCAGAGAACCCATACAGGAGAGGCTCCCTATTCATGCTCTGAGTGTGGGAAAAGCTTCTGCCAGAGATCACATCTTATTGGGCACCAGAAAATTCACATGGGAGAGAACTCCTATAAATGCCCTGACTGTGAGGAAAGTTTCAGTCTCAGCTCAGACCTCACTAAACATCAGAGAATCCATATGAGGAAGAAACCCTACACATGCCCCGAATGTGGGAGAAGTTTCAGTTGCAGATCTTCTGCTGTTAGACATCAGAGAACTCACACAGGAGAAAAGCCACATGAATGCTTCGACTGTGGGAAAAGCTTCAGTCAGAGCTGGCATCTGATTTCACATCAGAGAAGCCACAGAGGAGAGAGGCCCCATACATGTACTGAGTGTGGGAAAAGCTTCTGCCAAAATTCATACCTAATTTCACACCAAAGAACCCACATGGGAGAAAGTGCCTATAAATGCCACGAATGTGAGAAAAGCTTTGATCAGAAATCAAACCTTATTAAACATCAGAGTAGCTACAGAAGAGAGAAATCCCACCTATGTCCGAGAAATGCTTTGATTAGTGCTCACACCTTACTTCACATCAGAGAAGCCACACAGGAGAAGAACTCTACCAACGTCCTGATTGCAGGAAAAGCTTTCGCTGGAGCTCACAACTTATTGCACATCAGGGAATCCACACAGGGGAGTGATCCTATAAATGCCTGAGCTGAGGGAAAAGTTTCTCGTACAACTCAGACCTCACAAAACATCAGAAAAAACACATGGAAGAGGGACTCTGAATGTGTCCTGACTAGGCCTGGATAAAGGGAATAACATCTTTGCCTCTTCCCAGGAATCTCGGAGGAGTGGCCATGTAGTGAGCATATGCAGTAGTTATTAAAACAGAAAATTAAATCATCTTCCTGGATCAAAGCTGTGTAGAGCAAGAGGCTGGAATAAGATTCCCATGTTGTGATAAAGTTTAATTTTTACTTCTTGAGAAGCTCTAACTGTCCTCTGTTCAGCTTCCACATGTAAGTTGGCTGCCTGTCTGCTGGAAACATCTTTGTCTTATGTTACAACTTCCGGTGCGTTCTTGCTAGTGTTTTAGTTACTAAAATGGATATAGTCAAGGGCAACAATGTACTCAATTAGATTTGAAATGCAACATCCTGAATTGGGTTTAGAGTCAGGAAGAGGGTTTATTTGAACAGGGAGAAATTAAGTGGATCCGCATTTTCCAAACACTCAGATTCCTTTATCTGGAGAGGGCAAGAGTGTGATAATTGATTTTCTGGCTTGAGATGGGGCTCTGGGAAAGTCTCTCTAAAGAATTGTTTTATACTCTGTATTCCATCAGCTATAAATACTGGGAGTTGTGCTTTTTATTTCCTGTATTTACTATTAATTTGTAGATCTAGAAGATTTAACTAGATAACTCGGTTACTGATTATTACACTCCAGTTATATACTTACACTGTTGTGGGTCTGAAGTTTACATTTTGAGACAAATCTTGGGATGAAAGCGATCACTTCCATGACCCAGTTATTTGTGCCTATTCCACAGGAGGAGGTAATTCATCCTGAATGAATGGTTTATATAGATGGGGTGGGTTTATCTGCAACTTTTGGATGTTGTGGCATATAAAGTGCAATGTGCAAGCTACATTAATAATTTGAAAGGAGGATGCCTATGTCCTCTTTCAGATTACATCATTGTAACTACACAGCGGTAGATTGTTGCACGCTAAGGCCTAGTCTACACTGAAAATGCTGCGTCAGTCCCCACAGATGGACGCAGCGGGATCAATTAAGTGGCCAGTATAGAAACCCTCAATCAATCCCAGAAGCGCTCTTCCATCGACTCAGTGACTCCACCCCCCAAGTGGAGTAATACTGTGTCGACAGGAGAACCCTTCAAGTCAACGCAGCTGCGTAAAGCCATCGTGGTAAGTAAGAGGAACCAAGTCGATGGGGGATCTGCATTCTGTGGCAGGCAGATTGCATAACTCCTGTCGATTTAGCCCCACACTCCAGACTAGGCCTAAGCAATGCTTTTTGTCTTAAAAAGGTGCCAGTACGCGGCAAGAGCAGTGCGGAGGAGGCAGGGGGGGGATGTGTCAGGACCCTCCCCCACCGCTGCCCCCAGTGGCCTTCCCAGGCCCCACCTTTACCCCCACCACTCGCCTGGGCCTCCAAGCCCCTTCCCTGTTCCTCTCTGGTCCCCCCTCTGCCTGCCCACCGGCTCCCCACTCCTCTCGGCCCTCCCTGCTCCTCTCAACCCCACCCACCCACCCACCGATTCCCTGCTCCTCTCGCCCCCTGGGCCCCTTCCCTGCTCCTTTCACCCCTTCCCCACCCCCCACTGGTTCCCCACTCCTCTCACCCCCCTGGGCCCTTCTGCCAGCTCCCTGTTCCTCCCAGCCCCCCAGGAGTGGCCAGAGTCACTCCCTGGCCAGGCTGCTTCCACCCTGAGCCATACATCTGAGCCCTGCATCAGGGCAGGAGATCTGAAAAAGTTCCAGCCTGGCCACAGCTGTGATGGCTCGCGGCCACTGCTCCTGGCCCCTGCTAGTCCCGCTGCCCATTTGGGGGCCGGGGTCAGCAGGGGAAAGGAGACCTGCTCCTTTCCCTGCCCTGCTGACCTTGGCCCCCAGCTGGCAGCAGGTCCGGCCAGGGAAAAACAAGTGCCGGTACACATTACCAGTGTGTACCGGCAGGGAAAAAGCCCTGAGTATATGGCATTCTTAGAAAGTATCCCTGGGCCATCTGCTTCACTCCATCTTGCAGTCTAAGATTTTTCTCACTGTGTATTGGGGAATGCATAGCTGAACCAGACAGGTTCGAATTTTAATAAGCAAGCGAGCAGCTCATGATTCCACTGTCTCCATCCAGTGATTCCTTTTTGGACAGTTTAGTGTCATTTTCAAACTCTGTTGGTCATTATGGACCCAGAAATGCTCCATGTTGCTATGCTGGTATCTGTGAACATGCAGAGACTGCATGGTTTGGGGATTTTGGACTTTGCCCATCCTGTCGGCAAACAGATGATGTGACAGCACCAACCAAGCTTCAGCAGTGGAAGTGGAAATAAGATAAGGATGACGAAGAAGACAACTCCAACCATCTGCTTTTACAGAAGTCTTTTTTTTTTTTTTTTTTTGGGGAGCAGTTTCTCACTATGCAGGTCCATTTCTGGACTTTGACCAGCATTAATTGGTGGGAAATGATCATTTTGTAGACCTCGGATGATGGTAGTGGTGAGAGAATTTCAGGATGGCAAAGACAACCTCTACTGTGAGCTGTGCTGAACTAGACCCGGAGCTGCAGTGTGCCCCTGCACGGCAGGAGAAGTGGATCACCATTGCTGCTTGGAATTTGGCTACCCTTGAATACTAGCAGTCTGTGGCCACCTAGATCAGCAGTGGGAAAATACCATTGAGGCCACTGTCATAAACTCATAGCCTCTAGATGATCATATTGGTCCTTTCTGACACCAATCTGACCTCCTCCATAGAACCTCACCCACCCACTCCTGTAATAAACCTCTAACCTATGACTGAGTTAGTAAAGTCCTCAAATCATGGTTTAAAGACTTTAAAGTACAGAGAATCCACCAGCACATGGCCTATGCCTCATGCTAGGGAGGAAAAATCCCCACAGCCTTTACCAATCTGCCCTGGGGGAAAATTCCTTCCTGACCCCAAATATGGTGATCAGTTAAAACCAGAGCATATGGGCAAGACCCATTAGCTAGACCAGGGGTAGGCAACCCCCGGCACACATGCCAGCAGTGGCACATGAGCCCATTCGGAGTGGCACTCGGCATCCTCTGTGGCACCACAGAAATTGCCATTCCTGCCACCAAAAAACACTCCAAGTGGCTTCTTCCAGGAGTGACTGCAGTGCAGAGGTCCCTGCCATATCCATGCCCCAGGCACACCATGTAAAGAAGCCGCCCAGACCAGCTCCTCTCTGTGGTGTGCCGCTGCCCAAAGGAGTCACTCCAGGCAGCTTCTTTCCATGGTGTGCCTGGGGATAGGGGTCTCCAGACACGCTGCCGAGAGGAGCCACTTCTTTCTGCGACAGGGTCTTCGGCACCAGCTGAGGGTCAAGAAGGGAGGGCTGGCACAGGGATTGGCAAAGGTTGCTGACCCCTGAGCTAGACACTCAAGAAAGAATTCTCTCTAGTAACTCAGAACCCACCCCACCAAATGTCCCATCTCAGGCCATTGGCATATCCACCACCAGTAGTCAAAGATATGACAATTTCCAAAGTAGGCTGCCCCATCATACCATCCCCTCCATAAATGTATCATGCAGATGTCTGGTGCCATGCATAAGGTACCGTTGCACTATATTATGAAGCTTGGTAATGCTTAGGAGACTATTGGCAGCCTTGGATGTATGGGGTTCCCAAATTATATGGGGGCAATTGGTGGAACCCATGCACATATTACTTGCTCCACCACTGCCGAGCTCACAATTTTTTAACAGAAAGGGGTATTACTCCATGGTGCTTCGGTAGTTGGTTGATCAGAGTGGCAGGATTACAAGTATAAATGCAGGGTGGTCTGGAAAAATCCATCATGGACCTTTCCAGGTCACCCTGTTTCCCTTATTCATGTAACCATTCACAGGCCACCTGGGCGGAAGGAAGGAACGGTTTAGCTATGGCCTCAGTAGTTGCTGACTGACAGTGGGGTGTGTATTACACCATTTGAAAGGGAGGTGGGACTGTTTGTGGAATAGGTTGGAAGGCACAGGGGAAAATGTGCCTAAAATTATAGCTGTATTTTATTTTTTACAGACTATTTGTGGGAGTATGGGAGAAAACCATTTTGGGTGGGAAACAGGTTCAGAGACTCGCTTGACAGTTTGAGCAGCCAGCAAAGCATCCAATGGAGAACAGGAAGACTCAGTCAGGGATGCCTGTTGCCTAAAACATGCATCAATGCATCTAGCTGTTAACCTGGAGGGAGGAAGACGCGAATGGAATGGGATCGGTGCAGCGTACCAGTGATACAAGTGGCACAATCTGACATTTCCTATTTTGCCTTCTCTCTGTGCCTTGATACTTTTGTAAAGCCCCATGATTTATTTACAATGTATGGATTTTCAGTGTAAAATGCATTCATGATTCTTTACGAATGATTTCTAATAGCTTATAATAAAACAATTTATTATCTAACAACCAGAAAGAAACTTTAACTAAAATAATAATTCAATAAAAATTCAAAGTGACACAGTGCACTGGAGGGCAGAACGCACAGTGACTTCAGGTCACAGGTGAGTACCCATGTTGCCTCTGCCTATTCTTTTTCTTGGGCCTTCTGATTTCAAAGAGATCAGGGTTTTAGATATCTCAACAGAGCTGGCCTCCCAAGGGCGGTTTTCTCTCTGCCCTGAGTGCCACCTGGCCAACTGGGATCTGACGCTAGTGCATTGAGCATTGACATGACACTTGTTCGATAATGGCAGAAAGGCTTTAATTACTACACTTATAACATGTGTAAGTAAACATCTCAAAGCTATATATAATGCTGAAGCACTTGCACTAAGAGGTACCATCGCCTAGTCATAGGATATTTACGTTCTTGAAAGGATGAGGAAAATAAAGATATGAATGATTAGTAATGGAACATCTTAGAAGGCCTTGAATTTGCTGACATCTATTGAGGGAGCCCAAAGAATCCAGAAATTAAGGAACTACACTGGATATTTAATACCTCCCTTTTTTGTAACAAATTAGATATCAAACCATAGTTGATAACTTTATATATATAACAAGTTTAATACTTACCCATTACCTGTATGTCGCACTCTGGATGTCCATATTTGCACTTTCACTCACTAGTCTTAATTTGCATCAAGCATTTCATAATAATTCTGATATGCTAATGTAGTGTAACTGCATATTTATTGCCTAGGTACCAGATTGGCAAAGTGCCCCCGCCCTCAAAACTCCTTGCTGCAGAATTACTTCTCTAGTTCTGTGGTATATCCATGTATTTGTTGTCATTTGCTTGTCTCTCAGAATGCGAGTGCAGAATTGATGCCCGGAGTTTAACTTCTTGGGCCAGCAATTTTGTAGCTAAAACCTCAAGCTCAACATAACTATTCACCCAAGGCCTTGTGCTAATAAAACAGGCCATTCACCAGAGCACAGCTTAATGACCCAATTATTTGGAGCCTTCTACTTGACCCCCATATGTTTCTGTCTAATAAGCAACACACACTTTTAACCTAACCAAATCAGCCATTAAAAATGGGGTGGGGGGGTAGTAACCAAATGGCCCCTAACCAAAATCAGCCATTGAAAATGGCCCTGCTAGCCCCAGCTCCTGGGGCATGTGCCTGGAAGCACAGCAAGGTGAGCAATTTAATACAGGCCCGCCAGCCCCAGCTCCTAACCAAGCCTTTTGACCCAACCAAATCAGCCATTCCAGCAGAGGCTCATTCCCCTGCTCATCATCCGGTGTGATCTCATGTGCCAGCAATGCCCTTCTGCCGAATACATTGGCCAAACTGGACTGCCTCCATGCAAACGAATAAATGGACACAAATCAAATGTCAAGAATGGTAACATTCAAAAACCAGTAGAGGAGCATCCTGCTCCTGTGTCAGCGCCCAGGGACTGGGCAGGTAGGCAAGCGTGTGTTTGCTCTGCTCTGGCCGGGGGGGAGGGGCAGCTGGCATTGGGTGTGGCCTCCAGCATGGCCTTCCAGAGCCCTGGAGGGCTGCTCCAGAGGCGGCACTGTGCACCAGCTGGCCCCGCTCCTGGGGCAGACCAGCTGGTCCAAGGCAGGGGCCGGAGCACCGCAGAGAGCAGCCTCTGGACCCAGGGCTCACCTAGCACTGGCCTGCCTGCAGGCCACTGGTGGGGGACCAGGGCCTCAGGCTGGTGGGGGGCCCACAGTGGTGGACAGCCAGGGCTCCAAGGCCCTTTAATCCAGCCCTGCTTGGTACCATCACACTGGGTCTGAAAAGGGACTTAGAATGGCTAACTTACTAGAAAAGGTAATTTCCCCTCCTTTAGCAGTCTCACCTTCTCATCTACTGTTGTTAAAGGCCCCCATCCACACTGTATGAGTCAAAACGACTTGTTTGGTTTGCTGAAATAGACTAACCGACTACCCCTCTGGAAGTGTGCGAATTCACCTCGTGACTCACCCTTCTTTGCGTGTGTACATACACCTGACTTACTGCAGTTTCCATTTCATGCAGCTGATAAAGTGAGATAATGCCCGTGAACACTCATGCAATAAATAAATGTGTTAGTCTTCAAAAGTGCCACAGGACTCCTTGTTTGTTTTGCTGAAATTGGCTAACACAGCTACCCCTTTGGAGCTTGTCACCAATACAGAGAGAGGAATTTCATAACAAAACTTTTAATAAAGTCTCAGGTGAACACTATATATGATTGTAAAACTGGGAACAATGAAATTAAACTGAATCAGACATGCCAGTCAGTACGGCTCTTTGATATTGTGTTTAGCTTATCCATTACACTAACGATTCTCCCTGCATAGTACAGATGTGGGCACCCATGATGTCACTTTCACTTCCCTCATCCTCCTCGACCCCCACTCCTCTTATCAGAAGTGCACTTTCTGTCTGCATTTGCTGGGCCTATAACCTAGGCATATTCTGCAGTGAAAAGAAACTCAGAGACAAGAAGTCTTCTTTTACAATCTGATTGATTTCAATCCATAAATACACAGGATGAACACTGTAACTGCTACTGAAGTCAAGGAAATCATTGATATCAGTCACAGAAAAAAAACCCATCAATTGCCAATGTTCCATGTAGTAGGAATGTATTAATGTAAACCAAATTGATTAGTTAGAATCATTATATGCACATTTTTTAAACAGTGTAATAGAGCCACAAAATGAGTTTTCTGAGATCACTATAGAGGAATACCAGAATAGTGAGATTTGTTTGCTTTTTCCTTTTAAAATGATTTTTGGCAAAACACAGAGGAAACATGTCAGAATGCAGAATTTGACAGACTGACAGTATCTTACAATACCCTAAAATAAACCTGTAGGAGCTTTTGAAAGACAAGCTGGTAGATTAGTTAGTTATAAATAAAGGGGAAAATGGTTTTGTTGAGAGTCAATTTTATTGCTATGGTTTTAAAACACACACAAAAATAATAATCCTATTAATAGTTGAAAATTGTAATAATACTGTTGAGTATACATTTTACTGCAGTACTTTCCGAGGAGAAACTCTGAGGAGCCCTCTTTCCTGCACCTTGTCTTTGCTTTCACATATCTGGCCCTCTCCTTCCTTCGCCTCCTCTACCCTTGGGCTGATCCCGGCCCCCTCTCTCCCCTCGCCTGCCCTCTCTGCTCTGAAGGAAGCAGAATCTGATGATGGAGGTAGGGGCAGAGTGAGGGGAGGGCAGCGGCTTCAGCTGCTGTTACTGCTCAGCACATGGGGTTGGACTTCCTGGGTCAGATACTGCAGCTGCCTCCATTGTGATGCTGATCTGATCTGCAGCTGCTGCTGCCTTGTGCATGGGAGAGACCTTCTCTCTCTGCCCAGCCCAGGGGGACGTTCTCTGCTGCATGGAACCAGCCCCTGGGGCAGCTCCAGGCTCTGCCGACACCAGCTCCTGAGCCGGAGAGTGCAGGTGAGGGGAGAGACCTGGGAGAAAGTGCTGGATATATGAACATAGGGCGACCAGACATCCCAATTTTAGGGGCTTTGTCTTATACCAGCAAATATAGCCCCAGCCCCTGAAAAGAAAAGTGCCCTGATTTTTCACACTTGCTACCTGGTCACCCTAGATGGGCAGGAAAGTGACTCTGCACCTATGACCCCTCTCGCCCTGTCTCTTCTCCCAGAGCTGTTGCCCCCAGGCACAGACATGGCTGGGCTCTGCTCCCCTTAACACCTGCAGGAGCCCATCCAGTCCTGGGAGAGCAACTGCCCCAAGAAGGGACCAGGACCAAGTCTCTCTGCAGCAGGTGCAATATGTGGAGAGGATGGTTCCTGGCTGTCAAAGCTTCCAGAATTCATTTATTGCAGAATCTTAGGGCAGAGTGATTTTCCCAGGATCAGGTGAGTAGCAGGGAGAGGAAAAGCCAGTTCCTGCCTCTCAGCAATTTTCATCAATAGAGCTGGAGCAAACAGTGACATTGAGAACAACAAACACAGAGTCCTGTGGCACTTTTAAGGACTAACAAATTTATTTATCACATGAGCTTTCGTGGGAGAAAATCCCACTTTGTCAGACGCTCTGAAGATGGAGAAGTGGAGGAAAATAAATGCAGGGGCATTGAAAGTTATGTCAATTTCAGACTCAAGGAGCCTTTTCAGTTACTTAGGAAGGACTGAAAGTTACTGGATGCATCTCCAATCTGGCAGTGCTAACGTTTGTCTTTAGGGTAAACAGTGTCTGTCCCCAGGAAATTTATTTTAGAAAGTCTGATCAGAAGCCAATTAGCCTCTCTATAAGACAGGTCTGGGGGAAAGAACAAGTTTAAAACAGTGTTACTATAACAAAGCATTGTTTCCTTTTAATTTGTTCTAGTGGCCTAAGAAGTTGGTTTAGGCATCTTACATTGACAAAGAAGGAATTCCTTTGTCAGATACACTGCTTTCTCTAGTCTAGCAAAATTTCTTTTGCTATAGGCCTTTTAGAAAGTGATGGAAACCGCTTCAGCTATGATTCGTGGGTGGTGAAGTCTTAGTGAGAAATGTAAAGAGCACACTGTGTTTTATTTAACACAATAAATAAATATATTGAAAGACAGGGAGGATGAGTGGATTACACTGTATAAGTACTTTCGGGGGCAGAAAAGATAGTAACAAAGGGCTCTTTAATTTAGTGGATACAGGCCTGACGTGAGCTGGTATCTTGAAGCAGAAGGCAGTTAAATCAGATTAGAAATTAGACATACATTTTAATAGTGAAAGTGATTGCCCACTGGAACAAATTACCAAAGAAGTGGTGGATTCTCTGTTTCTTGATGTCTTCAGATCAACACTAGATAATTTTCTAGAAAATACATTGTAGCCAAATATGTCTTTGGTGTGATGGCTTTAAACTTTATAAATTTTAGGATCCCACTCTTCTTCTCTCCCCACCCTCCTCATGTGTTTAATATTAAACTACTGAGTAGTCCCTCTGATTTCACGTACTCTTTGTGACTGAGCGCATTTAAAGAAGTCTCTCCAGGTTTAGTTTTGGTAGGAGGAGATGGGAATGTGCTCTAAATAAAGTAATGAAGGTCAGGATCTTTAAATACAGTAGCTTAATTTAGACACCTAAATCCAAATTCAGAGCACTAATTTAGCATTCCTCAGAATGGCAGAGAAGTAGGGGGGGGATCAGGATTTGAAATTATCTAAATCCCTTTTGAAACCTGCCCAGTCACACGTCTTGCTATGACAGGTTGCAAAATAACATCCACATTTTGTTCAAGGACATCCAATCCATGGAGAGGCAAGGGAAGAAAATGGCTTTGGTGGAGCCAGTAACCTTCGAGGAAGTGGCTGTGTATTTCACTGAGGAAGAATGGGCTCTGCTGGACCTTGGTCAGAAAACCCTCTACGGGGATGTCATGCAAGAGAATTATGAGACGGTGACCTTGCTGGGTAAGGATTCTTGTCCCCTCTTGTATTAGAAGCCAGAGGTAGGAGAGAGCTTGGCCAGTTATTTTAGCAGGAGGACCAAAGTTTTCTTAATTTTTTCTACCCATCAGGAAGGGCACAGTCTGTCATGGGACTAGGTTGAGCTCCTGTTAGTACATCCTTCTTGTGCCAGTGCACTGAATTCTCAGAAGGAGGCTGTTGTTCCTGGTGTGTCTTCCTGGCTGGGACTGACTTTTGTGAAAATCGGGTTCTTTCCGTGTGAGGCATTGATCTCTGTGTTGATTGAGGGTCATAAAGCAATGTGATGTCTAGGATTACTGTTTGTGGTACATCACTATAGTAGGAAAAAGTGAAGAGCACTGTGTTTCCGGCTCTGCACTTGAAAGTGCTGGAATTTTATGCCCTGCTATAGACCTGAAGCTCTTGTAAGTCTCTGAGACTGAGGCTTTCAAAGGGACCCAAGAATGTTAGAGACCCACCATGGCAGCCTGCGGGCGGGCTGGCGCTGGGGCAGCCCTGGGGCCAGAGGCCGCTCTCTGCAGCACTCTTGTCCCGGCCCCAATCCAGTTGGTCTGCTCCCCGGTTTCAGCCCCTATAGCCCCTGAGTTGATCCAGCCCTGAGTAAAAGAAAGACGGAGAGTATTGGTTCTCTACTTGGTGGGGAAGTGGACTAATAAAGGATGACACGAAGAAAGCTGAATTGTTAGATGTATATTTTGCTTCAGTCATGACCAGAAAAGTTCATTCTGACCAGATGCTTACCCCATCTACTATTAAGAAGGAAGGCACAGCAGCCAGAATAGGGACAGAACAGGAAAATACTGTTAAGTTGGAGGTATTGAAGTTTGTAGAGCCTTACAAAATTCACCATAGGTACTGTGGCAAAGCAACCCATTCAGTCTTGTCAAATAGCAGCTGTCTTCTCTGGCGGGATAAATCTGTCCCAACTTAGACAAGTCCTAATGCGTTTCCTCTCGGCACCTCTCTGCTACAGCGTTCAGAGTGGGCCTTCGTTTGGATCTGTGGAGTGCCCTTCCACCCCATATGAGGGGGAGGGTTGATCTGGTCAGTCTGTATAACCGAGACCCCAGGGAAGTACCTTGCTCTAGCTCCTTCAGGGGCTGTAGATGTAGTGGTGGAACCATGAAGTCCTTCTTCCAAGTGGCTGCCTCAGTGTTTTCTTCACAGCTGCCCGCCTCGGGAGAAGTACTACCTCCTAAACTGGGAAGTCTCTCCTTTTACTGACACAAACCTTCTGGCAGCTTTTCTTTCTTTCTTTCTTTCTTTCTTTCTTTCTTTCTTTCTTTCTTTCTTTCTTTC
>ML686085.1:245881-269695 GCA_007922175.1 Pelusios castaneus
TTCTTTCTTTCTTTCTTTCTTTCTTTCTTTCTTTCTTTCTTTCTTTCGCAAAATCAGGATTTTTGTAGACCTGAGCAGTCCTTAATTGGGCCCAGGTGCCTCTAATTGACCTGCAGTAACCTCCCGTCTACCTTCCAGGAAAAGGGCCTTCAGTAGGCTAGGGCTCACATACCTGCCTGGCTATACTCTTTCATAGTGGCTCCACAAAGTTGTGGGACCTCCTCATCAGCATCTTCTTGGCCCTGGCCAAAGTTGTCATCTATAAAACCAGGGAGAGGAGTTTGGCTGGAGGAGAGGGGGCTCTGTGCCTGTGGGGGCTACTTCTGTACCCTTGACAATTCACGCATCTGGACAGAGTTCCTCTGGGCAGTGTTCGATGGTTCCCTAGACACCTTCTGGGAGCAGTGGGCACTCTCCAGGGTTCTCTACTTAGTGTCCCCTTCTGGTTCCCTCTGTTTGGCCCTTTGACCTGACACACCCATCCCTGTTTTTTTATTAGTTGTCCCAAGCAATCAATTGGATCTTGTCCTAGTGACTCCTCCCCGTAGGCTGGGGAGGGTTTTAGCAGTGAGGGGGCTTGCGCCCACTCACCTCCCAGTATTCAACTAGGTACACCTTTTTGTAGTGGCCCCACAAAGTCACAGAACCTCCTTGTCAACGTCCTCTTGGCCCTAGTCAAAGTGGCCATCTAAGACCAAGGAGAGGAGGTTGACCGTGGGGGTGCTCTGTGACTGTGGGGCCTGCTTCTGCTCCTCTATCCGTTCATGCATCTGGGCAGAGTTCCTCTGGACAATGTCTGCTGGCTCCCTGGATACCTTCCGGGAGCAGCAGGTACTCTCAGGGGTTCTGTGCTCAGTGTCCCCTTCTGGTTCCCTCTGTTTGACCCTTTGATCACCCATCCCATTCCTGTTTTTTCATTTGTTGTCCTCCGTCTCCAGTTGATTCTTGAGCCTAGTGACACCTAAGGAGAGGGGTCTTTAGCAGTGGGCTTGTGCCCACCTACTTCCTGGAAATCAAATAGTATACCCTTTCGTAGCCATCCAGCCTGACTAACAATTAGATGATGCAACCTTGAAAGCAGTAACAATTTTCTTTCAGAACTCACTGAGGAAGAGTGAGGTCCTCTAGTACCTGGCTTTAAAAGGGGAATAAAGAGGACCTGGGGAATTATAGATAAGCCTACCTAACTTATATATCTGGAAAGCTTTGAACCAATCAATTAGTAAGAACCTAGAGGATAATGGGGTGATAACTAAAAAATAAATAATAACCAACATGGATTGGTCAAGAACAAATTGTGACTAATTAACATAATAGCCTTCTTTGAAACAGTCCTACATGACATTCTCAGAAGTGAACTAGAAAAAGTGGTCTAGAAGAAATTACTATAAATTGGGTGCACAAATGGTTGAAAAATTGTACTCTGTTATCAATGATTTGCTGTCAGAATGAAAAGATGAGTATAATGGGGTCCCACAGGGGTCAGTCCTGGTCAGGTACTATTTGGTATTTCCATTAATGACTTGAATAATAGAGTGGAGCTAATACTTATAAACATTACAGAGAACACCAAGCTAGGAGGAGTTGCAAGTACTTTAGAGGTAATTTAGGTTTTCAAACTACATGTCAGGACCCAGGACTGGGTCACAGACCCTCAGGCACTGGGTCACAGCCCCTGCTGCCACCGCTGAAAGACTGCAATGCATTGCTCAAAGACGTAATTGTTGGGTCACAGGAATAAATGATTTTTTTCAACCAGGTCCCAAGGAAAAAAATTTGAAAACCTCTGCTTTAGAGGATAGAAGTAGAATTCAAAATAACCTCAATGAATTGGAGAATTGCTCTGAAATTAAAAAGGGAAATTCCATAAAGGGAAATACAAAGTGCTGCAGTTAGAAGGAAAAATCCAAGGCACAAATACATAATGGAGAATAACTGGATAGACAGAACCACTGCTGAGAAGGAATTGAGTTACAGCGGATCACAAATTGAATATGAGCTTACATTTTGCTGTTGTAAAAATGCTGAGGTGTATCAGCAGGAGTGCCGTATATCAGACACCGGAGGTAATTGTCCTAACCCACTTAGCATTAATGAAATCTCAGTTGGTGTATTGTTTCCAGTGTTGGGTGCCACACCTTAAGAAAGATGTGGACAAAATTAAAGGGAGATCAGAGGAGAGCAATAACAATTACAAACATTTCAGATAACATGAACTATAAGGAAAGATTAAGAAACTGGTTATATTTCGTCTTGAGGGAGCTCTGTTAACAGTCTTCAAATATATTAAGGTCTGTTGCAAAGAGGTTGGTGATAAATTGTTTTCCATGTCTATTGTATGTAGGACAAGAAGTAATTGGCTTAATAAGAAGCATGGAAAATTTTGGTTGGAGATGAAGAAAATCTTTCTAATTATAAAGATAAGGAATCACTGGAATAGGCTTCCAAGGGAGGTTGTGGGGTCACCATAAATGGAAGTTTTTGAAAACAGATTAACAAACACCTGTGAGGATGACCTAGGTTTCCTTGGTTTTCTTTCTGCACAGAGTGCTGAATTAGATGATCTCTTGAGGTTCCCTGCAGCCCTGCATTTCTACAATGCAATATTTTTGGGCCCAAGTGGGAGTAAAATGGCCACTTCATCTCCAGAATTGTCATCTGTGGATCTTTGGTGTATGGAACAGGCTGAGGGTGTGTAGAGAGCCAGTACCAGGCCTGTGAAGTCAACCAGCTAAGTGCCTGCAGGTGTAAAGCATGGATGATGGGAAAGGGAAGATTGAACATTGATTGGGGCCCTAGCAGTTGTCTATTATGAATGCATGAGGGCAGGATCTTTGTTTTTTCTGCTGGACTCAAGGCACAATAGTGATCTTTCCATGACTTCAGTGGGTTTCCTCTGTTTATTTCATAACAGCTTGAGGCCCCAGTCAGGGAGTAGCTCCATTCTGTCAAACACTGCACAGAGACATCTGACATCCTGACTCAGGCCTTGTCTATACTGAGAATACCGCGTCAGTCCTCATAGATCTATGCAACGAGATCGATTAAGCGGCCAGTGTAGACCCGCTCAACTGATCCCAGAAGCGCTCTCTGGTCAACTCAGTAACTCCACCCCTCCAAGTGGAGTAAGGCTGCGTCGACGGGAGAGCCCTTCAAGTCAACGCAGCTGCGTGAAGACAGTGCAGTAAGTAAGAGTATCTCCCGTCAACTTAGCCCCGTGGTATAGACCAGCCCACATTCCCCAGCTCAGTAATCAAAGATGATATCTTCCTGGTCTGGCTTGTGTTAGAGAACAATACGTGTGTGTTGGGAGAAGGGAGTAGTGATGGAGACTTTCTTGTACCCAATGTGTCTTGAGAGAAAAACAATTCTGCTCATCTCCCTATTTTATGGCAATTTTGTAGGCAGAGTGAATGAACCGTTGGTCTAGACCAGTGTGTCATGGGATTTGACCAATTTATAGCCCAGTGCCAGCAGTGTGGGGAGAAGACAGAGTCTATCTGGGTGGTTATTCAAATCTTGGATCTCAAAGTAATAATAGCACTGACCTTCATGAATAAGATCAGCACATATTTCTTCGTGCCCTCTCTTCCCCTGCAGGATTTCCAATTTCCAAACATAACAGGACCTCCTGGCTAGAACGAGGGAGAAAATTGTGGGTGCCTGAGCTCCAGGATGATGAGGAATGGGAGATCCTGAGAGATGCCTACACAGGTGATGAATCAGATACAATGACTCAGAAACTAATTATTGTATTCACATGTCAGATGTCACACAGACATTTTCATCAAGCCTGTTTGACCCTTCAGACCTGCCTTCTTCTATAGGTGGATCTAGTTGTGAATATATTGAAGGATGTGGGGGAAGGATGGGTCTTCTCCTCTGGGGTAGGGTTTGATGGGTGAGGATTCACCTCCTGATATTTCAATCTCCCAGCAGTTATTGCAGTTTGTTCTGCCCTTTGCTAGTCCCCTTACTATAGTTACCTTTCCCCCAACATAGGGAATGACTCTTGTCTGGTTTCTCTTTCCTTCACAGCAAGTGATAGGATTGTGAATGACAAAAAGAAGAATCAGGAACATTCTGCACAATTGGAACGACACAAGAGAGTATCAGGAAGATCTGAAGGGGAGGTTTCCCGTATTCCTGAGCCAGGAGGTGCACATGAGAGTCAGAGCAAGCCAGAGAGGCAGCAAGGAAACCAGCCGAAGCTGAGACCGCAGAAATCCTCTCACCAGATCATAAAGGACAAGAAAAACAGAGACCCCGTTCAACAGAGAATCCCTGCTGGTAAGACGCCCTACACGTGCGGTGACTGTGGGAAAAGATTTCAGTGCAGATCAAAACTTACTAGACACCAGAGAACCCACACAGGAGAGAGACCCTACACATGTCTGGACTGTGGGAAAAGATTCAAACAGAGCTCAGCCCTAATTACACATCGTACAGTCCATGTACAAAAGAAAAGCTATGACTGCCCTGATTGTGGGAAAAGCTTCAGTCGAAGCTCAACCCTTATTCAGCATCAAAGAATCCACACAGGAGAGAAACCATATGAATGCAGTGAGTGTGGGAAAAGCTTCAGTGTGAGATCAAGTCTTCTCTCACATCAGAGAACCCACACGGGAGAGAAACCCTATGAATGCCCCACTTGTGGGAAAAGCTTCATTCAGAGCTCAAATCTTCTATCACATCAGAGAACCCACACAGGAGAAAGACCCTACAAGTGCAGTGAGTGTGGGAAAAGCTTTGGGCAGAGTTCATCCCTTATGCAGCATCAGCGAATTCACACAGGAGAGAAACCCTATAGCTGCCCAGATTGTGGAAAAAGCTTCAGTTACAGTGGCGAACTCACTAATCATCAGAGAACCCACACAGGGGAGAGACCCTACAAATGCAATGAGTGTGGGAAGATGTTCAGCTGCCTCTCACACCTTCGATCTCATCACACAACCCACACAGGAGAGAAGCCCTATAACTGCCCTGAGTGTGGGAAAAGCTTCACTCGGAGGCCAACCCTTATTACTCACCAGAGGATCCACACAGGGGAGAAGCCCTATAAATGCCCCGAATGCGGGAAAAGCTTCCGTGCAAGGTCATCCCTCATTGAACATCAGAGAATACACAGTGGAGAGAGACCATACAAATGTCTTCACTGTGGAAAAAGTTTCTATAACAATTCAGCTCTTTCTAATCACCAGAGATCCCACACAGGTGAGAGACCTTACACCTGCAATGAGTGTGGGAAAAGCTTTAGAAGCAGCTCACACCTTCTGTCCCATAAAAGAATCCACAGTGGTGAGAAACCCTACAAGTGCGCTGATTGTGGGAAAGACTTCCGACACAACTCAAACTTCAGTACGCATAGAAAAGTCCACACAGGACACAAACCGTAGAAACGTCCGGCTAGTGATGAGCTAAGTGAAAGACGTTTGCCAGCATCCTCAATCTCAGCGAGTCAGGCCAGGCTGGAGTGGCCATTGAACGAGGACCTAAAATGTTCATTAAATCAGAAAATGAAATCACATTTCTGGGGCAGTGGGACAGAGCCATCCAGAGCAGGAGGCTGAGATAAGATTCACACATTGTGAATGGGTTTGTTTATGACTTCTCAAGAAACTGTGAACATCCTCTTTCATCTCCTCCTTTTACTCTTGATGTTATACGCGTAGGACTATCTTCATTTTGTAGGATGTGACTTCTCATTTGTCCTTGAAAGTGTTTTAGAGCTGAATGCGCCAGGGGACTGAGGCGCTGTGACACTAAAAATTGCAATGCCTAACTTCTAGGCACCTACTAAATCACAGAACGCCACGGGGCTCTGCAAAGTGTGAGTTAGGAGCTTACACTCCATAGAGAATGAACGGGACGAGATGGGCATCTTGGATTGTGATTTACAAAAGCCAACGTGTGGGGAACTAGCTAATGGGACATGCCAACCAGAGTGGTGTGGTCTACAACCCATTCATCTCACAGAGATAGGTGCCTCTCTGGATCTTGCAGTTCATAAGGAAGCATGGAACTTAAAACAGCTGGAGGAGGCAGGAGGGGAAGATGTGGAAGGCCTTTAGTTCAAGTAACCGCCCCCCCCCCCCTGCCACCTGATGATGTAAAAGAATTTGAGCCCTAACCCTAGCCACAGGGGTTGGATCCCCTCCCTCTACAGCAGTTTTCCTGTGTACAGGGCCGTCCCGTGGGGGGAGTGGGACCCAGGGTCAATTGGCCAAAGTGGGGCCCCCGCTCCCCATGCTGGAGGGGAGTGTGGCGGGCCGACCGGCCCGCTCCGCCTCCCAGGGAGCTGGCCCTGGGCTGGGAGGCCGAGGGTGCTGGCGCGTGGAGCCGGCTCTGGCCCCGGAGGCTGAGGCCACCTGTTGGGAGGGGGAGCGGGGGGAGCCAGCTCGAGCCCTGACCCCGGGCCAGGAGGCCGCCTGCCAGGGGGGAGCCGGGCCTGAAGGCCGAGGCCGCCTCGGGGGGGGTAGGGAGGGTGGGGAGGTGAGCTGGAGTCAGCTCCGGTCCCAGCCCCGACCCCGGAGGCCGCCTGCGGGGAGGAGCCGGCCATTTGGGGCAGGCTGGCCCAAAGGCCGGGCCCCATGTGCTCCACTCCTGGGCCTGCCCGCTCCACCCTTGGGACGAGGAGGGCCGGCCCAGGGGCCGGGCATAGCTCTCTCGGCCCGCCCTGCCCCACTGCCTTCGGCTAGCTGCTGAAGGCAGTGGGGCAGCTGTGGGAGGAGGGGCTGCGGCACGCGTGGGCCCCGCACTGCCCCACTGGGAGCAGGACAGCGCGGGGCCCACATACCCGCGGGACCTGGGGCAATTGTCCCGTTCGCCCCCCCCAGGGATGGCCCTGCCTGTGTATAAACACTCAAACTACGTCCACACTAGCAAGTTTTGCCGGCAGACAGCCATCATCGCCATTACCGCGTTCACACAGCCACGCTTGGGTTGGTGGACTGCAGCCTCTCTAGGATCACCTCCACCAACCTAAGCAGCAGCGTGGGGGAGCTGAGAGACCACCGGCTCTCTGCTGTCCCCTCCCCACTTCGTCAGGGTCGCCGCAGCCATGGCCCCAGGAAGCCCCAGGCAGCTGCACTCAGGGACCCCAGCAAGTCTCGGGAGTGCTGTGCTTGTCGGTTTCACTGCTCTAACAAAATGTAACAAGTCTGACAGCTCCTCACGGCGCTGAGGGGACATAGTGTGAGTGTCTGCACTCTGCAGCCTTAGCTTTGCCCACAAAGCCCTATGCTGCTCGTTCAGGCGGTTTTATTTTGTCGGCAGTTTTATTGACAAAGAAGTGAGTGTAGTGTGTACACCGTGACTGTTGTCAACAAAAGCTGACTTTTGTTGACAGAACTTCCTAGTGTGTACAAGGCCTCAGAGTCATTGGGCCAGAGACAGAGACTAACTCAATAGTCATGTTGAGAGGGCACCCACCTGTAACAGGGTTACCCTGATTCATTTCCTTTGGCTCTAAGAACTCCTTACATTTTCCTGAAGACAGAACCCCAGCTCCCACCAGAAAGAAGAACACTGCACACTGAAAAATGGAAGGAAGGATGAAAAGTTCCACCTAATTAAAAATCCAGAAAGATTTAGGAAGTCAATTCTTATTGCTAAAATTCTATAGGGAATTTCTGTGCTTCAAAGAAAGGCAAAATTTGGCTTTGGAGCACATAATTATTGTTTTCCTAGAACACTGATCCCCCTTGGAGTTCAGTTTTATTCCATAAAACTGGATTTTTGGGCTCTTAAGAACTGAGCTGGAAAATACCCAAGTTACATAAATCTAACACTTTATATCCAGTTATAATATATATCCTAATTTCAAATGGTACAAAAGAAAATAATTTCACAAGCAAAGGTAAAAAAGAAATCAAGCCTTAAAGCAATTTAAGATTGGGGAAAATTCCCTGCAGAATTTGGACCAACAGGATTTGAAAATGACAGCATTGTACCTAAAATGAATATGGTGCTGATTAAACCACATGCTTTCAGCTGTAACTGCCAGAGTTATTCTTTACAACGTGTGCGTGTGTGTGATGGTGAGGTCACTTCACTTTGCTTACTGCTTCATAGAGCTACCTTTCAAGTCTTTGGTTTGATGAGAACACACCATTCTGGGATGTATTTACAGGAGTATTGTAAGTAAGACATAAGAAGTAATTCTTCCGTTCTACTCTGCCCTGTTTAGGCCTCAGCTGGAGTATTGTGTCCAGTTCTGGGTGTCTCATTTCAGGAAAGATGTGGACAAATTGAAGAAAGTCCAGAGAGAAGCAACACGAATGATTAAAGGTCTGGAAGACTTATGAGGGAAGATGGAAAGAGCTGGGTTTGTTTAGTCTGGAAAAGAGGAGACTGAGAGGGGACATGATAACAGTTTACAAGTACCTAAAAGGTTGTTATGAGGAGGAGGGAGAAAAGTTGTTCTCCTTGACCACCAGTGATAGAACAAGAAGTAATGGGCTTAAATTATGACAAGGGAGGTTTAGGTTGGACATTAGGGAAAAATTCCTACCTGTCAGGGTGATCAACCACTGGAATAAGTTGCCTAGGCAGGTTGTGAAATCTCCATCATGGGAAGTTTTTAAGAGCAGGTCAGACAAGCACCTGTTGGGGATGGTTTAAAAGGGTACTTGGTCCAGCCAGGAGTGCAGGAGTCTGGACTGGGTGACCTCTCATGGTCTCTCCCAGTTTCTCTGATTCTGTGTTTCATTGTGTTACGTCTTTACGGAAAGTTCTTGTTTGACAATTATTTTTGTTGTTCTCTTTCTACTCAGTTCCTAACTGAAACCACTCCTGAGAATTTGTCATTTTGTTTTTCACCATTCTGCTGTGTCCTGTATCTTGCTCTTAATGCTGCAGCTGTTTTATCTTTACATATGTGAGTGACAATTACTGGCAATATGAGGAAAGTCCTTAGATTTCTCACTCTTGCGCCATTACACTCTGTGTGTAAGTGAAGAAAGGTATCTTGTAAGTTCAAAATCTCATTTCAATTTGTGTTTTAAACTTGAGAATACTTTGACACTGACTTCAATTATGTTGTATTTAAAAATACACAGAATAATATAATGTGTTAATACTTCACATTCCACATCAACCTCGTTCCAGTTTTGGTACATGAACTTAACTAGTTCTTATTTTATCTTTGTCTACTTTGAATACCAGAGCAAGGTACTTTATGACAGTTCTTTTCTCATATATGAACATTACCGTGTTTCCCTGTTATGTCCAATTATCTTTAACAGGTTTTTTCTTTTTTCTGCCAATTAGCTCAAACACCAAAATCTCCCTGCCTGCCTATCAACTCTCTTAAAACACTCCCTAATCTTGCTTGATTATTTTGAACACTACAGTTAATCAAACTGAATTCTGATCTTTTACGCTTATAAAATTGCCTATTAATTCCATGAAATCTGAGCTAATCCTCTGTATTTTGCACTGTTGCATTATCACTGGATGATTCTTGTACTCCAGCTTGTATAGGTTTTGTTGAAACCACTTTTAGCTAAACAAACAAGGAGTCCCTCCTATGGAACCTTTAAAGACTAAAAAAAAAAAAGTGCCACAGGACTTCTTGTTTGTTTGGCTGACCTAGACTAACATGGCTACCCCTTTGGAACATTTTTAGCTAGACACCAATGCTGAGTTATGATCTATACCAGTAGTTCTCAATCTTTTGCAGGTCGTGATACGGTTGGTGGTGTGTTGTGACCCTACAGGACACACCAGCCCACCTGCTCCGGGCCAATTACAGTCATTTCCCCAGCTCTCCGTGACACACTTACCACTGTGTCACAACACAATAATACATGCCGACACAGAGGTTGAGAATCGCTGATCAATACTATAGTTAGTATATACATTTGAATTTGCCTTCAGAATGATACTTAACATCACATCATCTTCTTAAGATAGAAGTAAAATAAGATTGTTTTGCTAGCTTCTGTTAAATTGACACTATTTTCAATTGGATAGTACTATTTAATCTGTCTAGTTTTGTCTGAATCTGGTTTTAGTTGAAAACATTTAATTTAATATCAAATTAATTACTTGTTTTAATCTACTTATGTTATTGAGTTGATAATTGGTTATCTGATACTATTTCGCTGTCTATGCATCGTATTCTGTTAATAATGCTTAGCTAATAGTGAATTTTAAATCAAGTGGGTATTAAAGTCAATTATAATCATAGGGGTTTTTTTTCAGTTTTATATTCTGTTTTATAACACCAGTCCCTTCTATATAGTTAACCAGACTTGTTTTAATTTCTTTTCTGTTTTAGAATTTCAAGTATAGTTAAGAGATTGTTTTAATAGTTGCTACGTTTTATCACCCATTTTTACTTTTTTTAAATAAAACTGGTGAATCTCATTTGCATAATCCTTGTGTCAATTGTGTATTGGTTCCATCTCTTATCTTTTGATTACTTAAAAGTTTCTTTATTTAAAGTCCATTTTGATTGTTTATTTTGGGACATCCCTTAGTGTATAGAAAAAAGAATCCTTGATAAATTTCACTTGTTGGTTTGATTTTCCTTAACTCAACTTATTAAAAGCAAGTAATTTATTATTATGTTAATTGCTGTCTCTCAATTATGAATTTTGATGATTATTATATTCTTTTCATAATTTTACTATAAAAACTGCCTGGTATCCAACATCTTTAGCTTACCCTCTGCATCCCTGCCTATGAACCATTTTTCTGGAGACTTGGACAGGAGAAAGGTGCAATATAATTATTCCCTGAGTAACTGCAGAATTGTAATGGAGTTATCATTTGGAAGGCAGAGGGTCACAGCAGGAGGCTCTGAAAGGCACAGAGCCTCCGGACCCTCCCCTGTTGTGAAACGCCCACCCGGTGCACCCCCCTAGGTGGCGGGAGACTCATTGCCCCCCATCAGAGCAGGAGGGGCGAGGTAGGTAAGTGCTGGAGAGGAGAGGGGGCACTGGCCAGGCTGAGCTGGCCCTTCAGGTGGGAGTTTGGACAGATGGCTAGGGAGGCATATAAAGATATTGCTCGGGACTGCAGGGATAAAATCAGAAAGGCCAAAGGACAATTGGAGTTGCAGCTAGCAAGGGATGTGAAGGATAACAGGAAGGGGTTTTACAAGTATGTCAGTAACAAGAAGAGGATCAAGGATGGTGTAGGTCCCTTACTGAATGGGGCAGGTATCCTCGTGGTGGATGACGCAGAAAATACTGAAGTACTCAATGCTTTTTTTACTTCAGTCTTCACAGGGAGGGCCAGATCCCAGGCTACTACACTGGGTAACATAGAATGGAGAGAAGAAGAGCGGCCCTCGGTGATGGAAGGTCAGGTTAGGGACTATTTAAAGAAGTTGGATGTGCACAAGTCTATGGGACTAGATGAACTGCACCTAAGGGTGCTGAGGGAGTTGGCCGATGTGATTGCAGAGCTGCTGGTCATTATCTTTGAAAACTCGTGGCGACTGGGGAAGGTCCTGAAGGATTGGAAAAAGGCAAATAAAGTACCTATCTTTAAGAAAGGGAAGGAGGAGGATCCGGGGAACTACAGACCTGTCAGTCTCACCTCAATCCCTGGAAAAATCATGGAGCACATCCTCAAAGAATCCATCCTGAAACACTTGGAGGAAAATAGAGTGATCAGGAACAGTCAGCATGGATTCACCAAGGGCAAATCATGCCTGACCAACCTGATTGCCTTCTGTGCTGAGATGACTGGATTTGTGGATGCGGGAAGAGCTGTTGATGTGGTATACCTTGACTTTAGCAAGGCTTTTGATATGGTTTCCCACAGCATTCTCATCGGCAAGTTAAGGAAATATGGGTTGGATGAGTGAACCGTAAAGTGGCTAAAAAACTGGCTAGACCGACGGGCTCAGCGGGTAGGAATCAATGGCTCGATGTCTAGTTGGCAACCAGTAACAAGTGGAGTGCCCCAGGGGTTGGTCCGGGGGCCGGTTCTGTTCAATATCATCATTAATGATCTTGATGATGGGATAGATTGCATGCTTAGTAAGTTCATGGATGACACCCAGCTGGGGGGAATGGTAGACACGCTGGAGGGCAGGGACAGGATTCAGGGAGACTTAGAGAAGTTGGAACACTGGGCCAAAAGAAATCGCATGAGGTTCAACAAAGACAAGTGCAAAGTCCTGCACTTAGGACGGAAAAATCCCATGCACTGCTACAGGTTAAGGACCAATCAGCTAAATAGCAGCACTGTAGAAAAGGACCTGGGGGTTATGGTGGATGGGAAGCTGGGTATGTGCCAACAGTGTGCTCTTGTTGCCAAAAAGGCCAATGGCATATTAGGCTGCAGCAGTAGGAGTGTTGCCAGCAGATCGAGGGATGTGATTATTCCCCTCTATTTGGCACTGGTGAGGCCGCATCTGGAATACTGTGTCCAGTTTTGGGCTCCCCACTATAGAAAGGATGTGGACCAATTAGAAAGAGTCCAGCGGAAGTCAACAAAAATGATTAGGGGCCTGGGGCACATGATGTACGAGAAGAGACAGAAGGAAGTAGGCTTATTTAGTCTGCAGAAGAGAAGACTGAGGGGGGATTTGATAACAACCTTCAACTACTTGAAGGGTTGCTCCAAAGAGGAGGGAGCTAGGCTGTTCTCGATGGTAACAGAGGACAGAACAAGGAGCAATGGTTTCAAATTACAGCTGGGGAGGTCAAGGTTGGATATTAGAAAAAGCTTTCTCACTAGGGGTGCGTCTACACTTGTAAATTAAGTCGACTTAAGCTTGGTTAAGTCGACTTAATTTACTCTGCGTCTACACTACACTTTCCTTAGATTGACTTAAGGAAAAATTAAGTTGACTTTATAAAACCCCATGTTAAGTCAACTTTCTGCTTGTCGACTTTCTAAAGTCGACTTAAGCCAGTGTAGACCTGGAGAACCCTTAAGTCGACTCTAAGTTGACTTAGGGGCCTCCAGGGCTTCCCCACTACCCCCCCTGCTAGTGTGGCTGGCACAGGAAGAGCCTGGCATGCCCCCCACAGGGCAGGGCAGAGCCCTGCTCCCCCTGCCCCTATGCCCTGCCAGGGTCCCTGTCCCCCTTTGCCCCATTGTACCAAGGTACAATGGCGCAAAGGCTGAGCCCCCTGGCACTTGGCCTTCCCTGCCACCATGGACCAGTCCCAGGTCCACCTATCCCCTACAAGTTGACTTAGGCATCCAGTGTGGATGCTCTAGGTCAACTTTGTAGGGTCCCCTCAAAGTTGACTTAAAATTTAAGTGTGGACATGCTAAGTCGACTTAAATTAACAAGTGTAGACATAGCCTAGGAGGGTGGTGAAGCATTGGAGTGGGTTGCCTAGGGACGTGGTGGAATCTCCGTCTTTGGAGATATTTAAGGTCTGGTTAGACAAACCCCTGGCTGGGATGATTTAGTGGGAGTGGTTCTGCTTTGAGCAGGGGGCTGGACTAGATGACCTCATGAGGTCCTTTCCAGCCCTAAGATTCTATGATTCTATAAGTAGAGCCAGTTGGGTGCCGCCTCCTGGGTCCTAGTGCTGGAAGGGTTCCATTTCTGTGTGTTCTCAGCTTTCCAGCATACATAGAAATGAAGCCTTCCAGCAAAGACCCACGAGGCAGCACAGCAGTCAAGCCCAGTGCAGAAAAGGAAACTAACATGGGTGTGATGATGACCAGCCACTGTAGCAAGAGCCTTTCACCTCCAAGTGCCTCGCTCTTCCTGGAGGTGACTTTCCTTCCTCTTCCTGAAGCAGAGCAGTTGAACAGGCAATGGGAGGCAGACAGGAGTGGGGGGTGAGGAATTCCCTCAGCAGCAAGATTGTAAATAAGGGAAGGGGGAACTCCTGGGCCAGCAGCCAGGGAAAGGTGAGGGCTAATGGCTGGTCTGGATTCCCTGGAATGGGCTGCCTAAGCTAGGAGTTTCGGGGGGAGAAGGGGTGTCTGTCCCCAGCCCTCCTGCTGTGGCTACACTAAGCCTGAAAGCTACCTGCAGCCCTGAAGGAGTGTGGGGGGGAGGTAAAGCTGGGGGGCTGTAATCCCCTTCTCCAGCCCCCTACTAGAGCTGAACATAGGGGACCACAGCCAGGGCTTCCGACTTCCCTGCCTAGCTTCACAGCACAGCTGGAAATGCGGGTTTCCATTCTCTTAGCATTGCACTGGGAGGGTGGGGAGGGAGCCAGGGGGATTCCTGGGTTCATAGGTGATCTTAGATAGCACTAGGAGGGGTTAACTAGGGAGGTAGTGGAATCTCCGTTCTTATGGGTTTTTAAGGTCCAGTTTGATAAATCCCTGGTTGGGATGATTTAGTTGGGGTTAGCCCTGCTTTGAGCAGTGGGTAGGACTCAATGACTTCCTGAGGTCTCTTCCAACCATAATATTCTATGAATCTGCCCAGGAACGCTACAGGAAATGGAGCTCAGCAGGTTGGGAGCCTGGACCCTCCCTCTCCATTTATTGCTCTTGCTGCCCTTTCCGGGTCTCTCCCCTTCCCTCAGTCAACCTACCCTCTGGCCAGGACACTTGATTCCTGGGGACACTGGCTTTCCCAGACCTGGATCAGCTCCTGTGGGTACTAAGGGGAGCAAAGCCTATGTGTGTCTTGAGGGCAGAAGCTCTGGGATCCATAGACACCCAGGGGCAGAGATGGGGTGATGAGAGGCCATTTATGCAGAGTCATTTTCCTGCCTGCTCCCAGCCCTTTCCCCCAGGCTTCTCTCCTGACCTGGATGGAGTCTGTGGCTCAGTAGTTGGAGTGGGCAGCGTGTGGAGTTGCCCAAAGTTTGGAGCTTCACAGAGCTCTTCTTCAGACACCAGACCACCAGTGGCTGACAGTAGACCCCTGTCCTCATTCCAAATTGGCATCCTTTCTTCTTCCCCCTTCCTCCTAAGGAATGGTTAAGAGTGCCAGGAGTTATCCCCTCAACTCTGGCCAATTAGAACTGGATGAAATCTGACCACATGGAACAGGCTAGAGATGAACAGAAGAAGGGTGATTATTCCTGGTGAGTTACAATTTCTGAAGACCCTTGGTGGCCGCACTTCCAACAAGTACCTTAGTTTTAGCTTTTACCACTCATGGCCCCCTGAATATTTCGCTTCTCAGGAATGTTTTCCTTTCAGTCTTCTCATTTCAGCTTCCCCCCATTTTCTCCAGTTCTCTTTACTCTTTTTTCATGTTATTTTCACCTTTTTAATTTTTTCTTTTCTTTCTGGTTAAACCTGCCCTGTACCTGCCACTTCCCTCCCCTCCTCACAGATACCTCACCTTCATCCAGATAACACCTCACAGCTGCTTCCCACAGCAGCATCCTTTCCCTACTGGATGGTAAATCACATTTCCTAGCCCCTGATCTCCTTCTCCCTGGCTCCTTGTTGGGACAAAACTGTGATGGCGTCCTCAGGAGCAGTGCTCTGGAACCACTTCAGACACAACCAGTAAGTCTCTAGCAATGTGACCGGGGCCTCCTGGGATACCTTCCTGGACGTGCAAAAATCAGGGAAAGCTGCAAAACCGGGAGCCAAACTCCCCACACACTGATGGGTGGTACTTAAACCAGTCTCCCTATCAGTCACAACCAGGCTTCTGGTTCCCGAAACTGGGTACCAAGAAATCTGCCCAAAATAGCAACAGCTCCCTTTATTGCACTCCAGCTCCTCTGGCTCCCACCTAGCCTCACAGTCCCTTAAAGATATAGGTTCTCCTGACCCCAAAGGGCCAGCCACAGCACACAGAACAATATAGGTTTGGATCTTACCCAAAATACCACACTGGTAGCCAATCCTTTAGCAACTACAACTAAAGGTTTAATATAAGAAGAAAAGAAGCAAAATATGAGAGATGTTAAAGGGTCAAAGCGAATCACATACATACAAATGATTTAAAGTTCATGAAAAGCAGTTTGCAGGCTTGTTCCTCTGGAGTTTGCAGGCTTGTTCCTTTGGTAAACAGCCAGCACCAGGGTGGGCCTCAATCCTTTGTCCAGTCTCAGAGGAATAGTTCCAGAGATGGGTGTTGGCTGTAGACTGGGGACCTGAGATCAAGATGGAGTCGGGGCTGCTGCCTTTTATCACCTCTGGCCTTCTCCATGCTGTGTGCAGTTCTCTCCAATCAAACTGGAGTTGAGTCACATGTTCAAGTGCTAGTGGCTCAACAGGTTTTCTTCTTTGGCCCATTATACTGGGGAGTTTCCTTAATGGGCCATTAAAGGGACAATGGCTGGGCAGACATTCAGTCTGGGGAGTTTCCCCAACCTTACACAAGTTAAAATATAACAATCATATTCCTAACTTCTAATATGAATACAAATCCTACACATAAACTATATAATCATTCCCCACAAATTATTACCTTTCTATTGACACTAAACATGTCATAGTTCCAACGGATTTTAACAATTATAAAATATTAATACAAAATAATATCATAAATGGTTCCCTAAATCCGGACAGCATCACAGCGTCCTCTGGAGCAGTGCTCTGGAACCACTTCGGACGCAACCAGTAAGTCTCTAGCAATGGTGTTGCAGGTGCTGGGCACACAGGGCACATGCCCCGAGTCTGGCTGGGACCCAGAGCCCGGCCACTGGTGACCCGATCGGGCTCCCACTGGGACCAGGGACCTGGGGCCTGACCGCCTCTGGCTCGATGTGGCCCCCACCAGGGCTGGGGCTGGGCCACAGGCCAGTGGCAGCAGGAGCCTGATCCAGACTCAGGGGATTGATTGGGCCCCCCAGGACCCAGGCCCTGAACCTCTTTTGGGGACACCGACATCCCTGGTCTCTAGTTCTTCTGAGTCTGCCACCTTGGGTCTCCACACACCAGTGCAGCTGCTTCCTGATTCTGGCCTTAGAGGGCTCAGCCCCCTTGCTCTGCCAGGACACCCCCTGTGGGACACTCTGCATGGGACCCTGGGGAGTCCTTCCATGCTCCAAAGGGCCACGCACCCTGCTGTGCAGTGACAAGCGATTCACAGTCATCATGGAAGTCAAGAATTTATTAGTTCTCAGGATCACAACGTAGAAAGACTCTGTTAGTAAATTAATTAGTGGTTACACCAGAGACCAACTGCTGCCCCAGGCTTAAGTCCCATTCCTCTTGACTCCTATGGGTGACTGCCCTTCCTCAAAGCCCTCAGATAGACACCCTCCCACCCCCCCAGTTCTTTGTCTCCTTCCTGGGCCAGAGGTTACAAACTATTGTGGCTGGCTAGATCTAGGGAAGGCCCCATCCATCCTCTAGTGCAGTGGATTTCAATCTTTTTTCTCAGGAGCCAGTTGAAAAAAATCATTTATGCCTGAGACCCAACAATTACATCTTTGAGCAATGCATTCCAATGTTTCGGCTGCAGCAGCAGTGGGGGAGGGCTGCAACCCAGTTCTGGTTTGAAATCCACTGTTCTAGTGGTCTCTGCAATGATCGTACACACAGTTCCCATCACTGAAACACAGGAGTAACAAATGGGGGAAACCGAGGCATGCGCACTGCACTCAGAGAAACATATGGGCATCTCCACTTTGTCACAAGAGCCTCCAGCTTCTCCCTACCCCCAAATCCCAATTGATCAATTCTGCATCCCTACCGCACTGCATCAACCTGTTTCCCTGCCCTGCAATTAATTCATCAGTTTTGACACCCAACCTTCACATCTGCCCTGCTGGGCCCCTCTGCTCCTCCTACAGCTCCAGGGATTCTTCACCCCCCACCCCCTTCCCATACCTGGGGCAGAGAGGGAGAGATGAGAGGAGCTTCCAGGAGACACAGAAATGAAGTATAAAAGGCTATATCTACACCTAAAGTGCTAAGTCGACTCTGTTAGGTCGACTTACAGAGTCTACACTAGACTCTGAAGTCAACGGAGAGCCGCAGCTTCCAGCCCCTGAACCTGTGGCTCCCTGGCAGAAGAGAGCTTGGGCAAGAAGGCATGGCTCCCATCTGTCAGGGAGCTGTGGGTCCATGGGAGAAGGGAGCCACAGTTCCCTTGTCCCCAACCCTAGGTTGACTTACGGAACTAAGTTGACTTAGGGAATCCACACCGGTTTTAGGTCAACTTAACAAATCGACTTAGTCGTTAAGTCATCCTAAATGGTGGTAGTTATTAAGTCGATTTAATGAAAGCCTGGTGTGGACAGGGACTGTGAGGTCAACTTAAGCCTCCTTAAGTCAACCTAACTTGCCAGTGTAGACATAGCCCTGAAGACAGGAGTCCTCCAGGATCATAGAAACTAGCATGACTGTGGCTAGAAAAGCTTATTTTATCATGCCCACTGGGCTCTTTCCCCCATTTCTCTGTCTGACCCAGGGTCCCCAGAGTCCTCCTGGACCATAAAGGACTAATGAAAAGGCTGGAAAATCCCAAGGGCAATGAGATTGGTGTTTCCTGCTCAATAACTCCCTGCTTGCCATGGTTTGACAGTCCACATCTGAGATCCCAAGGAGCCCCCTCGGAGGGGAATAAAGATACCATGATAGAAAGTTCCCTGGAAAAGTTCACAGAAACTAGGGTGTCAGAATATAGAGAGATTGATTTCAAGGGCCTCCGTAGGATATTTCCGCACTCCCCCCATGTTTCAGGGATGCAGCCTGAGCTTGGATCCTTTCCCCACCTGGAACCAGGGGTGGATTTTCTCCCCAGTGATAGAGCCTAGTGGGAAAGTGAAGATCGGGGTCTCATTACCAGGATTGAAAAATGACAACTGCCCCTGTTCACAGTCCAGGTAAACCCGGATCCTGCTCGGGATCTGGTGCAGGGACAGGTCGGTGGTCAAAGGGGAGGTGAGAGCCCTGAATTGATGTCCCCACAGCTCCACAGCCCAGATCCCCTGCTCAGGGTTACATTTATTCCATCCCTTTCTACTCACAGACTCTCTGGTGACACCCACAGCCCAGTGTCTGCCACCTTCAAACTCCACCTCCCAGTACTGTCTCCCTGAGACAAATCCCTCACAGCCTAGCACACAAATCTTAGAGTCAAATCTCTCAGGATTGTTGGGCAGATCCTGCCTTGTTTGTCTCCAGCTCACACTTTTCTGATCCTCAGACAGGTAAAGATGGGGATTCGCCGTGTCTGGATCCAGAGTCACATTCGCTAAGGAGAGAGAATCAGAGTGTTAGAGGCAGCTAACTCTGGGGGAGGCTGGGACCATTTCACACCCTTTCCAGCAGCCCCATTCTGTCTGAGGCAGTCCTGGATCCCAGTGAGCTGCCTATTCAGGTTGCCTGGAAAGCAATGTCACTGCAGCTTCTCAACCTGTGTGACGGGAGCCACATGTAGGCCTTCCAATCTGATTATAGCGACTACAGCTCCCTGTTCCCCAGCTGGGGCTGCTTCATCCCAGCACCAGAGATTCAGCAAGGAAAGCACCCAAAGGTTTTAATTAGGAGGGTCCAGAGAAGGCAGATACCAACTTTGAACCCCACAGGGAAGCTCCTTCCCCCAAACCTGTCCTAGACTCCCAAGCTAGGGAGCAGAGTTCAGTGCTGCGGAAAAGCCAATGATTTAAAGCTAGTGAATAGGAAGTGGGAGTTGGCATTGGGGGTGGTGAGGACTGAGTGGGGATGTTGTTTAAGATTTCGTATGAATACTGTGTGTGCCTCAGCTTCCTCCATATGCTGCCTTCATGTCTAATGAGGTGGAGGGAACGGGTGGTTTTCCCTCTGCAGAGAGTCAGGGCTTGTCTTCACTAATGGGGGCAAATTTGGCCCTGTCAGATCAATCTTCAGAAGCGACTGATTGGATCTGCGAAGACCTGCTCAGCCAATCAGGAAACCAATGCTGGAAGACCACCCCCGCAGAAGGAGTAGCGCTGAGTCAGAGGGAAGGGGTTTCCTCCAACTCAGTGCACTGAAGACACCGCGGTAAGTAGGCAATCGGAGATTGAGACGCATGGTATTTTAAGTACTTTTCATATCTCCCTTCAATTGCTGCTGAAATTGCACGGCAGCATAGACCAAGGCTAAGACATACAGAAACAACAGATGCTTGGCTGTCTACAGACTGGATTCAGATCCATGGAGAGCCCCAGAAAACAATGGCTGCTCCAGTTACATGGCCACTTAGGCCATGTACACACTACAGGAATAATCGCGCAACAAGCCCATTGCACTTTAAAAGTCACGTGGTTTTTGTAGCACAGTATCGCGTCCACACAACCACCCCAAAAGTTCCTCATAATTCTGGGGCATTTCCGGAGGCTTCATATTGTGCAGCGACCGTACACACACGAACTATCGCAGAACAGCTGTTACGCAGTAGCCGCTACCACCCTCGTTTTGGTGGCTTACATGTTGCGCGGTAAAGCGGCTGTTGACGCGCCACAACATGGATTTGTGTGTGGACGCTGTCCGCGTTATCGCGCGAGAATGAGCGTTACCGCACAGTAACTTTGTAGTGTGTACAAGGCCTGAGTTCCTAGCAACTAACAACCTATGTCTACACTTGCTAAAATTAGTTCAAATTAGTTAGTTCAAACTAGCATGGCCACACTGGAATGTTAGTTTGAACTAAGCAAGCATTTGCTTAGTTTGAATTAGCGATCCCCATTCATTTCAATGGCCGGCTAATTCGAACTAAGAAATTAGTTTGAATTAATATGGCCTTATTGGTTAATTTGAACTAGTTAGTTCGAATTAACCCCTTATTTCAAATACCCTATTCAAACTTATTAGTTCAAATTAAGGAAGCCCTTAATTCGAACTAACTAAAGCTTAATGTAGCCAAGGTTTTAGTTAGTTCGAATTAAGTTAATTTAAATAATGTAATTTAATTAGTTCTAATTAAGCCTCCTTCATTCAAACTAACTTGCCAGTGTAGACATAGCCATAGATAGCCCAGGGATATGGGGGATCCTGAAAGCCATTGAACAAAAGTGTAAATCCTGTTTATGATGGAAACCATGTATTTTGTTATTACTACTTCAAGCCAAGTTTTCTCTCCAGTTCAAAGCACAGATTGTCTGGAGGGGGAAAGGATCAAAGAGATGAGATTTTTTATTTTAATATCTATAATGAGTTCCCCACTCTTAAATCACAGAACTGATTAATTACACGAGAGAAAGATTTGGAGAGAGACCTTAAAAATTTTACCAAAGCTCACAGAGTGAATCCTGATGTTTGGGTCCCTGCTGCATATGTTATTTCTCTACTTTCTTTTGATTTTTTATTAAATAGATGAAGAATATAATTATGAACAAATTATGGCCAGAGCCCATCTCCTCTCAAAGTTTTGGGGACATGTTCTGATTTCCCTTCCTAGATTCCTTCTTGGTACCTTCAAATATCCTCAGCGTCTGGGTTATAACAGCAATTTTTCTCCGGAAAATATTGAGTATCTCTTCCAGCTCAACAGAAATGTCAACTGGCTGCTGGAACTTCCTCGTCTCACACCTGGAGAGAGAGAATTTCATGTTGTTATATTTCATTTACTGACTCCTAATTCCTTGGTAGAGGAAGTAGTTGCTCTAAAGGGCTAGGAGTTAGAATTTGTTTCCTTCTCCCAGTCTCAGAGCAAGTGCAACACAGGTCATGGCAGTGCAACCTTCTCTAAGAGACCCCATTAATATTCTTCAACTCTGCCATGGACAGAACAGATCTGTGGATAAAAAAAGGAATGGAGTCCCCATGGCCAATTCACTCCATACCTCCGTGCATGTCTACTGGTATTGTGGTATATTGTTGTATTTCTTGTTCTCAGGGTCTTATAGGAGTTTTAGTTACAAACAAATAGACCGAAATCTCAGCTCCATGTAAATAAACTCATTCCACACAGAGGGGCAAACCATCCTCAAAGAGGAAAGACTCTTGATCTCTGCTGACCAATTCCGTACAAGTGAAAGGCTTATTCCATCCCCATAATCATGAGGCAGCCATTCCCCTAGGAAATACTTCGTTAGAAGAAGACAGGTTGTCCCGGAGGTGTATTAGGTTGAACGTTACCCTTTATTGCCTGCTCATTCCACCTCCACGCCACAAGTGAGCAAGGGGGTGGAGCAGGGGAGGGGGATTACAATTCTTTTATGCTCGAGAATATGTAAAAGCTTACATTCATGACAACTCCCCAAAGAGCCTTTTTTGGTTACATTAACACCCAAGCAATGAATATTGTGGTGAATATAATTATATCTGCCCTTTGTTGTTGACAGGTTTAGTCCATGGTGCACAGGCTTTTTACTTTACACCATGTTACTGTTGTTACAGCAAGGCCTATAATATTACTGACCAAGCGTTTAGTGAGGTGGGGAGGGTAAGAAAGTTGCTAAGTATGTTCGTTCTAAGGTTCTTACACAGGAGAGAAAGGGATAGTTTCTTTCAGTTACATTTCTTGCTCAAACTATGAAAAAGGGAGAGGGGGAAGGGAAGATTCAATTGCGGGAAGCAAAGTCTGTGTGCCCGCCCATGACCCCATTACCATAACAAAAATGGCGTCTGGCAGAGGCCCAAGGGTTTCAAGCAGTATCCCAGTGTCCAGCTTAAAATATTATCCTACACTTTACATCAGTTTTTCCCATTGAATAGCTAATTCCAGAGCCTTATATAGAAGGACGAACACCTCAGGATTACATTAATCTGTATCCAGATGTGTCCCTGACCCACCCATTTTGCTGTAGAGCCTCTGGGAGATGTGCTGTTGACATGGTTGGTCTGCAAGCCCTTTCCAAGCTAGTGCAGCACAAGCTGGAGTCAGTGAGAGCCCCGTACCTGCCCAAGGTGCTGCTGACATCCTAGAGGGGAGAGAGAGAAGAAAAAAAAAACATGTTCAGTCCCACACACCACACACTGGACACTCTGGAAAGGGATTTTGCAGTTATGGGGAAAAGAGGCACTGCCCTGGCCCCAGTTCAATGCACTGGCCAAGATAATGTCATCTGTAACACCGATAACAGAAAGCAAACACCATTCTGGGATGTATTAACAGGTGTATTGTAAGTAAGACATGAAAAGTAATTCTTCTGCTTTACTCCGTGTTTATTAGGCCTCAACTGGAGCATTGTGTCCTATTCTGAGTGCCTCATTTCAGGAAAGATGTGGAGAAATTGGAAAAAGTCCAGAGAAGAGCAACGAGAATGATGGAAGATCTGGAACACTTGACATATAAGGGAAGATTGAAAGAAGTGGGTTTGTTTAGTCTGGAAAAGAAGAGACTGAGAGGGGACATGATAACAGTTTACAAGTATCTAAAAGATTGTTATGAGGAAGAGGGAGAAAAATCATTCTCCTTAATCACTGATGACAGGACAAGAAGCAATCGGCTTAAATTACAGCAAGGGAGGTTTAGGTTGTACATTAGGAAAAAATTCCTAACTGTCAGGGTGATTAACCGCTGGAATAAGTTGCCCAGGGAGGTTGTGGAATCTCCATCGTTGGAAATTTTAAAGACAAGGTTAGACAGGGGTGGTTTAAGATGGTACTTGGTCCTGCTATGAGTGCAGGGGACTGGACTCGACCTCTCATGGTCCCTTCCCATTTCTATGATTCTATGAAATAAGTCTGTAATTCTTCCAAGAGCAACAATAATTTAGATTTCGGGAATGAGCACACTGAGCTACGCTGTGATCTCTGATTGTTGGACTCTAGTGCCTCTGATTCCGGTGAAGTTCTGTACCTGTGTTCGGATCTGGGCTGTTTCTAACTGAGGCTCACCTGCAGGAACTCACTAGCTGGCTTGACACTTTCTCTCCATCTCACTGATCAGGTCACTCAGACAGGAAATCTCCACAGAAAGTTTAGCGACATTGTCATTCTGTATCATCTCAATCTCCTTTTCTATAAAGACAACAGAGTCCTGTGGCACTTTTAAAGACTAACAGACTAATAAATCTGTTAGTCTTTAAAAGTGCCACAGGACTCTGT
>ML686085.1:277592-365710 GCA_007922175.1 Pelusios castaneus
CCTGCCTGAGACTCTGGACAACCCCTGGGATTGTGAAGCATAGCAAACATTACATGGATGAAAGTCTTCTAGCTCCACTGACACCGCCTGAGCTGAGCTTCTTGCCCCCATGGTCGTTGGAGTCCTGGACAGATTGCTGAGGGGTGGGATGCCTTCCTGGATTCTGCTGGAACGGTTTTCTGTGAGGTGGTTCAGATACTCCACACAGTTCTCCTCCTTCACGCTGACCTGCAGGCTCCAGGGATGACACCAAAGTGATACTTCAATTGCAGTAGGTTTTATTATTATTTTATGTCTTATTTGTATCATTCCAGTCCCTAAAAACCCTGATGAAAGATCCTGGTAGAGATTTTTTTTCACACTTCCCTGTGTCCAGCCTAAACCGGGGATTCTGAATTATTGTGTGAAATTTTAGTCGTGTGTCAGGCATATAAATAAACAAACAATTAGCTAAAAGGCGGCTTTGGTTACTCAAATGTAGGTTTCCACTACAACCTCAACCTTTAAAAGCAAAGAAATATGGATTTAAAGGGACTACCTACCCCACTCTTTGCAACACACTCCTAAAATCTTTGGCTATGTCCACACTTGCAAATTAAGTTGACTTAAGGAGGCTTAAGTCAACCTAACTTAAGTTAGCCCCTGTCCACAGCGAGCATTCATTAAGTCGACTTAAGAAATTCCTTAAGTCGACTTAATGAAAGCTTAGGTCGACCTAATAAGAACCTCCGGTTAGGTCGACCTAACTCTTAAGTTGACTCCTTAGGTCGACCTAAACCCAGTGTGGACACATAAGTCCACTTTATTAGGTCGACCTAAGGGCAGCTAGGTCAGCTTAACAAAGTGGACTAAGTCCCCGTTCAGGGAAACCACTTTGGTAAGTCAACTTAATAAGGTCGATTTTAGGTCGACTTAACAAAGTCCACCTAACTTTTTGTAGTGTAGACATAGCCTGTGTCAGTAGGACACTGTCCCAACCCAGATAATGGACTTTGACAGAAAGCATTCAAATACATGCCTGACAGTGCATTCATCTCACTCGCACTGTAAAGCAAATCCTGAATTCTGAGCTCAGCAAAAATGGCTTGTGCCTGAAATATGGCCAGGGCCCAGGTTATTGAAGGAGTAACAATATGTTAAGGAATTTCCAGAGGGGGAGCCGTGTTAGTCTGACGAAGTGGGTTACAGTCCACGAAAGCTTATGCCAAAGAAAATCTGTTAGTCTATAAGGTGCCACAGGACTCTCGTCGTTTTTTAATATGTTAAGGATTTCCTTTGCACCAAGTGGGCTGTAAGCATAAGGGGGCTACTTGGATAGAAACTGCAAGAGTCTCCCCTACCCATATGCCTCCTGGAGCTGGGGCTGTAACAAACACTTCAAAGAGCACCAGATACAATCACAGGAGTGAGCAATATTGCCTCCCCTGCATGCTGAACCAGAGGCGCCCTCATGTGAATGAGAATCAGACCTTAGAAACCCTGATTCCAGCTTACCTGAGCTTTTAGCTTGGCGGAATTTAAATATCACTCCTTAAACACACACGTTCCGTGTTAGTCTATTGCAGAAAAACAACAGAGTCCTGTGGCACTTTAAAAGACTAACAGGTTTTTTTATTGCATGAGCTTTCGTGGGAGAAAAATCCCACTTTGCCAGACGCTTTGAAGTTGGGAAACACACAGACCCTGCTGCTACAAACCCATCATCACAGGTGGGACGCCCAGGAGAAGTCCCAGTGACCTTCCACACCAGCAGAGGGGGTGGGTGAATACCTATTGATACATTTTTTCACAAAAGCCTCCAAGGCTGTAGTTCCCAGTCAACTCTTTGCTGCTCAGCAAAGAAAGAGGAGTGTGAGTCAATTCCAGGAAGGGGAACGCCCAGTTCCTGCTGCAGTGAATCTCTGAGCTCAGATCACGAAAGTGAAACCTAGAAAGTGAGGCTGTGTCCAGAAGGAGCCATGGCCTTAGAGAATCTGGTGGAACGTCTCCAGGGTGAAGCTAGCTGTCCCATCTGTCGGGAGCATTTTAAAGATCCAGCAGTTATAGACTGTGGACACAGTTTCTGCCAAGCATGCATCAGCCAGTGCTGGGAGGGATTGGAGACAAACTTCTCCTGTCCCCAGTGCAAAGAAACCACTCAGCAGAAACACCTCAGACCAAACAGGCAGCTGGCAATTGTCCTAGAAATAGCCAAAGAGCTGAGTTTACAGGTACTAAAGGGATCAGGAGTGGAGAAGATGTGTGCCAAACACCAGGAGACTCTCAAACTGTTCTGTGCAGAGGATCAAGCCCCTATCTGTGTGGTGTGTGACAGATCCCGGATTCACAGAGCCCACAAGGTGGTTCCAATAGAAGAGGCTGCTCAAGAGTACAAGGTAGGGAATTACTATCCACTCTAATTCATTCTCTATGGATTTTAATTTTGTCAGTAGCTTACTGGTCACACTCAACTTCTTCCACATGTCTTCACCATATGAACAATTATATGAAGAGAAATTTATAGGGCTGGGGTGTCAAACTCATTTTCTATGTCAGGCCAGATTTGACTTAAATGTATTTCAAGTGGACCGTACAAACCATAAATCAAAATACTAGGGCACTTTCTCTATTAATTTGAACTAACTTGCCAGTGTGGACATAGCCAAGGTGTTTGAGGTCCACACAGTGTTTACCACAGTGATTTCCTCGAGTGCAGGCTGATGTCTGAGTTTCTAGTTCCCCTGTCAGCTGAGCGCTGGGGAAGACAGCTGTCCATGGGTCCTTTCTGCCAGGGACCGCAGCTCCCTTCTCAGCATCCCCTCTCATAGCCCCAACTATGTCCACACTTGAAAAGTTAAGTCGACTTGTAGCCTTAGGTTTGTGATGGAAAAACACCCATCCCCCTACAACCACACTCTGAACTCTCAAAATAAAACCATTCAAATCACCTCTGTTTCTTCAGGAAAAGATTCAGGCCCATTTAAAGACTCTGAGGGAAGAGAGAGAAAAGCTCCTGGGATGTAAAGCGACTGGCAAGGGGAAAAGCCAGGAGTATCTGGTAGGTATCTGTTGTTATTAATGTGTGTGGACTGGCAGTGGGAGGTCTGAATGGAGTAGTGGTTAAAGTAAGCTGGAACATCCCGAAACGCCCACAGATTTGACCAGTGAGTGTTCTGGGGCCCAAAGAACAAGAAGAATCGGGGGGGAGGGGGAACGCCAGGAGAGCAGGATCCAGTGCTTGTCCAACCTGCAGGCATGGTCCGCGGGCCAGAATCTGGCCCGCCAGCAGCGGTCAGGCTGGGGAGTTTCAAATCGTGTTCAGGGCTGGAGAGGCCTGGGCAAGGAGCGGCTCTGCCAGCAACTCCTGCAGCTTCTGCCAGGTCAGTGGGGAGGGGAAGGCGAGACAATCGGGGAAGGAGTCCAGGAGGGCCGGGGCCTGGGTGGGGCCTGAGAGAGGAGCGGGGAAGGGGACGGGGTGGGTGGGGAGCCAATGGGAGGGTGGGGAGGGGGTCCGGTGGGGGAGGGTGAGAGGGTCGGGGAAGGGGCCGGGGAGTGGGCGGATGGGGAAGGAGCCCGGGGGGGGAGGGCGAGAGGATTGGAGAAGGAGAAGGAGCCCGGGAGGGATGGGGAGCAGGTGGGGAAGGGTCTGGTGATGTGAGGATTGGAGAAGGGGCTGGGGGGGGAATCGGGAAGCTGGCAAATGGGGGGAGATGAGAGGATCAGAGAAGAGGAAGGGGCCTGGGGGAGTCGGAGCTGGCGGATGGGGGGGTGAGCGGAGTGGGAAAGAGGTCCAGGGGGAATGAGATGATAGAGGAGCAAGTGGGGAAGGGGCCTGAAGGGTTTGGAGGTGGTGGTCAATGGGGGGGCAGCAGAGCAGCCCCCTTGGGGGACAACACCAGGGAGGCCCAGTGAGGGGATCTGCCACATGGCACCCCCCCCCCACCATCTATTGCCAGTGCTCCCCATACCCCTCTGGCACCCCACCCCACCTCTGCCCTGTCCTTCCAAGCGCCCCAGCCATTCCTCCTTTGCCACCCATCCCTGGTACACTCCCCTGCCAGGGCACCCCTGCCTTTCCCACCACTCCACAGTTTCTGTGCCTTATCTAGCCTAAATTTTCTCACTGAATCCAGGGACAAAACATCCTTTGTCTTCAGTGTGACTGAAGATCAGGACCTGTATTTATTGCTTAGAAGAGAGGGGACAAAAAGTGAACAGTTTTTGCTTGTTGTAAACAAAACTCAGAGCCACAAGAATATAAAATTGCCACAAAAATAATACCTTTAGCATTACTAGCACCTGTGAGGTGTATTGGCCCTGATACCCCCTCTGCCACACACATAATGTTATTAATTGTGTTGAATTTGCCAGGTTGTGGGATGGTTTTGTGATATGGACGTATTGGGCCAGATTTACCCCTGATATAACTCAGCTGCCTTCATTAGAATGTGTCACACTTGAATCATGGTATCCTTTATCTCTGAGGCAGTGGTTAAAGTAGGTCGTTTGGTACAGCTCATCTCTTATTGGAAAATGGCTAAGGTGTGCAGGATGCAAACATTGGTCCTGTTACATTTTGTCTTGATCTGGTTGAACTAGGCAGCAATGATGCTGATGGGGTAGTATTAGCTTTGCTGCAATGTTTGACAGCACATGGGTTCACGGAGGAATTTCTCAAGGATAATTGGATTGGTTCACGTGTAGATGGAGCCTCTGTCGTGTTAGGCAGTGAGGCTGGTGTTGCCACAAAATTAAAGACACGATTTCCACTTTTGATAAGTTGGCATTGTTTTAATCACAGGTTGGAATTGGCCGTGGCTGATGCTATCAAATACTGCAGTGAAGTTAATCACTTTAAATCATTCGTGGATTCATTGAATGCTCTGTACAGTCAGTTGCGGAAGTGCTTGAGAGTGTTGGCTGAATGTGCAAGTGATCTAGGAGTCCATCTTAATAGGATTGGACGCATACTTGATGTACGTTAGGTTGCCTCTAGCTACCACAGTGTTTGAGCTTTTTGGCAGTCATATGCAGCCCTCCATAGCCACTTCTTGAAAAAATCCACTGATTTCTCTCAAGAAGGGAAAGATAAAGCAAAATTTGCTGGCATGGGAAAAAACCGGAGAATCCAGTTTTTGTTAAAAACTTGGGTCTCAGGCTTGATGCTCTGGAGGAACTTGCAGACCTGTCCTTGGCATTGCAAAAATCTGATGTAACATTCGCTACTGCAAGTAAGTTGATAAGTCGACAAGTTCAGGTGTTTATAGCTCGCAGAGAGTGAGATTCAGAGTTCTGCCAAGAGGCTTGTGAGGCAATTGCTGCAGGTTGCTTTAAAGGTGTATGTTTAAACATGTCTGTGAATGCTGGCAAGCAAATTGAAATTTCTAAATGTCAGTTTTACCAGGCCTTAGCAGACTATATGAATGTTAGATTGTTGCCAAACTCAGAAAAACATCTAAGCAATGCTGTTGAACCACTTGACCCATCAGGTTTCACTACAGAGCTGTCACTGGAATTTGGTGAAAGTGACAACATTTTTGTGTTCCAAATTTGGCATTGCATTTAATGAAGCGAAATCTGCATATCGGGAAATAAAGATCACAATACTTATTGTGTTATGCAGTGTTTGCTAGTTTGTGACAATAATTGCTATAGACATAAATGCCATATAAAATTATAAATATTTTTATGGAGCAATAACAGATGCCTATGATACTGAGAGGTGGTTGCAAATGCCTGCCTAGGCTGGGGCCTGCACATGCATGAAGAGGGCCCGGACAATACAGGAAGGGGGCCCAGAGATTAGGAGGGTTCTGGGGCCCGTCAAATTATACTTTAACCACTGGTTTGGAGGCAGATTCTATGGTGGCTTTAGAGAATGTGGGTGTCTTTGTGTTTCTCCATTACCAGGGAATATTTTGTAAGATTCATGCTTGTTGCACAAACACAAACACAGGCCCTGAGAAATCCTCTGCCTGGATCAGGGCATCATATTTTTCAGAATCTAAACTTCCACTCCAGTTCATTTCTAGCCCTTCCAGTGTTCACAGACCTCCTACCAAGGGGAACTGTTTTTTCTTACACTGTTTAATTGTTTGATTCTTTTCTCTCACTTGGCATCTCTGTCAGTGTAGTGCTGAGCCCTTACTCCTGCTGCTCTAAATCTGGATCGACATTCCCCATCTTCAAGTGTCTGACGAAGTGGGATTTTCTCCCCCGAAAGCTCATGCGATAAATAAATTTGTTAGTCTTTAAAAGTGCCAGCGGACTCCTTTGTTTTGGATTGAGATAGGCCTCTGATAACTTCCCATTGAGAGTAGGGGTGACACGTAACTCCTGCCTTTGAGAGGCTGGGGTGTCAGGTAGCTGTACCTGGATTATGTTGCCATCCCCTGCTCTGCTCCTTGCTCAGCCTCCTCCCCCTTGAGGCTCTGCCTATGTACCCCTCCTCGCTCACTGTTCACAACTCTTCACCCCATCTCTGAGGTCTCCTCGTATGCTGCTCATGCCTCTGCTCCTCCCCCCAAACCCACTAGCTGCTGCTTGCACCTCTTCTCTCCCACCCCCAATGCCCCTACCTAACACACACACCTCTAGGTGGAGACGGTAAAGAGGCACAAGTGAAGGCCTCAGCGGGGGTGGGAAGAGGAAAGCTTAGCCTCCCCCAGCCTCTTATACCCACTGCCCATGGCTGAGGGATATTAGGCAAGTGGGAATGTGTTAGAAAATCCTCTCCCTATTAACCATAGAGTAGAGGCAAGTGTCAGACATCCTAGAATTTGCAAAGAAATTACCTCTCCTGCACACTCAGCACTCCATGAAAGGATCTAGACTCATACGTCCCTGGCCTGCCTTTTTCTTTCTTTTTTTTAATAGATACAGACAGAAACTGAGAGGAAGAAGATTGTGTCTGAATTTGAGCAACTGCAGCAGTTTCTGGAGGAACAAGAGCGACTCCTGCTAGGCCAGGTGGAAAATCTGGAAAAGGAGATTTTGGAGGAACAGACTGACAATGTCACTAAGCTCTCTGAGGAGATTGCCCGTCTCAGCGACATGATTACTGAGGTGGAGGGAAAGTGTCAGAAGCCAGCAAGTGAATTCCTGCACGTGAGTTTGAGTCATAAATATCCTATTTCCCAACACAGAGATAGGACCACTCTTGAATCATGGGCACTTAGCCTATGTCTACATTTGAAAAGTTAGGTCGACTTTATGAAGTCGACTTAATAAGGTTGACTTTAAGTCGACTTAAAGTGGACCGTATTAAGTCGATTTAACAAAAGTCGACTTAACTTTTCAAGTGTAGATGTGGCCCCCTTTCGACCTTATTAAGTCGACTGAATGTTTTAAATCGGCTTAATAAACTCCACCAAGGCGCTAATCCCCATCTCCACTGGTTTATGTCGATTTAATAAAGTCGATTTAAGCACTAGTTTGAATTAAAACCAGGTGTTATTAATTCAAACTAACTTTTCCTTAATTTGACTTAGGGAGCAGCTTAAGTCAACTTAAGGAAAGCCCAGTGTAGATGCGGAGTATTTTAAGTCGACTTAAACCTTCTTAAATTGACTTAATTTGTAAGTGTAGATGCACCCTTAGAGAATAATAGTCAGAGATTAGAGAGTTACTCAGTGTGTGCATTCCTCAGAACTGACTTCTTACTACTTGTTGAAGAGTCACAGTCACACTGATATTAAAGGTGGCATTGAGTCAGCAGATTCATGGCTCTGGGGCCAGGGCAGGCCCTCTTTTCCCCATATTTACAAAACCCCTTCCCTGGGATCCCCAGTGTGGGGCATCATGGCATGTAGGACTAAGATTGTTTTTCTGTCTCTTTCCTCTCTAGGATGTCAGAAGCACCTTAAGCAGGTACACGGCTCCCTCTCACTCCCTCACATACTTCAGGATGCTGTGAAAGGGCTTGGAGAACCCATTAACTCATTATCTCCCCAGGGCTCTGCAGCAAAATATGTGGGGCAGGATCACATTTTGGATATAAGTCTCTGTGATCAATTTAATCCTGAGGTTTTCACCCTTTTATGCAAGACTCTGGAATTCTCTACTCAGCTGGCAAGATTGACCTAATGTGTTTCCTAGCGATGTTACATCCCTGGGGGACGGCAATATGGGCATTTCACTTGTAGTGAAATGATAATTATTGTACCCTAGTTATCAGTGACCAAGGGTCTTTTCCACCCGAAGTCTGTTTTGAGATCTGGGTGGTATTAGCTGGTTTGGGCAGAACTGAGGTCTCATTCTACTACCTGAAAGAAAGATGTCATAAGATTATGCATGCAAGAGATATGGGAACATACCAGTGTTAGTGCCTGGAAGCCAAGGAGAGAATTGGCCCTGGAGACTCAATTCCTCTTTTACTGTCAGATCTGCGCTCTTCAGACCAGAGTTGGAGAACATTAATGGGACCTCTAGGATTCACTGCCTTAGCCTGTGCTGCACATACTCTGAGAGGGGGAGAAGTGGAGGAATTCTAACTCCAAGCCCCTTAGATCTGCAAATTCCCCTAGCAAGGAATTGCAGTGAATTAATGAATGAAATGTAATAAAGTGAATTTCTCTTTCCAGGTGTGAGACAAGGAAGTTCCAGCAGCTACTGGAGATTTCTCCTGAGCTGGAGAAGAGACTCAGTGATTTCTTCCAAAAAAATATTGCTCTAACAGAGACTCTGAAGAAATTCAAAGGTACTGAGATGGGAACCAGGAGAGGGAAGTGGGTTGTGTCTCTGAGACTGTGGGAGGAGTAGGACGCTGGCCAGTTGGTTAATAATTAGTTATGTATGTATTTAATAAAAAGTGGGAAGCTGACAAGCTGACCAGATATAACAGTAGCCCAGTTACCAGGATGTCTCACATTGATTCATTCTGTGAGCTTTGGAGAAATGCCAAAAGTAAAAACATAGCAAAATTTGGGGTGTACGGTTTCTCTCTCCCAACTCCAGAAATGCAGGGCAAGTGCTCCAGAGCTAGTTAGTGCCCAATATTTAGGGCCACTTTTGAAATGTGGCCCCAGCCCATCATTGTGATCCAGCCCTATATGTCAGCTGGTGAGGGCTGAAAAGGTAGTAAGGAAGGTGTAAACCCTGGAGAATCTCTCCTGCACATGAGCTTCTTCACAGAGGTTCCCAACTTTACTTGGCCATGGCACACCTTGATACCTTTAATTATTTTGAGGTACTCTGCCATATGGTCTCAATATGAACTCATGAATATTCATGAGCCATTCCAGAACTCTTCATGTAGTTTTTTTCAAAAAATTCCGTGGCACACCTGCTCAGGCCTGACGGCACACACGTGTGCCGTGGGACGCTCGTTGGGAAACACAATCCACAGCTATTGCAGACACAAGGAGTGTTCCTGGGAGAGTGGATTTTTTAAGGGCAGTGTGGAGAATGAAGGGGGGTGGAACAGGAATAGCGATAGATCTGTGCCTCTGACACTCTGCCCCCTGGCAAAAAACCATAGGGGTACAGTTCTGGTTGGACCTCAGGACTTCTCAAGCTTGTGACAAGATTTGTACCAGCACTTGCAGTGACTGCCTAGTGGAGCCATAAACTGCTTCCCCACTATCACTTTAGAAGGCAGGAGAAAACCAGACCCATTGAGCCAACCCTCTCCCTGCCTCAGTTTCCACGTATATAACATAATTTTTATTATTATATATATTTCAGTCTATGAAGGACAAAGACCTTATTGTGCTGAACTCTGCAGTGATTGCTGAGTAAATAGATCGAAAGTATTTGCAATTCAGGGTCCTCATCCTTAAAGTCTCAAAAATCCTATTGCTATCAAAGGGACCAAAGTGTCTCAAGTTAAAATCTTCTAAGCTCTTTACAAGATTTGGGGCTGGGTGTGTAGTGAAGTGTAAGAATATAATTAGGAAGTCCAAAAAGAATTTGAAGAACAGTTAGTCAAAGACTCAAAAAGAAACAGCAAAAATATTTGCAGTACATCAGAAGCAGGAAGCCTATTAATCAACCAGTGGGGCCACTGGATGATCGAAATGCCAAAGAAGCACTCAAGGAAGATAAGGCAGTCGTGGAAAAACTAAATGAATTCTTTGCATCAGTCTTCACAGCTGAGGATATGAGAGAGATTCCTAAACCTGAGCCATTTTTAAAGTGACATGTCTGAGGAACTGTCTGAGACTGACATGTCATTAGAAGAGTTTTTGGAACAAATTGATAAATTAAACAGCAATAAGTCACCAGGACCAGATGGTGTTCACCCCAGAGTTCTGAAGTAACTCAAAGGTGAAATTGTAGAACAACGAATTGTGTATGAAACCTCTCATTTAAATGAGCTTTTGTACTAGATGATTGGAGGATAGCTAATGTAACACCATTTTTTTTAAAAGGCTACAAAGGTGATCCTGGCAATTACAGGCTCATAAGCCTAATTTCAGTACTCGGCAAAGTAGTTGAAACTATATTAAGGAACAGAATGATCAGACACATAGGTGAACATGATTTGTTGGAAAAGAGTCAACATGGTTTTTGTAAAGGGAAATCATGCCTCACCAATCTACTAGAATTCTTTGAGAGGGTCAACAAGCATGTGGACAAGGATAATCCAGTGGATATAATATACTTAGATATTCAGAAAGCATTTGACAAGTTCTTTACCAAAGGCTCTTAAACAAAGTAAGCTGTCATGAGATAAGAGGAAGGCCCTCTTGTGGATCAGTAACTGGTTAAAAGATAGAAAACAAAGGGTAGGAATAAATGATCAGAGTGGAGAGATTTAAATAGTGGTGTCTCCCAGAGGTCTATGTTGGGACCAATACTGTTCAACATATTCATAAAATTTCTGAAAAAAGGGTAAATGATAATGTTGCAAAATTCGCAGATGATACAAAATGACTCAGGATAGATAAATCCAGAGAAGATTTTGAAATGTCACAGAGAGGTCTTATAAAACTGGGTGACTAGGCAACAAAATGGCAGATGAAATTTATAATTGATAAATGCAAAGTAATGCACATTGGAAAACATAATCCCAACTGTACATGTAAAATGATGGGTTTAAATTGGCAGTTAGCACTCAAGAAAGAGATCTTGGAATCATTTTGTATAGTCCTCTGAAAACATCCACTCAGCGTGCAGCGACAGTTTAAAAAGGTAACAGAATCTTGGGAATCATTGGGAAAGAGATGGATAGATAATAAGACAAAAAAAAATCTTGTCTTTTTATAAATCCATGGCCCACATCTTGAATACTGCATGCACATCTGGTCACCCCATCTCAAAAAAGATATTGGAACTGGAAAAGTATAGACAAGGGCAACAAAAATGATTAGGTGTATAGAAAATCTTCCATATGAGGAGATGTTAAAATGACTGGCACACTTTAGCTTGAAAAAGAAACAACTAAGGGGGGATATGATAGAGGTCTATAAAATCATAGCTGGTGTGGAGAAAGTAAATAAGGAAGTGTTATTTACTACTTTTCATAATACCGAACTAGGAGTCACCAAATGAAATTAAGAGGCAGCAGATTTAAAACAAACCAAAGGAAGTATTTCTTCACACAATGTACAGTCAACCTGTGGAACTCCTTGCCAGAGGATGTTATGAAGGCCAAGAGAGGGTTCAAAAAAAAGAACTAGCTAAGTTCATGTAAGATACATCCATCAATGACTAGTAGCCAGATCCTTTGTGGATTGTACTCTCTTGTGACTAAAAGCCCTTCCCCCAATTAATAGCCAGATGTTAGGGATTGATGGTTGCCAGGTACTTCAGGTTCTGGTCTTCCTTGCAAATCCTCAAAGGAGCAGCTCCAGCAGGGAGATGCAGCTGGGAATGAAGGAAAGGAAAGGGGCAGTTTCTGTAGTCCCCACAGCAGCTCCCAGCAGCTAGCAGGGGGAACTGCCAGGGCATCCCCGCGTGGTCTCCAGCATTCAGGAGAGAGAAGGGTTGATAATCAGAGACACTATAGATGAGAGACCCTCTTTGATTCTTTCCTCTCCAGACTCTTTCCCACCTGAACTAGAGCACCAAACAGGAGAATCTCTGGGATCACACACAAGGGGTAAGCTCTGGTGGCGATTTCCATTCAATTAACAGAAAATTCCCAAGACAGCAACTCTCCTGCAGAGCTGTAACCAGATTCACTCTCACTGCCCAGCCCCCAAACCACCTTGTCACCTAGCCATGCATTTCCAGCATTACCTTCAGGGTGGTTAGCGGAGCAATTTCTCTCCTCATGGCGGTCACATCCTTCCTCTTTTCCCCAGAGGGAGAGACTCTCCAATCCACCCACCCCCACCCCATGGGTCTTCCCCAGCAGCCAATGTTTCATTTGGGCAGGCCTGGGCTCTTCCATTGGAGCTGCTTTGGGGACTGGGGAGATGGTGTCTCTCCAGCACAGTCTCCGCTTAGCTCTGAGCTGGGGAAGGGGTTGCCCCACTCATCTCTACTTCCTGTTCACTTCATCTGTTCCCTGGCCTGGGAGTAGAGGAAGCACTTAGGAGAGGGAGATTTCCTTTGGGTTCTAAGATGGTATCTGCCTCCTCCGGACCCTCCTTCCTTGCTGAATCTCTGCTACTGGGAATGAAGCAGCCCCAGCTGGGGAACTGGGAGCTGAAGCCTCTATCATTGGAAGCTCCAGAAGTGGTTCCCATTGTCCAGGCTAAGAACTGCAGTGACATCTGTGCTCAGTCTCAGGTACCCAGCACAAAGGCAGTTCCTTTGGATGCTGGACTGTCCCAGCCAGAACAGGGCTGTGGGGAGTGTGGGAAATGGTCCCAGCCTCCCTCAGGGTTGAGCTCTGCCTCTAACGCTCTGATTCTTTCTATCCCCAGTGAATGTGATTCTGGATCCAGGCACGGCTCATCCCCAGCTCGTCCTGTCTGAGGATGGGGAAAGTGTGAGCTGGGGACACACATGGCAGCATCTGCCCGACAATTCTAAGAGATTTGACACTGAGCTCTGTGTGCTGGGTTGTGAGGGATTCACCTTGGGGAGAAGTTGCTGGGAGGTGGAGGTGGGGGATGGGAGACGCTGGGCTGTGGGGCTTGCCAGAGAGTCTGTGAGGAGGAAGGGATGGATCAGTCATAACCCTGAAGGGGGGATCTGGGCTGTGCAGAGGTGGGGGAGTCAATTCCAGGCTCTCACCTTCCCTGAGACCCCGCTGCCCCTGAACCGGGTCCCCAGGAGGATCCGGGTTTCTTTGGACTATGAATGGGGTCAGGTGGCATTTTTCGATGTGGATAATGAGGTCCTGATCTTCACTTTCCCACCAACTTCTTTCACTGGGGAAAGACTCTACCCCTGGTTCTGGGTATGGACAGGATCTTGGCTCAGACTTTGCACCTGAGAGGTACCCCCTAGGTGACCCTGAAATCAGGGTCTGCAGCCTCACACATCCTTGTCTTTGAAATCTATCTTCTGTAGACTTTCTGCCATTCAGCCTCTCTGACCCTGGAGGCTCTGTGGGATGTCTGATTGTCAAACCATAGAGAGCATGGGATAGATGAGGTAGAGAAGCCAATCTCATTGATGCAAGGATTTTGCAGTCACAGTCCTCTATGGTGCAGGAGGATTCTGGGTGTTCTGGCTCAGACAGCATCACTGAGACATGTTGGGAATAGCCTACCGAGATGAAAACACAGGCTTCTCTGATCACAGTAATCCTAGTCTCTATGTCTACACTTGCTAAAATTAGTTCGAATTAGCTTAATTCAAACTAGAAAAAATTAGTTCGAACTAAGCAAGTGCCATTCATGGCACTTGCTTAGTTCAAATTAGCGATCCCCATTCATTTCAATGGCTGGTTAGTTCGAACTAAGAAATTAGTTCGAATTAACATGGCCACATTGGTTAATTCGAACTAGTTAGTTCGAATGAACCCTTACTTCTAATACCCTATTCGAAGTTATTAGTTTGAATTAAGGAAGCCCTTAATTAGAACTAATTAAAGCCTAGTGTAGCCATGGCTTTAGTTAGTTCGAATTAAGCCTCCTTAATTCGAACTAACTTGCCAGTGTGGACATACCCTATGACCCTGGGGGACTTCCTTCTATCTATCCTTCCTCTGGCTCATCTCTGTGACCTTGGAGGATGTCTGTCTACCCAACCCCCAATATCTCATCTCTTTGACTTGCCTCCCCCACAACCCACAGGAGCCACTGGTATGAGAAGGGGATGACGAACCCCTGGAGCTGAGAGAGCAGCAGAGGGACCCTGACAGTCAGGAGCAGACATGGGAGCTGTAAGGTCAAAACTGATAGAGGGTCATGGGCAGAAATGAGTGAGGGTTGGGCCCAAGTGACTAGCTGGTGTCAGGCAGACGTGGAGGTGGAAGAGAGACAGATGTAATTCATTTGGATTTGGGAGGTTTGTGGGAAGGCTGGATACTCTGCACCAGCAGGGAGTCTGAGTGATAGAGACTGAGGGACTGAGGAGTGTGATCTCCAGGCCACAGGGAAGGGATGCTATAGTGGAAGGGGTTTCTAGGAGGTATATGGGGCGGTGTTCTTTGGCTGAAGGTGACCTGGCTGAGGGAAGGGGAGATGCAGGTACAGGACAGGTTTAATCAAAAGGGAAAGAAGAAATAAAAACACTAGGCAAAAATAAAGCAAAATAAGTAAATAGAGAAGGCTGGGGAGAGGGTTGGGGGGAACTAATATGAAACGAATGAAAGCAAAACAACCCTGAAATGGGAGAAGCTCAGGAGCGAGAAGGAAGAGAAAGGATAAATTCAGGGGGAAGAACAGAGGGCACCCCGAGTTGGAGTGATCTGTGATAGGGAATAAAAGAGATTTAGGGGGAGACAGATAAATAAATGGATAGAAAATGAGTCCTAGAAACAATGATGTTTAAAACTAGGTGAAATGAAGTAAGAGGGATAAACAAAGAGAATACAAGAGGAAGAGGCAGATGTATAAAATAAAGTGTGACTGTAACTCATTAATTACACCCCGGAGTTCATGGCCATTATTTCCAATTTCATGCCTTTCAGCTGAACACATCATCAAATGTTTGGATTGTTTTACCAGGTGTCTGGTTATGAAAGTTTCCTCCCAGTTCCTTTGAAGCTTAACAGTTACTTCATGTAAATAAATCATGTACATCTTTCCCTTTCATTTGCCGGCTGTGGTTTTTGAAGGTAGTCATGGAATTCTTTTCCTCCCAGACTGACTTTGTCGCCCAGCACCAATGAGAAAAATGTGTCTGTCACTAGGGCATTGTCTGCACTGCAGTGTAGGCCCAGGGTTAGTGGCTCTTGAGTCAGCTGACACATGTCAGAGAACCTTAGGCTTGAGCATCTATATTAGGGCTCCCCCACCCCACCTCATCTCCGCTCAGTCCCAGACACAGTTTGCTAGAAAGCAGCAAGTCCGGGGTCCAATCTGCATGCACTGTGCAAAGGGTTCCTTGGGGACTACACTGATAAATTAAAAACAGAACCATATCTCCACAATCATACCTCCAAGCCCATTAGACCAGTCAGGCTTATTTTTCAGTGTGTCCATAGAGTTTCCATCTCCTCCCATCCTAGATATATACACCTATTAAACTCCCTTTTCCCCAACCATAGTTCTATATGCTGAAAAAACCCCTTCCTTCCTTCTTCTTGATGGCCTTAATTATACCTGTGGGGAACTCCTGCCCCCCCAAACTTGTCAAAATTGTCATTTTCCGTTTTGGGGAGTCTAGAAAATGTCGTCGACATAAGTTATCTTACATCGACAAAACAGTTCTGGTGTACACACTGCAGCCACCCTTAAACAAGTGGAGAGGCCAATGTCTGTCTGATCAATTTGACATTTGAAGTTGAGAAGGGGGGATACTGGAGCCTGGCTCGCAAGCTGGCTGCGGATACCTGGAACGCTAGCAAGTAGCAAGTTTGCCAGCATCTCAGGGCTGCAGTCACCTGGGGCTTGCTGGTGGCCCAGAGCAGCAGGATCCTAGGGCTTGGTGGCATCCGGGTGTGGCAACAGGGCTGCAGTCGCTCCAGCGCTTGCCAGCATCTCAGGGCTGTGGCCGACGGGCTTGCTGATCTCCGTGGAGGAGGAGCATCTGGGAACCTGTGGGCTCCCTGCAGGGAGCTGAAAGATTGCTCTGTCAGCTCCCCCCACACCACCCCTTAGGTTGGTAGAAATGGGTCTGGTGAGGATGCACTCCACCCATTTCAACCACCCGTATAATTATGAAAATATTTTTGTAGTGTAGACATACCCTTAGTCTGGGTGCTTTAGTACAACCCCTTTTGTACTCCATGCGCGGGGCGGGGAGTGGGATCACATCGTGGCCATGGTCACTTTATGGCCCTAGGTTTATGTTTCTTTTTAACACCTTCCCTGGCTTTCCCAGCTGCTGGCTTGGCCTTACTCTGGCATCTGTCTTGAAAAGAAGTCTGAACTTTCCCTCACTTGTGGATTTGTATATTACACCATCACTGCACCTTGAAGCATTTTAACTTAGGTCCCTTATCTTTTCAACAGTCATGAAAAATCCATCTGATTGCGGACAGGCAAAAGGAACACGCTGTCTTTGGTGGCATGTGCATCTCAGAGACTTTAGCTCTATTTGGGTTCCCTAAAAGCACCTCCCTCCAGCCCAAGGGGAGATGCTACTGAGTCTGTGACTCAGCTGATTATGGAGGACAAAAAAGGAACAGGCTTGAAGGTCAAAGGGCTAAATGTAGGAAACCTGAGGGGGGCACTGAGCAGAGAACCCCAGACAGTGCCCACTGCTCCTCAAAAGTACCTAAGGAATTAGCAGACACAGCTAGAGGAACTCGACTGTGAGATGTGATCAAGACCAGCTTTTTCCCAGTATACTTTCTGAGGAGTTGCTGGTCCTTTGATAGACGCTACAGCTGCTGCCTGCCTCTTCTCATCAAGCAGCCAGTGTAGCTGTGTGCCATGTCTGTGGTGTATGTCCAACGACTCCTGGTAAATAATCTAAACTTCTAGCTCAGACTTGTCCAACCTGCTGCCCACATGCTGGACTGCGGCACACCAAAAGCCTCCATCCGACCTGCGGAGTACAGCTGCAGGAGCATGGGAGCTGGGGCCAGCCAGGTCCCTTTTAAATCTCCCGCCCTGCATAAAGCCAGAGGGGGGAGTGGCCTGGCTGGGGAGCTGCCTTCAGGGGCTGATGTCAGCCTTTCAGGTAGGATGGGGACCAGGGGAGGTGTTGGGGAGTCCTTGTGGCATGGGCCAGGGCAGGCATTGGGGAGCCCCTGCAGTGCCGGGGCGTGGAAGGGGAGCCCGCATGGGGAAAAAGAAGGAAGGGGGCGGGGAATAGGAAGGGAGAAAGGGTTGGGGAAAGGAGCTGGCACACAGTGAGGGGGCAAAGGAGCCTGCATGGGAGAGGGATTGGGGAGAAGAGCCAGCCTGGGGAAAGAAAGGGAATGGGGGGAGGGAGTGGAGCAGAACCTGCGTGGGGAAAGGGGAGCAGAGCCCACTGGGAAAGGGGTTGGTGAGCCCATGCACCAGCATGGCATAGCAGGGTCCAGGGAAGGGGTCGGGGAGCTGATGGGTTGGGGAAGGGGAGCCGGCAGAGTAAGGGCCCACACAGTACGGGACCAGGGAAGGGGTCGGGTAGCCCACAGGGAAGGGGAGCCCACATGTGCAGGCTGGGGAAGGGGTTGGGGAGCACGAGTGGTGTAGGGCAGGAAAAAGGTGCTGGGGAGTTAGCAAGGGGCGTGGGGGGAAGGGAAGTAGTGGGGGTCCCATCATCAGGCCACATAACTTCCTTCCCACCTCTGCTCTATTTCTCCCTTCCCCTACCCCTGCCGCGCTCCCTTGCCGTCCCTGCACTTCCTACCGTCCCTCCCTTGCCTGCTCCCTACGTCCCCCTTGCCACCCTACATGGCCATCCCTTCCCTCCCTTGCCCTGCCATCCTCCCCTGGCAACCCACCCCCTCCTCCCTTCCCTCCCTTGCCCTGCCATGCTCTCCTGCCACCTGTACAAACTGACACATCCTGACAAAATAAAATAAAGGGGAGCCTTTTCCAGGTTTTCACAAACTGGTTCAATTAACCTGAGAAAATTTGTTGTGTACAGGTGTGCAGTTGACAGTTGTATAAAGGCTGCTGTCGGAAGGATGGATAGCATTTGAGAATTGTGTTTAGGTAGGAAATGTAAGTCTGCTTTTACAGAACCAAATTGAGTTTGTAAACCAATGTTTATTTTTGTCTGTTTACATTTTATTAATAGTAAGATTAATTTCTACTATGCCTTATCTATCCAAAATTTGCTCACCAGCCCTCTGAGTGAGAAAAGATTTGCAATGTGGCTCCTCACCCAAAAAGATTGGACCGCCCTGTTTTAGCTCCTCTTGCTCTTTAGGATTTCTGAAGGGGCCAGAGTCTTAAACTCAGTGAATTTCATTGCAGTTTGGTGTTCACTCTTTCAAATCCTTACAGCTACACAGTAGGTTTTTTGAGTCATCATTATTTCACCCCCTCCTTCATTTGTTCACCAACCAGCGCTCTGATGATGTTGCAGCCGCTCTGCAATGCCTTCTGCAGGAACAGGAGACTAAGTGCAGGCAGGGCCATCCCTCCCTCTCCTGGTCCAGGGTTCTCTGCTCCTGGATCCCTCCCTTCTGCCCACCCAGGACCTCGCTGCCCTCCCTCAAAGCTCCTGGGGGCTGGTCAGCTCTGGGAGGGCACAGTCTCTGCTGCAGATTTCACAGAGATTCCCTCTGGCCTGGGCTGGGGCTGGGCAGATGATCAGGGGAGCTGTGTTTTTACCCTCTTCTTTGTAACCAACATAAAAATAAGGGCGGAGGGTCCCGCAGAAGGTTTCGGTGAAAGTGAAGAGATGGGACCTTTCAGCCACATTGTAAAATGAGACCTCACCTGCCTCATAGTCCAGGAAAATCCCCACCCGGCTGGGCCTGACACTCCCGGGGAGGAGTGTCCTGACGAAAGAGGTGCAGGCCTCGTATTTCCCATGCCTTAGCCACACTGTCCAGTATCCGTTCCCAGGCATGAGCTTTTCCTTCCCTGTCCTGTTCACAGATTCCCTACAAACACCCAGAGTCCAATTAGTTTTGTTTCTCACCTCCACCTCCCAGTAATGCTTCCCACCTATGAATCCATTGGCACCCAGGACAATAGGATAAGTATCAAATCTCTCAGGATTGTCGGGCAGATCCTGGCGTTTGTCTCCACGTCTCACACGTTTCCGATCCTCTGACAGGACGAGGTTGGGATGAGCCGTGTCTGGATCCAGAGTCACATCCACTGGGGAGAGAGTGACAGAATCAGGGCTGGAGGTCAGGGGCTGGTCATTGGGATCAAAGGGAAATTAACCCACTTACCCATTAATCATTGTGATTTGGGGTTAATTACCCTTTAAGGGACTCAGGGCCAATCTAGTGCTGGGAGGGGGCAGGGGAAGTGACAGGAAGAAAGGGGGAGAGCTCCAAGGGGTAAAAGGAGGGCAAGCACCAAGGAATCAAGAGGGGGAAGAAAGGGTGACAGGCAGGAAGGGGGCCAGGACACCAGGGAGTGGCAGATATCAGGGTACAAAGGATGAGAGGAGGGATGGTGCCAGGGTGATGAGGGAATGGGAGGGATAGGTGCCAGGAAGTGGGGTCAAGGGGTAGGGAATGGGAGTGGGTGCCAAAATAGAGGGGAAGGGTGACTTTGGGGGTTCTGGGAGTGGGTGGTGCTGAGGGAGCAAGGAGGAGGGGCAGGTACTATAGTGCTGGGAGGAGGGGAGCACTGAGGAGCAGAGGAGTGGAGGAGGGTAAGGGCTGGCACAGGCAGAGAAAAGGAATGGGCCAGGGGGGCAGAGGGGGAAAGGACAGGCTGCAGTGCAGGAACAAGGGAGGTAGGAGGGAGGGGAGTGTAAGGTGAAGTGGCAGATGCTCAGGAGTGAGACAGGAGGCAGGAGTTGGGAGTGGGGTGGCAAGGAACAGGAGGGGAGGTGCTCTGGAGTTGCAGAGAGGGGTGGGCACAAGGGAGGCATGGGGGACATGGCAGTGGGGCCTAGAGAGGCTACTCAGGCCAATTATCTGTTGTGCCAAGCACTTCCCAGACAGAGGAGGATCTCTGTGTGTGTCTGAGTGAGTGAGGATCACAGATCTTAGTAACCGCCAATAGGATGTGGGCTCCTCAGTCACTTTGGGGCGGTGCCTCGCTTTCTCCCTTTGGCCATGCGCACAGCTGCCTCCCTCTAGGCATGTGGATGCCTATCCCCTGCCTGAGCTCCAGAATGACGGTGGGACAGCGGTGTTCAACTTTCTACCCCATTTGCCAGGCCCACTCTGGTAAGTGGGCTCAGATCAGGTCCATCAGGAAAGTTCACACAAAACAGCTGTGTGTGTGTGGAAGGACGTCCCTCATAAATTTTAGCGCCATGGTTAGACTACTACTCTAGATTGTGGGGGATCCTATGTTCAAGCTCCCCCTCATTTGAATAGGGCTCTCCAGCTCTCAGGAAAGAGTGTTCTAACCACTGGGAGCTTCCTCAGTCTCCTGTTGACTATTTGCTGTGGTAGATAAATACTCATAGGAGATCTGGGTGGTTGCCCAGAGGCTGAAAGACTCAAAGACTCATAGGCTATGTCTACACTTGCTAAAATTAGTTCGAATTAGTTAGTTCAAACTAGAAAAAGTTAGTTCGAACTAAGCATGCTTAGTTCGAATTAGCGATCCCCATTCATTTCAATGGCCGGTTAGTTCGAACTAAGAAATTAGTTTGAATTAACATGGCCACATTGGCTAATTCGAACTAGTTAGTTTGAATTAACTCTTTCGTTCGAATACCCTATTCAAACTTATTAGTTCATATTAAGGAAGCCCTTAATTCGAACTAACTAAGGCCTCATGTAGCCATGGCTTTAGTTAGTTCGAATTAAGCCTCTTTAATTCAAACTAACTTGCCAGTGTAGACATAGCCATAGAGTTTAAGGTCAGAAGGGACCAGTACCATCATCTAGTCTGACCTCCTGCAAAATGCAGGCCTCAAGATCTCATCCACCTACTCCAGCAATAGGCCAGTAACCTATGACTGACTTATTTACCTCCTTAAATCATGATTTAAGGACTTTAAGATGCAGAGAATTCACCGGTAGGTGAGCCATGCCCTGTGCTACAGAGGAAGGCTAAAAACCCCCAGAGCCCAGGCCAATCTGCCCTGGGGGAAAATTCCTTTCCGACCCCAAATATGGCGATCAGTTAAACCCTGAGCACAAGGGCAGGTCTCAACAGCCAGTTACCCAAGAAACAATTCTCTGTAATAACTCAGAACCCACCCCATGTACTCTCCCCTCTTAGGCCACTTGTACATCCACCATCCATAGCCAAAGATGAGTCAATTTCCAAAATAGGCTAATCATACCATCCCCTGCATACATTTATCAAGCTCAGTTTTGAAAGCAGTTATGGTTTTTGCCCCCTCAACTCCCATTGGAAGGCTATTCCAGAACTTTACTCCTCTAATGGTTAGAAACCTGCATCTAATTTCAAGCCTGCCACAGATGGGTAAGACCAGAATCTTGAACAAATAGTGAGGTAGCTGCACGCAGTCCTAAAACAGTTCATATAGATTCTTCTGCCCATGAGTGAAGACTGGATATCCAGACATCAGTCAGTAAATCTAACTGAGGTCATCTGCCTCGTGGAGGACCATATGGCCATTCAAAGGCCCTCTCTGCAGGGTATGAGGGCTCCTGATCTACCAGAGAAGGAAACAAATCAGAGACCCCAAAGTAATGGCCCCAACTGGGTAAATTCCAGGAAAATACATACTGCTATCCCCCTGTCAAGCAACATAAGGGGGAAGACCACACCTCATAGTTCATGGGTCAGATTTCCCCATGACAGTAGGCCCAAGCCCTTAATTGCCCAACCATCTTCTCATCCCGTACCTACACAGGAACAGGGGCTCACTGCAATTCAGAAAGAAGGGAACACAACTTCCAGAAGACAAGGGACAACTGTAAAGACCTGTAACTCCTGGAGAAGAAGGGCACTGATTCTGACACTGCCCCTACATGGAGTATAACTTTGGTCAGTTCTGGACTGGAGAGAACAGGGCCTGAAGAAAAAGCCCAAAGAAACTCAATCCCAGGTCAGGTGAAGGATCAAAAGACATTGGCCCTTGTCACACTTCAGGGTGTGCTCAGATGTTCATCAGGGAACAAATAGCTCAGGTGGCAAGGAAAATCAAAAAGGAGAAAATCCCAATCAAATATATCCATGGAGATGTATTGTATCCTATCATGACAATAAGAGCAATTGTTGTTGCCACTGGGGCAGTTGAGCACACCCCTTGATTAGCTCAGGACTGGCCATATTTCCCTGCGCTCCTCCAGAAGCTGCTCTAATATCAATACCCAAAGAAGGTAGCAAGAGGAGGTTTTAGGGCTCTTGTTCTCTTTTATAGATTCTGACCTCCTTACCTCCCAACCCATGGAAAAAAAAATCTCAGCAAGAGAAATGAAAGCATTCCTTTCCATAAGGAGAGGCAGTGGATACCGGAACTGATACCAGGGAGGTAGATGACCCCAGAGAAGGAACTGCCACAGGCCCAAATACAACTCTTCCTCTATGAGAAGGTTCTCTGATTTCCATGTGGAACAGACAAACAATGAGAGCTTGAGCTGAACCTTTGAACAAGTAGCCACAAATAATGACTAAGAGAGCTTGGCTCACCAAAAGAAGGTTGAGGGGAGATATGATAGCTTTCTATAAATACATCAGAGGGATAGAAATTATTTGTGATCTGCACCAATGTGGACACAAGAACAAATGGTTATAAACTATCCATCAGGAAACTTAGACTTGAAATTAGATGTAGATTTCTACGCAACAGAGTAGTGAAGTTCGGGAATAGCCTTTAAGGGAGCAGTGGGGGTAAAAAAAATCTAGCTGGTTTCAAAACTGAGCTTGATAAATTCATGGAGTGGATGGTATGATGGGACAGCCTAGTTTGGCAATTGACCTGGGGTGCCAGCTGCCTAGTGATAATACTTTTTCTAGCCTATTGAATTTCAAAGGAAAATGCTTTGTGCAGGGAAAGGAGCAGAGACTTCTCAGGGATAGGTGGGGTCTTACCATGGATAAAACATAACCAATATGTACAATACCTGCATAGAGCTGGGCAGTTCTCCAACCTGCAACCAAATGCAGACATTGAGCTGAGAACTCCTGTAAGCACAGACAAGCTGAACAAGCACAATGTCAGACAAGGGTTATATTGGGGGGAAAGGAACTTACTGAGTTCAGCCTGGAGTTTATCTAGAAAAAAACAAAGGGAAATGAGTCAATTTCACATTATCTTGTTGAAGAGTAGCCAAAAGGACTTTAAAGTAAGGAAATTAAAATCCTCAGGCCTTGTCTACACTAGAAAAATTTGTCAACCTAAGATACGTCGAGTTACAGCCACTGCTATAATTACAATGGTGGCTGACATCCACACTGCTCTCCTTGGGTTAGTGGAGTGTATCCTCAGCAGGGCTGCGTCTACACTGGTAAATTAAGTCGATTTAAGCTTGCTTAAGTCGACTTAATTTACCCTGTGTCTGCACTACAGTTTCCTTAAGTTACCTTAAGCAGCTTGCTTAAGTCGACTTAAGGAATATAAAGTCAACTTAATAAAAATTAAGTCGACTTTATAAAACCTGCTTTTTAGTAGACCTAAGGCTTAAGTCGACTCCCTAGAGTCGACTTAAGACAGTGTAGCCATGGGGTAGCCCTAAGTCAACTTAGGGCTACCCCAGGGCTACACCAATGCCCTCTCTGCTGGGGAGGGGGGCACAGGGGTAACCTGGCATGCCCCCCCACCTGACAGGGCAGAGCCCTGCCCACCCTTCCCCTATGCCCTGCCAGGGTCCCTGACCCCTTTGCCCCATTGTATGTATGTACAATGGGGAAAAGGCTGAATCCCCTGGCATTGGGCAAGGGGTGCCTCCTCCTGCCCCCATGGACCTGCCCTAGGTTCCCCTAGCCTCACAAAGTCGACCTAGAGCATCCAGTGTGGACGCTCTAGGCCAACTTTTTAAGTTCCCCTTTAAGTCGACTTTATTTTTAAGTGGGGACACACTAAGTCGACTTAACTAAGTCAACTTAGTTAAAGTCGACTTAAATTCCCCACTGTAGACATAGCCCAGGAGCACTTCCACTGATCAGATAGTGTGGGAAGCAGAGAGCCCCATCTCTCAGCTGGGAACCCACAGACTCCCGAGCTCCCTGTGGGATGTCCCCTCCTGCCCCCACTCCCCAGTGCCTCCACAGTCCCAGCTAGGAAGTGGGCTGCCATTGCTGTATCCTGCTTGGTTCCGGTTCAGAACCAGGCTGCAGTCAACTGCTTCCAGGAGTCAGGCTGCATCTGACTGTCCACATCCTGCCTGGTCCCAGCTCAGAGCCAGCCTTCAGATACCTACATCCTGCCGACTCCTGGCATGCAGGTAGGAGCCAGGCAGCAGACACCTATGTTCCACCCCATCCTAGCTCGAAGCTGGGAGCTGGGCTGTAACTGCCCAAGTTCCTTCTGGTCCTGGGAGCTGGGCTCACTTGCTGGGGCTTCTTACTCTGTTCCCAGCTACTTTCTTGTCAATTTCATCTCCCCAGCTGAGTGGTGAAATTGACAAGTATGACAGCTCCTCCAGGGAATGCAGTATCTACACGAACATTGCATCACTCTCGCTCTGCCAGCAAAAGCCCTACTCCCCTCATTGAGGTGGTTTTATTTTGTCCAAAAAACCCCAACAGTTTTGTCGGTGGGGAGTGATGGTAGCGTATGCACCAGCACTTTGGCAACAAAACTCTCTATTGTGGATGAGGCCTCAATCTCAGCCAGGAGCCTGTGTCAGCAACAAAGCATAGTGCCTCCTGGGAACAAAGGAATCTGGAAAGGAAGAAATACAGTAACCCCAGCTGGCTATCTGGTGAGGTCCAAAACATTGTTATAGCCAAGAAGGGAAGCCAAAAACCCATGAAGCAGATTGAAAGGAGCATAAAGTACACCAGGTGACGTGAACAATGTATTGAAGCCATCAGTTTGTGGAAGTTCTGCATCTATGAGAGCATCACTTCAGTATAACTTTTCCCCATCATCTATGAGTGGTCTCTGAAGCCCAGTGTTCCATGAATCATTTTTGTAGCGTGGCACATCCCAACATTGAATCTGTTTGCCACAACCATCCTAGAAGTCATCCTCAAGATGAGAGTGGATCATGCCAAGTTCATTTTCATTCTCCAACCTTCTCACATTCTCGAGTCAGCCTCTCATACCCATCCTGACCTACTCTCATGGAATCGCATCTTGCCTCCTGCACTCAGCTTCCTGCATCTCATGGCGTGGGTGCTTCATGATTGAATGAGGAAGTGTGTTATTCAGTGCTGCACAACAGGTCCTATTCAATAGTAGAAAGCCCTCTACCAGAATGGCTTACTTGAGGAAATGGAAATGTTTTTCGGTTTGGTCATTGTTCTATGGCAGGGGTCTGCAACCCAAAAGATAAGAAGACCCATTTAAAAAAATTCCTTCAACAATCAAGTGTTTTGAGAGCCGCAATGGGTGTAGCCTCCTGGTGGGGGGTGAGCGGAGCTGGGCCAGGGCACCTGCTGTAGGATTTCCCTGGTTGGGAGGGAGCCTGGAACCAGGACCAGACCCCCACAGGGTCTCCTGGTGGTGGTGGGGAGCCCAGAACCAGGAGCTGACCCCGCTCAGGGTCCCCTGGTGGCTGCTGGGGGCACAGAGCCACTAGCAGACTGCCTGCTGGGTCCCCTGATGGCAAGGTGGGGCCCAGAGCCTGGAGCCACAAGAGGGCAGCCAAAGAGCTGCATATGGCTCCAGGACTCTTAAGTCGACTTAAACCTGACCTTACTAAGTCTACACTAGACTCTCTAAGTCGACTAGTTAGGTCCAGGGGTAGGGAGGCAATTGCCGGCATGGCGCTCCAGCTGCTGGGGAGCCCCAGGGGCTCCCTAACAGCTGGAGCACGTCCTGAAAGTAGTTGCAGGGCTCTGTTCTGGCTGGGACTGCTTGGTCCCAGGCAGAAAGGAGCTCCGCGCTCCCTTCTCACCGGGACCACTGGGATCCCAGCCAGAAGGGAGCCCCACGGTCCCTTCTCCCCAGGACATGAGTGGTCCCAGGGAGAAGGGAGCCGAGACGAGCTGCTAGCGGCTTGTCCTGGGGAGAAGGGAGCAGGGGCTCCCTTTTTCCCCTGCCCTGCCCTAAGTCAAGTCGACTTAGGGCATCCACACTGCTTAAGTCGACTTAAGAAGTCAACTCAACCATTAAAGTCGACTTAAAAGGAGGTCTAATTAAGTCGACTTTAAATTTCCTTAAGTCGACTTAAGCAGCAGCTTAAGTCGACTTAAGGAAACTCCAGTGTGGACACAGAGTAAATTAAGTCGACTTAAGCCTGCTTAAGTCGACCTAATTTACTAGTGTAGACGCACCCTGAGAGAGGACATAATAACAGGTTTCAAGTACCTAAAAGGCTGTCACAAGGAGGAGGGAGAAAAATTATTCTCCTTAACCACCGATGATAGGACAAGAAGCAATGGGCTTAAATTATGGCAAGGGAGGTTTAGGTTGGACATTAGGAAAAAGTTCCTAAATGTCAGGGTGATTAACCACTGGAATAAGTTGCCAAGGTAGGTTGTGGAATCTCCAGCATTGGAAGTTTTTAAGAGCAGGTCAGACAAACACCTGTCAGGGCTGGTTTAAGAGGGTACTTGGTCCTGCCATAAGTGCAGGGGACTGGATTCGATGACCTCTCCTGGTCCCTCCGAGTTTCTATGGCTATGTTTACACTTGCAAGTTAGGTCGACTTAAGGAGGCTTAAGTCAACCTAACTTAGTCCCTGACCACACCAGGCTTTCATTAAGTCGACTTAAGAAATTCCTTACGTCAACTTAATGAAAGCTTAGGTCGACTTAATAAGAACTGCCGGTTAGGTCAACCTAACCCTTAGGTCGACGCCTTAGGTTGACCTAAGCACAGTGTGGACGCTTAAGTCCACTTTATTAGGTCGACCTAAGAGCAATTAGGTCGACTTACTAAGTCCCCGTTCGGGGAAACCACTTTGTTAAGTCAACTTAATAAGGTCAACTTTAAGTCAACCTTATTAGGTCGACTTAACAAAGTCAACCTAACTTTTTGTAGTGTAGACATAGCCTATGATTCTATGAAGAAGAAAAAACAGTTACTTTATATAACTGTGGTTCTTCAAGATGTGAAGCAGAGGTACTCCATGACCCACTCTCCCCCTCCTCTGCACTGGAATCCAGTATCTGCATGTTTGATGTTAAGGACCTGAGAGGGATTGGGGTGGTGCTGCTTCGGTCAGCCAGGGGAAGGGCTACGGCCATGAGACATGAGTGCCATGCCTCTACACGTACTACTAGGCAAAATTTTCCAGTTCCAATGCACTTGGCTCACACACCTAAGTGGAATACATATCCGCATCACATGTCAAAAAAACACACTTACAGTAAATAACCATTTCTTATCCTGTTTTCTGATTTTCAGCAAAATCAACAGGGTCTTGACCAAAGTGGGGGATGAGGGGCAAAGAAGTGTGCGACCCACTCATTAAGAAAAGCATCCTTCTGCTCCTGGGCTGCTATGCATGCTAAAGCAGCCCTCTCAGTGGCACTACCTTTTAGCGTAGGGTAATCTGCAGACACTCCACCCTCATTTCTATCCTGGAGTTATAATTTTCCATAGTCCAAAGCACTTAAAATAAAATCCCCCCTCCGGGAGATTCTGATATATTATAAATCAATTCTGTTATTTATTTTACCTTTCACTTTGTGTTGCCTCCAGAAGCAGTAACCGGCCAGGGCAATGAGAACAGCCATGAAAGCCAGGATCACCCACAGAGCCACCATCCAGGGACTGACTTTTGGGAAAAACAGCTCTGTAAGAGAAAGTGTGATGGACTTGGGAACAAATATATACATAATAATGTAAAAACTGTCATACCTATCAGACCAATGGTCCATCTAGTCCAGTGGCTAATTCTGGGTGTTTCCGAGGAAATGGACAGAACAGGCAGTCATCAAGTGATCCATCCCCTGTTGTCTACTCCCAACTTCTGGGGAAACAAGAGACACCCAGAGTAAGCGGGTGCATTCCTGATTATCTTGGCTAATAGCCATTGATGGACTTATCCTTCATGAACTTTAATTCACTTATAGTTTTGGCTTCCACAACATCCCCTGGCATCAAGTTCCTTGGATTGAGTATGCATTGTGTGAAGAAATACTTCTATTTGTGTAACAGATTTATTAATCGCATGAGAAAGCTCATGCGATTAATAAATCTGTTAGTCTTTAAAAGTGCCACAAGACTCTGTTGTCTTTCTACAATAGACTAACACGGCTACTCCTTTGGAATTCTATTTGTGTGTTTCTTTTAAACCCGCTGACTATTAATTTCATTGCATTATGTGAAGGAGAAAATAACATTTCCTTATCCGCTTTCTTCATACCAATCACAACTGTATTAATTTCTATTATATCTCCTCTTAGTCATCTCTTTTCCAAGCTGAATAGTCCCAGTCTTTTTAATCTCTCTTCATATGGAAGCTCTTCCATGACCTTAATCATTTTTGCTGGCCTTCTCTGTATCTTTCCCAATTCTAATATATCTTTCTGAGATGGATGACCAGCACTGATGCAGTATGTAAGGTGTGGACGTACCATGGATTTATATAGTGGCATTATGATATTTGCTCTTATTATCTACCATCTTCCTGATGGTTCCCAATGTTCTGTTAGATTTTTGACTGCTGCTGCACATTGAGGGGATGTTTTCAGACAACTATCCATAATGGCTATGTCTACACTTGCAAGTTAGGTCGACTTAAGGAGGCTGAAGTTGACCTAACTAAGTCCCTGTCCACACCAGGCTTTCATTTAGTCAACTTAAGGGCTTCCTCAAGTCGACTTAATAAAGCCTGCCTGTTAGGTCGACCTGACGCTTAAGTCGACCTTATTAGGTTGACTTAAACCCAGTGTGGATGCATTAGGTTGACCTAATTGGCATCCTGACCTTCCTCCCAGGGTTCTTGGCTCCAGGAAGAGCCCGCCCTGGGCTACCACAGGCAGGACAAAGCCCTGCCAACCCTGCTCCTCAGAGCTGGCCAGGACGGCCATATTGGGAGCATGTATCAGGAGAGCAGCAGCAGCCAGCAGTGATGGAGGGACCTAGCCTGGACCTACGAGGAGCTCCTTGCCCTCCTTGCCATCTGGGGGGAAAGAGGCAATGCTTTCCTGATTGCGGAGAGGCCACCACAACCTGGAGGTATATGCCGCTATCTCCCAGGCCCTGGCTGCCAAGGGGCATACCCGTGACACCCAGCAGGTGAAAATAAAGGACCTCCGGCAGAGGTATCAGAGATCCCGGGAGGACAGGCTGTGGACGGGGGCAGCCCCCACCACCAGCTGCCCTTATTTTGAGCAGCTCAATGCCTTTCTGGGGGGTGAGAGCACCGGGACAACGACCAGGAGGAGGGCTCAGTGGATGAGGATGTGGTGCTGGAGCCGGGCAACACCACCCACCAGGAGGGCACCCCACCAGCCCCGGACACTGGAGCCAGCCTGGAGCTGATCCCTGGCCTAGCAGAGAGCCAGGCGTCGCAGGAGCGGGAGGAGGAGCAGGGTCCCCTCGCTGAGCACAACCAGAGTGAGGGTACAGAGCACCAGACACTTGCAGCACCTGACGGTGAGTGCTTTCTTCCTCTCTTCCTCCCCCCTTGCGGGCAGGGCAGGGCATGCCTGTGGGACAGGCATTGTGGGGGGGACATGGCCCAGGGACAGGTAGGGTCCTGGGCATAGGGGGGCATGGAGGCTCTCCCACGGGGCAGAGGGGCCAGACCCAAGCGGTGCAGGGGTGTGTCAGGAGATGGGGTGGAGGGACAGTAGGTGGGAGTGCCAAGGCCAGACAGCATGCGCCCGACACCGCTGGCATGTGGCCTCAGGAGACCCCAGGGGCAGGGCTGCCTGCAGCTCACCACCATGGGCATTGCATCTGATCTGGCCAGCACAGCATGGCGGCGTGTCCCTAGGGGGCCCTGTCCCAAAGGACAGGGATTGGGAAGCAGGGGGATGGTCAGGGCACAGCAGCTGCTCTCAGGCTGCACACTGCACTAGTGAGCTAGCTAATGGGAGGAACTCTGTTCTCTGCTTCTCTCCGGCAGCTCCAGGGACCTTGCCACGTGCCACTCCTGGGACCCCGCCAGCCGTGACCAGGAGGAAGATGAGGATGCTGCGCTTGTGGGACGAGTACCTCAGGGACCTGGTCCAGATCTCCAAGGAGTCAGAGGCGCACCTGGCAGCAGCAGGTCACTGCCCACCAGAGTGCTGGGTGGGGGATGCTCCAGCGCCTGCTGGATCTGGTGGAGTACCAGACTGTCATGCTGGAGCACCAGAGCCTGGCCCTGCAATGCCAAGCAGCCAGCCTCATGCGCCTGGAGGAGCGCTGGTACCCTCGATAGGCTGAGGGTGGGTGGGGGTCAGGCATGGGCGGGCGGGGAAGGTGAGGATTCCTGGTGTCAGGGCCACCCTTCAATGCTCCTCTGTGAGGAAGTGGTCCTTGAGCGCGTCCCGGATGAGGACCACTCGCTGCTGGGCTCACAGCGTCAGGGGCACGGCGTTGGGCTGCTCAAACTGGCCATTGGGCTTCAGCCTCCCAGAAGTGGGGGACCCTTTACCCCGCAGCTCACACAGATTGTGGAGCGCACAGCAGGCGTTGATGACCTCCGGGATGGTGTGCTCAGTGAGATGTAGGTGCATCAGCAGGGCCCTCCAGCGCACTTTGAGCCGGCCGAAGGAACGCTCGATGCTCAGGTGGCACCTGGTCAGCCGTCGATTGAACAGCTCCCTGCTGGCATCCATGTTTGCGGTGTAGGGCTTCATGAGCCAGGGGAGCAAGGGGTAGGTGGCATCTCTAAGTCGACTTACTGGTTTTAGGTGTAGACATAGCCAATGATTCCCGGATCTCTTTCTTGAATGGTAACAGCTAAGTTAGGCCTGAGCATTTTGCATATATAGTTGATAATTATGTTTTTCGATGTTCATTACTTTCCAATTATCATTACTGAATTTCCTCTACCTTCCCCTTCCCCCCACCCGTCACCCAATTTTATGAGATCCCTCTGTAATTCTTTGCAGTCTGCTTTGGACATAACTTCCTTGAGTAATTGTGCCATCTCACTGTTTATCCTTTTTTCCATATCATTTATGAATATGTTGAACAGCACTAGTTCCAGTACAGATCACTGAGGGCCAGCACTACTTACCTCACTCCATTCTAAACACTGACCATTTCTTCCTACCTTTTGTTTTCTGTCTTTTAAATAGTGGCTGATCCATGAGAGGACTTTCTGTCTTATACTATCACAGATTACTTAAGAACCTTTGGTGAAGGAACTTATCAAAGGCTTTTTGAAAGTTTAAGTACACGAAACCCATTTGATCACTCTTGTCCACATGTCTTTTTACTCCCCTCAGACAGAGTGGTTGCCCCACACTAGCCTAAAAAGCATTAAAAAAGGCCTACGAGTATTAACTAATGGGCTGAGACAGACTGAGGGCCAATCAGGAGCCAGCAGCCAAGGATAAAAGGGAGCTGCAGAGACAGGACTATCAGTTGGATCAGGGAGCTTAGGAAGGAAGGTTGCCTTCCTAGCTGGCTGGCTGAGGGAATCAGCACTCCAGGCAGCTCAGTGTGTGCCACTGGCAGCTGGTAGGTGCTGGGGGTCTTGAAGGAGTGGATGGCAGCAGAGCTCTGGAGCAGTGGTCCAGAGATGAGGGTGCCTGGAGCTGATGGAAGTTGAGACTCTGAGGAAGCATACTGGGAACAGACTGAGATGTGGCCCTGTGTATGATTCGGAGCGCCAGGGAAAGCTGCCCAGGGAATAGTGATTGAGGAGTGACTGGAGGGAGGGGCAGGCAGTGCAGAGATTGCTGCACATAGGGTCCCTGGGCCAAGGCCTGAAAAAGTGGGTGGGCTTGGGTCCCTTCCTGCTCCCCCAGAGTGTCAGGAGGGCACTGTACTTGCAGGCCATTGCGTACTGAAGAGTGGCCAGGACTTGCAAGTGGGACTTTCCCTTGGAAGAGGGGTTGTATGGACTCGTGCTCAACTGGAGGGCTGAGTAGCCAGGATGAGAGTGACAGGACGCGAGGCACACACAAGCCACCACTTGAGACTAATTCCCCAGTAAAATGGCCAGGAGACACCCATCTGGTGGGCAGCATGTATCCCATCACACCCACTCAAAGAATTCTAATAGACTGGTGAGACATGACTTCCCTTTATGAAAGCAGTATTGGCTTTCGCCCCCCAACAAATCAGGTCTATCTCTGTGCGTGACAGTTCTGTTCTTTACTATAGTTTCAACCTACTTGCCTGATACTGAAGTTAAGCTCACTGGCCTGTAATTGGCAGGATCACCTTTTAGCCTTTAAAAAAAAGTTTTTTCCCTTCCTCACCCCCATTCAGAACTGTGATGCTCACAGCATGGACACAGATGTTGGACAGAAACTTAAATATTCTTGTTGGAAATCTGCAGTGTAACACTTCTTTATTTCTTCGAATCCAGGACCATAAAACACAAGAACCCTACTCTATAGAGAGGGGCTACTCCTATGCCACAGCTGACTGTACCTTGCTTTAAGTTGGCTTCGTCTACAGGAACAGTTAGTGCACAGGAAGACGGGTTGTAAATCTATCTTGCCCTAGCCTTTTATGCACTTAACTGGCTGTGTGGTCCCTGTTGCTGTTCACTAAAAATTCCTGGTGAACTTTGATCTGTTCCTGTTTCAAAGTGGGATAGATCAAACTGCACTACAAAACTGTTAGCGGATATAGCAGCCAACCAGCTTCTGTGCAGGAGGCAAATGTGAAACAGATTTATACCCCAGCTGGCTATAAACTAACTGTTCCTGTAGACAAGCCCTGATTCTGCTCACACACACTGCTACAGAGACTGCTAGCTTGCAAACAAGATCTAGAAAACTTCCTCCCTTCTCTTAAATTGATAGCATGCAATTCCAACTCAACCCTCATGACACCATAAGACCATAGAAGAATTCCCTCCTCCACTCCCATTGAGAAACAAGATGATTACGGGCTACTGGGCTGGTATGAAAATCTGGCCAATGGCCCCCAAACATCTCTTATGGGAATCAAAGTGATTTAAAGTTGCCCAGAAGTGCTCAGCAGCGTGAAGGTTTGGGCTTGTAACTAGAAGACACCCTGATAAATACTTTCCACCTGTGTCTGCAGCATTTCAGTTTATCCATGTGCCCCTTGTGTAGTGCTAACGGAAGACTTTGTAACGGCCTAGCTAGTTAGATTGTGTGGCCGTATCTTAGCCTTGGCCTCTAAATAACCCTGCCTGTGTATAACGGTTCCCAGACACTGCCTAATTAACGTGATGCTGGTACCGTCAGCCTTGGCTTCAGTTTAAAATGTGCCTTCCTCTGTTCTCAGTGGGAACCAAGGCCATTATTCTTTGCGAAGTAACAAGGCAATAATTCCAATGACCCTGGGGGCACACTAATGTAGTAAGTGTGGGGGGGGGGGGAAGTTAGTTGTGTATGTTAATACTTTTGCTAGGGTATATAAGCTGCTGCTTAACCCTTCGTCTATGGAACTTCACCGATGGGACAGCTGCTGTGCTGATCACCTCGGATCATCGCTCTCTAAGCTTTTTGCCCGCAGTGGCCTTGCTCCGGGTTCCCGTCTGCAGAAGGGGAGTAATCATTGATTTCTTTCCTATTCCCCCCTGCTTGTTTGTACCCTAATAAAAGTACGGTGCTGTGTCTACTGAACCCAAAGAACCTGAGGGCTTCAGCTATTGGTTGTAGCCAGAGTCCCACTACATCTTGTATGAGCACTGACCTGCTATGTAAATTGTTGCCTCTCTCTCCTGGTTGAGGAGGTGATTCCTGACACAGCAGGACACTTTCTGATTGGACTTTTCTGTTGTAACAATGGCAATCTCTGTTTGAAACAGTCCGTCTGAGTCTTGGGATATTTTTTCAGGAGCTGATGGTAAGAGTTGTCCATGGAGATCCCTCCACACCACCTTTGGCTCTGGGTACCATCCTGATGATTGACACACCACCCAGATCCCTTTGTCTTTATATCCTTCCACAGAGATGGTAGGAGCAGAGCCCAAACCTACAGAAGAAATAAATTAAAATGTGATGATCCTACAGTGCCCCTGTAACACACTGGACTTAAAAGTAGCACTTTGGAGCCCCCACCCATATTCATCATCTGTGTATGGGTGTGGTATTTCATACAAAGCATGCCTTGTAAGGTATCATATGAAAGACCTGAAACTCATTATTCTGTTAAAATATGTTTATCATATACACACATATATATTCCAAAGGGGTAGCCATGTTAGTCTAGTTCAGCAAAACTAACAAGGAATCCTGTGGCACTTATAAAGACTAACAAATACATTTTTTGCATGAGCTTTCGACGGAGAAAATCCCACTTAGTCAGACGCTTGAAGATGGGGAACTTACAGAATGGGAGGAAAATAAATACAGGGAAGTGTAAGCCTGACCTGAGCCTCTGATTTACACTTATAAATCAGTATAAGCCATTTCCAATCCCATATAAGAATGGCCACACAGACGTTAACATTAGTTCATTGAAGATAGTGCAGACGTGTATTTGAACAAGCCCTAAATTAATTCACTAATGAAAAGCTTTGCTAAAGGGGAATTCAGGTTGCTTTGGCAGTGCCTTGTACCTTTCAGAACATGCAAGTTGGTAAGGGAACACTGACTCCTCTGAGAGCCAGAAAACAGGAACTAGAAATCAAGGAAAGGCAGGGTTAAGGCGATTCCTTCTAGAGGCCCCATTTGTTTCTGTTTTTTCTTGAGGAGCTAAACTGAAATAAAATAATCTTAACCCAGATCCTTATAGTTTAACCAAGGTGTGATTCAATCTGATTTCATTACTGTGGTCACTTTATGTGCAGAGTGGCCATTAGGCTATGTGGAAATTTCACAAAGATCATCCTAGAGAGCAACAAAAAAACTCTCCAAGGAGAGACAGAGAAGGGAGGGGGTGTCCGGAACCTCTGACCAGAAGAGCCCAGGGTAAGGAGTCCCTTTCAAGAAAGTGTCTGGTTTGCAAGGCTTGTGTCCTACAGAGTCATGGGAAATGCCCGAGGGTCACAGGGGAGAACTGAGTTTAGCCCAAGGTGAAAATTACATTTTACCAAAGGGAATGATCTTGCTGTGGTTATAAAGTGAACACCCACAGTAGATGATTATTATTGTGCTGTGGCTGGAAGTGTTTTAAGTAGAATTTAACATTGTCAGCGTATTAAAATGATGAAAACCACAAAGTACAAGTTTATCAAAATGTTTCATGATCATTGTTTGTTTGATCAGCATTTAGAGTCCCCAGCTGAGCTTGGAGCCCAGTTATGGTGGGCACTGAATACACATAAGAGGCAGTCTGTGCCCAGAAGAGTTTATAGTACAAATGGGCACGACACCCAGAAGGTAAGAGAGGAAACAGAAGCACAGAAATTTGCCCAAGTTCATGCACAGCTCATTAGCAAAGTCAGTGACTCCCAGTCCACTCCACTTTCCACTAGAAAACCTTGTCTCTCATTAATTGTTATTTTGTCAGACGTGTATATGCTTCATGTTCTCTAAAGATCTTGGGGATCCGTTAGTTAACCCTGCAGTTTCTTGAGCCGGAATAAAGGAATGGTTCTTCCCTTTTATGAATACAGTCAATGTTTGTCACCACACACACCGTGCAAATGACACAAAGGCTATGTCTACACTTGCAAGTTAGGTTGACTTAAGGAGGCTTAAGTCGACTTAACTTAATCCCCATCCACACCATGCTTTCATTAAGTCGACTTAAGACATTCCTTAAGTCGACTTAATGAAAGCTTAAGTCGACTTAATAAGACCTGCTGGGTAGGTTGACCTAACCCTCCTTAGGTCGACCTAACCCTTCTTTAGGTTGACCTAAGCACAACGTGGACGCTTACGTCCACTTTGTTAAGTCGACCTAAGGGCAGTTAGGTTGACTTAACAAAGTGAACTAAGTCCACGTCCATGGACACCACTTTGTTAAGTCAACTTAATAAGGTCGACTTTAAGTCAACTTAAGGTCGACCTTATTAAGTCAACTTAACAAAGTCGATCTAACTTTTTCTCGTGTAGACATAGCCAAAGATTTGTTTAAGAAGAACCACTTGAAGGAGCTATGTACTGATTAACTGGAATGCAGGGTGGCTACACTTTTTCACCACTTTCACTTAGAAAGCTACTTTTAGAAGCATCTTAATTGCCACAACATATTTACAGGGCAGAATTACCATTGCCTAGCACTGCTTTGTGCCTTTCCAAAATGTAGAGTGAAAACCAAGAGATACAAAGTGAAGGTACACATTGCCCTATCAATGCAAGCCTAACTGCCTCCTGGAGCTGACAATGGGGGCTGAGTCTGGTGCAGCGAGGGGACCGTAATAAATAGACATGAGGAAGGGCTATGAGAAAGTGCTATTGTTCGTGTTGTGTTTTGCACGGTTGAATTCCAGCATCTATCAGAATGTGATGCCACTCTGACCACTGTAGCTGTATTGAATGGTAGGCAGAGGGATCGCTTAGAGCAGGTTGGCTGAGCTGTCACTGTGACATAAGGAGAGGTACAGTTGTACCTTGCGGCGTCATGTATGCCTCATTTCACTGCTGAGTTCTGGAGACTGTGTCAGTAGAAATGCATATGGGTGTCACCTTGCCATAAGGACTCTCCCATGTGTCCTAGTGGCAAATATGAGGGCTGGTGAGGGGTAAGTGACGGCAATGTCTCAAAAAGAGTCCCATGACTCTTTCGCCTTCCTCTGTAGCACAGGGCATGGTTCACCAACCAGTGAATTCTCTGTATCTTAAAGTAGGAGGTAAATAACTCAGTCATAGGTTGGTGACCTGTTGCTGGAGTGGGTGGGTGAGGTCTTGAGGCCTGCATTTTGCAGGAGGTCAGACTAGATGATTGTACTGGTCCCTTCTGACCTTAAAGTCTATGAGACAAGGGTGGTGGGATGGTAACATTTTGCACGTCAGGAGGCTTTGCGTAGAGCAGGCTGAGTGTTTGCTACACCTGAGCTAAACCTCACCTCATGGTTACAGAACTAGTTACACCTCTGTCCCCTTTCTGATCTCTCTCACAACACTTTTAGATGTCAGGTCTCCTGTCTTTACTTGTTCTGGGGTGGTGGCAGGGGGGAAGAATTCCTCAATTCTCCCATTCTTAATCAGACTCCGGGCTACAGGAGCCCGTGTATCAATCACGGTTATCCTGTGTGCGCCCGATACCAGCCAAGATCAATCCCAGCTGGTGCCATCAGTTTGGAAAGGATCAGAGCCATTGTTTGGCTCCAAGTGTGCACAAAAGGATCTAAGAAACCTAACACGTTTAGGATGTTTATGTATCTCATTAACCCCTTGCTCTAATGACCTGGTATTTAGGCCACTAACTTTACCTCAGACTCCAAAGAGGCACAGCAATTTTCAAGACACTCTGAGCATGCTTGTGTTTTTTCCAGTACTTAGACAAAGTGGCAGTTAAGTAGTAAACTAGAATCAACCTTAACTAGAACAATGGTACTATTCCGCCATAATAAGAAACACCAGGTGTCATCTCCCAATGAATCTCTGACTCCATTTATTACTCTGTTTAAGACATCAAAGCATCAGAAGAAATTACAGACCTGCCACCTTCAGTTCTAATAAAGCTTCTTCATAGAAGACACCGGACTGAAAAAAACACTTGTACTGCCCATCATCTGAGGGTTGGATGTTATGTATTCTCAGGAAAACTCTCCCATTTTCAATGTCATCTTTCAGGAGCTCAGTCCTCCCTTGATATTCTGGCATCTGGTCTCCATACTGATCCAGCCCATCACTGTATAGGTGCACAAACGGTGCGTACTTGGATCGGAACCACCTCACCTCCATGTTTTCAGCACTCATCCTGGGCGAGAGGTGGCAGGGCAGGATGGCTTCCCCGCCTACGGCGGCGGTGATTGGCTGGTCAGGTCCAGTCACCGTGAATTGTGCTGTGAAATGCACAATGAAAAATGGATATTAAATTGGTGAGGGGCTGGGGCTGTCATGAATTTAGCCATAAGACATGCAATAAAAGATCTTTAAAAGTGAACACCAGGGGCCCATGCAGTGCCCTAGACATTTATATGAGTGCAGAGAGTCACAGGCTTGGGGGGTAACTGCGTCTATGGTCTGATCAAGGAATATCCCCTTAGGACGGAGAGGTCTCCTTTTCCCTCCACACTGGGATTTTAGGACTGCATCCCACACCTGCAATTCAATGTATTTTTCCCAGCAGGCCTGACCAAAATCCAACACCCCTTTCTCTCCCAGGGGTATGGATAGTACATATCTGTGGTTACCCCAGTAACCAAGCAGAGAACATTTATGGACAAAAGACTGGCAGAGCAAACTTACCATAAATCCGAGGCCAGCAACCTGCGGCACACATGGAGTCCCGTTGCCTCTGGCTCCAAGTGCTGCACACCCTTCTCCCCCCCCCCAACCCCCCGTCATGGTCCCCCCCCTTCTCTTCCACATGGGCTCAGCCTGCAGAAAACAGAGCTGATGAGAACCTGGCCACTACAGGTCCAGAGACCCTGCCACCTCACCACCTCTGGGGTTGGCAACCTCCGGCATGCATGCTGAGAGTGGCACGCAAACCCATTCAGAGCAGCATGTGGCGCCGTCTGTGGCACACCCCCGAAATTGCTGTTCCTGCCACTGAAAGCCACTCCAGCTGGCTTCTTTGGGCGGGGATCCTCAGGCACGCCACGGAAAGAAGCTGCTTGGAGTGGCTCCTCTCTACAGCATGCCACCCTCAAAGCAGCCACTCTGGGAGGCTTCTTTCCATAGCATGCCTGGGGACTTCTTTCTGCTATTGGCTCATTTCAGTGGCATGCTTGGGAAGCCCTCCACCTTCCCTCCACCTATGGCCACTGCTTTTCAGGTGGTGGCCACTTTTTTTTGGTGGAGGGGGCTGCCCGCACTGGCTGAGGGGTGGGAAGGAGGGGCCGGCTTATACCAATGGATTCTCATCTGGCACATAGGATTCTGATAGATTCCAAACTCTTTCAAATCCTTCTCTCTTGGTTAATATGTCATATGTATTGGTAGCCCAAGATCTGTTGCCTCTGGTCAATTGAAATCCCTCTTATTTACCTAAAATCTTTGTTGTCTTGGGCTTCTGGGACCTGCTCTGAATCAGTTTATATAATTCTGGTATTTCTCTGGAGCTGTTACTTGTCCTAGAAGTAATTACCCTCCATGGCTTGTAGTTCTGGGAGGAGATGGTGTAACCCTACCTACTGGAGTAGATTTCAGTCCCGAACTCACAAAGATGCACGGAGCATGGATATATACTGTTTGTAATGGATATGCAAAAATACACAGAACATTCATGAAGTTAATACAATAATCCCCAAAATACTGCCTGTGGTTGCAATATCTGTGGTACTGAGTTCCTATGTGAATGTTATACATTATCAGTATTATCTCTGAACAGGGCTCAAAACTTTTTGTGCTGCTTCAACACATGGGCCTCCCCAACTGCTGTAGGGATGGGACAAGGGCCTGTAAGATGTAAAGGTATGAAAATGGATCATCAGCACTGTCCAGATAGTGGCTTTAAAGGCAAAGTCGGAAGGGGAAGGTAGAAGATAGAAAAGTGCAGGGGCAGAGAACTGACCACCATGGAACTGCACAGAATGGGGGGGAGGGGAGAGTGTCTGTGCAGAGACTTAGCATTGTGCGAGAGAGAGAGGGAGAGAAAGATGGTTAAATTAGCAGGATGGAAACCACAGCAGGGGAGAACCAGAGTAGCTGTCGTGGCAGTCCCAGGGGGTGGAGCAGCTCACTATAAGGGTATCTCTGAGGGCACAGAATGAAGAAGCCAGCAAATATCCTCACACCCTTATTGTGAGACCAGGTTTAGCCCTGAACCCTGACCCAGGTGTTTAGTGCACTCAGTATGAATGACTTGTGCACTATTACTTCATAGCTGGAGATTCTGGGATTGAGGACTCATTCATGACTGGAGAGTCTGATTTGTGGTTTGTATTTCTGTCTGTCTAATGCAGTGTTTCTCAACTGCCGCTCTGTGGAACTCCGGTGCTCCACGGACATAGGGAAGGTGTTCCATAACGGATCCCTCCCTGTTGGAGGGGCTGACTGGAGAGGGCATAGGGAGCAACGCAGAGAGCTGATACATGCCTGGGAGATTTAAAATGCCCCAGCTGCAGCAAAGCTTCCAAACACATTGGCATCTGCCTCCACTTTGCTGCAGCTGGGACATTTTAATTTTCCTGCCACTGTTCCTGCCGGCATTGAAATCACTTCAACGTAACTTTCACAGTAAGACTTTCCTTGACAAACCTTACTCCAAGAATAGATGATCTTCATTCCAACATGCTGGCCCAATATTCCCATTGAAACTCGAGTACTATTCTCAATTTTAAGTTGTGTGCATAATCATTATGTTTCTATTTTTTTTATATAACACATGTTATACTTGTAAATTTGTATTTAATTTGGCTCCCTGAATCATTTTCCCAGGAATGTGTAGAACGCAGGTATTACAAACATTACAGCTGGTACCTACTGGCTTTTTCAAGAAAGTTTTCATCAGATGTTCCGCATAAAATAATTAATATCTTTAGGTGTTCCCCGGTTCACTAAAGGTTGAGTAACACTGGTCTAATGTATAGAGAAATTGGGTAGTGGTCCCTTTTAAATAGTTTGTGAGCCCAGTACTGGTGGTTGCTGCATTGTGTGTTTTAGAAGCTGCCAGAAGCCAGTCAGAGCAGCAGGATGGATGTAATGTCACGGCCTGACACAATTGTGTATAGGTAATAACCAAGGTCGCTGAGGTGTGCCCTGTGGTTTCTCCATGTTGCAGTTTGTTGTGTAAAGAGCAACCAGGCACGTTAAGCAGAAGTGGTTTGGTAAGACAGGGGAGTGATGTGAGATAGATGGAAACAGCAGCCAGCAGCAAACCCAGCGAGAGGCCGGAGCTCCTACCTGAGGCCAGCCTGTGAGCCTGCAGAGCAAGGCAGAGAGCGATGTAGCTGGGCAGAGCAGAGCTCACTGTGGAGCTAGGGGAGAACGAGGGAACCTTTCCCATCATCATAGTTTGGCCTGGGGAAAAGGAGAAATAACAAACCAGACAGTGAGTGAGTGGGACGCAGAGACACGGGGCCGTGGGGAGGAGGAAAAAAGGCTCACTGCTGCCTAGTGCCTAACATTCACCAGAAGGGAGGGGCTTTCCCCTATAGTCCTCATCTGCCCTGGCTTGGAGCAGGGTTGGACGTCACTGGCTATGTCTACACTAGCAATTTAGGTCGACTTAAGAATGCTTAAGTCGACCTAAATTACTTCATGTCCACACCGGACTTTTATTAAGTTGACTTAATAACTACCACCTGTTACCAACTTAATTCCTTAAGTCAACCTAGGGTTAGGGTGGCTCAGGGACAAGGGAGCCTCAGAAGCTCCTGGGGAAGAGAGCGGCTGGCGGCCATCTTTCCCAGAACTCCACGGACAGGGGAACCTCCGGGGATCCCCTGTCCATGAATCGCCAGAGAAGACAGCTGCCCATGCTCCGCGGAGAGGGGAACCTCCGGGGATCCCCTGTCCATGGATTGCCAGAGAAGACAGCTGCCGGCACTCCACGGACAGGGAAACCTCTGGGGATTCCCTGTCTGTGGAGTGCTGGCGGCTGTCTTCCCTGGTGCTCCACAGAGAGGGGAACCTTCGGGGATCCCCTGTGCATGGAGTGCTGGAGACGTAACATAGTGTAGAGATATCCAAAGTATCTTATCTTCACTGTCTGTTTACTGGAGAATAGCTACGGCATGTTTGTTATCCCACAGGAAAAAGGCACATTTTCTGAACATTTAGAACAAGAGCTATAATGCTGATTCATATGATTCATATGTTAAAAGAACCATTATTATTCAGAACTTCCAGCTCTGCTGCTGATTGGGTAGCTTTGTGCCATCAGAGGTCTCAATGTCTGCAGCCCTCATTTGTGTGGGTGTCATGGAAAACCAATTAAAGCATCTTAAACTGAAGGAATTAACAGAGGCTTCCATTCCCCTCAATTTCTGATTCGCTTTCCTTGTTAAGGGAATGTCAGAGGAAAAGGTGTGTAGTTAATGAACATGAGGTTCAGTGCCTTAAACCCCTGTGTGGACACTGTTGCTCAAAATAAAGTGACTTCAGTTTTGACAACAGCAATCAAGACAGGCAGCAGTCATAAAAGGCTTCAGGAGTCCTTTTCCCTACGCTACTTTAATAATCACGTCTTTGAACTGTCTTGAATATTAAAACATTTAAAATTTTCGTTTTTTTTTAAAGTTCAAAGAGAAGGGGAGAAGTAATGCACCACTCATCTTCTCCTGTCCTATAGAAAAGCCTTTGCATTATTTCATAGGTATCAATATGGGCCTGATAACATTTCAAGAAAGGTTTAAGGCACTCTTGTCCCATTGGAATTAACCACTTGGTCCATGTTCTTCATATTCCTCTTGAACCTCAGCCTCTACCAACTCACTAAACACGCATGCTATAAGTCTAGTATTTAACTAACTATGGCTATGTCTACACTTGTAAAGTTAAGTCAACGCTGTTAAGTTGACTTACCAAGGTCAACTTAGCGCTATTCCCCATCCATACTGGCTTTAAGTCGACTTAAGAAGTTGACTTAAGGCTTAAGTCGATCTTCAGAGGTTGGTGTTATAAGTTGACTTTAGCTGTTATTAAGTTGACTTAAGGAAGTGCTTAAGATGACTTAATAAAAGCCCAGTGTGGACATGGCTTTGTGTAGGTCAACTTAAGCACCCTTAAGTCGACCTAAGTTGCCAGTGTAGATGCACCCTTTGTGCTTCCAAGAAACTTACACACAGAGCATTTGTTGTGTTTATACTTTTCTTACTTTATGACTACAACATTGATGAGTCCATCAGTTTCAAAGGGGTAGCCGTGGTAGTGATGAGTCCATGACTGTGAGATCCACTAAGTTGTGAGGACATAGTCTGAGAGGTTGCAACAAAAATAGTTTCAGCTCACTTTAAAAAATTGTGATTTCTCAACACATGAGCAGAGTTCATGACTGGTCACTTAACCCAGCGACATCCAGAAATAGGGTGTAGGACTCACTAGAGTCTAACCAATGCTCTGAATTTGTTTCTGAAGATATAAGGTGAGGGTGGGTGACTGGTGTGGGTGATATAAGGTGACTGGGCAGGTCACTCCCTCTTTACACACCTTATAGCTGAACCAGTCAGACCTTAAGGCAGGGAGAAAGTTATAAATATATCTGCTGATGACAGTCCTGTCACATCCATTGCTGATCAATGTAAGAGCACACACATCTTCTGTGAGGGAAGATTTTGCTGACAACATTGAGAAATATTTTTAAAAGGAGGATGCTGACATTCATATGAAGATCAGAAGAAGCTTGGCATGTACACTAACCCTCATGGCCACTTTATAACATCATAGAAAGTTAGGGCTGTAAGGGACTTTGAGAACTCATCAAGTCCAGTCCTCTGCACTGAGGACCAAGTAAACCTAGACTATCCCTGACAGATGATTGCCTAGCCTGGTCTTAAAAACCCTCAGTGATGGGTTTCCATAACATCCTTTGGAAGTCTGTTGCAGAGCTTAACTATCAATTTAGTTAGAATGTTTTCCTAATATCTAACCTGAATCTCCCTTGCTGCACATTAAACCCATTACTGCTTGTCCAGCCTTCAGTGGACAACAAGAACAATTGTTTACAGTTCTCTTTATAACAATTCTTAACATCTTTCAAAACTGTTACCAGGTCCCCCTTCAGTCTTTTCTCAAAACTAAACATGCCCAGTTTTTTTAACCTTTTCTCATACGTCAGGGTTCCTCCAACATTTATGGTTTTTATTGCTTTCCTCTGGATTCTCTGTAACAGTGGTTCCCAACTCTTTTGGCTTAAGGGCCACAGATACCATTTTAATCACCCTGAAGGGCCACCAGTCTCTGCCAACAGCCTCTCTCTCTCCCCACTGCAGCCAGATGAAGTGAGTTCAATGAGGAAGCTGCCTCCTCTCTGCCACAGGAAAAACACAAATGTTCTGTAGCCCTCTGCGCTCCATCTGGATCCCTACACAGTAGCTTCCTTTTGCAGCCTGGGGACAGGAAATCAGTGCTCCCCTTCCTCTGGCTCCAGCATCTATGGACCTAGGTGGAGCATTTAGCTTTGCTCCCTGCTACAGCCAGTGGGTGGGGAGCGCTGATCTTCCATCCGTTTGGTTGCAGCAAGGAGCCTGCACTTATCCTGTAGCAATGTGCTCTGCCTGGGTCCTTAGGTAGCAGCTCCCTTCTGCAGCCAGTGGAAGTGGAGCGGTGGGCCACTTTAAAACAGCCCATGGGCCATGGGTTGGGAACCACTGGCTGTACAGTTTGTCCACTTCTTTCCTGAAGTGTGGAACCTAGAATTGGAAACAGCACTCTGGCTGAACCCTCACCTGTACCAAGTAGAGCAGTATAATTACTTCCCATGTCTTACAAAACCACTCCTATTAATATATATCAGAAGGATGTGATTTATAACTGCTCCACGCTGTGGACTCATAGTCAGTTTGGCTATAGCTACACTTACAAAGTTAAGTCGACCTTGTCAAGTCGACAACAGCAGAGATAGCCGTTATATTGGCTTTAAGTCGACTTAATAAAGTTGGTTTATAGGGCTGTCCTGGGGGGTGGGGGGAGCGCGAACAGGGCAATCGCCCCGGACCCCACGGTTATGTGGGCCCCGCGCTATCCCACTCCCAGACAGTGCGGGGCCCGCAGCACCCCGTCCCCCCCCAGCTGTGTTTCCTCCTGCTCCCCGCAGCCAGCCGAAGGCAGTGGGGCCGGGAGGGCCGGAAGCGCTATGCCCAGCCCCTGGATCAGCCCTCCCCACCCCCAGGGTGGAGCAGGCAGGCCCAGGGGCGGAGCACATGTGTGGGGCCCGGCCTCTGGGCTGGCCTGCCCCACACAGCCGCATGCAGCTGGCTTCCCGCCTCGGGTCTCGGCCTCCCAGACCGGGGCCGGAGCTGGCTCCCCCTGCCAGCGGCCTTGGCTGCCAGGGCGGGGAGCTGGCTGTCTACACTAGCAACTTAGGTCGACTTAGTCAACCTGCAGAATGCCGTGTCCACACCTGACTTTCGCTAAGTCGACTTAATAACTCCCACTCTTTAGGATGACTTAAGGCTTAATTCCCTAAGTCGACCTAAGGGGGATGGGCTGGGGAGACGGGAGATGTGTGCCACCGAGACAGGAGCTGCAGCTGCCCGGGAGAAGGGAGCCGCAGCTCAGGAGAAAGCCATGGCTCACCAGAAGAAGGGAGGCCCAGCTCCCTGGGAGAAGGGAGCCCCAGTTTGAGGGAGAGCCATGGCTCCCTTTTCCCCAGGCGCGGGTCCCCCTAGCTGCTGCTCTCCGTTGACCTAGCACCTACCAGTGTGGGCACAGGCAGTCGACTTCAGTTTCTAGTTTCGACTCTCTAAGTCGAATTAACAAGGTTGACTTTAAGTCGACTTAAGAGAGTTGACTTGGCTTTTCAAGTGTAGACCAGGGATCAGCAACCTGAAAGACAAGAAGAGCCATTTTCAAAAATTCCTTCAATAATCAAGTGTTTTGAGAGCTGCAATGGTGATAGCCTCCTGTTGGGGGGAGCTGGGAATTGGGCCAGAGCGCCTGCCGCAGGGCCCCCTGGAGGGGGGGACGAGCCCAGAACCAGGAGTGGGACCCCCGCAGGGTCCCCCAGTGGCAGGGGGGGAACCCAGAGCCAGGAGCGGACTGCTCACAGGGTCCCCTGGTGGCGGGGGGGAGCCTGATGCCCAGAGATGCAAGGGGACAAGTAAAGAGCTGCATGTGGCTCCGGAACCACATGTTGCAGACCCTTGCCCTAGACAATAAGAGCTCATAGAAAGTCTGTCATCTTATTAATAAAAAATTATATGCACCAGTCTTATGACCTCAAATGGAAATTACCAAACACTTCAATTCAAACACCCACTAGGTTAGATAAAAAAATGAAACAAGTTATTAACTACAGAAAGAAAGATTTACAGCACTGGAATAAAAGGTCTGAGGGTAGGGCCGTCCTTAGGGGAGGAGAGCAGGGCCAGGGCCGTCCCATGGGGGGAGCGGGGCCCAGGGCCAATTGGCCAAAGCGAGGTCCCACCCCCCAGGGATCCGGCCCTGGGCTGGGAGGCAGAGGCTGCTGGCATGGGGAGCTGGCCCAGACCCTGGCCCCGGCAGCTGCCTGTTGCGGGGGAGCCGGCTCCAGCCCCGGAGGCTGAGCCACCTGCCAGTGGAAGCCGGGCCCGGGGCAGGGGGGCGGAGTCGGATCCGGTCCCGGAGGCCGCCTGCAGGGAGGAGCTGGCCGTTTGGGGCAGGCTGGCCCAGAGGCCGGGCCCCATATGCTCTGCCCCTGGGCCTGCCTGCTCCGCCCTGGGGGCGGGGAGGGCTGGCCCAGGGGCCGGGCATAACCCTCCCGGCGCACCTCGCTCCCAAAGGCAGTGGGGTGGCTGTGGGAGGAGGGCCCACGTAACCGTGGGGCCCAGGGTGATTGCCCCGTTCGCCCCCCCTAGGGACGGCCCTGAGCAGGGTGACAGTCCCAGGTTCCACCGCTGCCCCCCTCCCCCCACTGCCATGCTGCTCCCTGCTGCCTTCGGTGGCAATGGGAGGGGCAGAAGGACCGATCCTGGCTTCTGGGCTGGCCCCCTCAGCCCCCCCCAGCACAGGGAAGGGGTGCCGGGGGCCCCACCAGACCGATTGTCCCTGGGCCCTGTCCCTCCCTTGAGACAGCCCTGTCTGAGGGGAATCCCCCTCTTTTTGTATAAACTTTCCTGAGGGATCCTTTCCCCCGAGCCGCAGCTCCCCCGAGCCATGGATCTCCGTCGACCTAGCACCTGCGTGTGTGGACACAGGCAGCTGACTTAAATGTTTCGTGTTGACTTAAAGTCAACCTTGGTAAGTCGACTTAACAGAGTCGACTTCGCTTTTCTAGTGTAGACATACCCTAAGGAGGGGAAGAGAAATACACCTGCACATGCACACATCATCATAACGTCATCTAAGGAAAATTATATATGGACAAGAGCTGCCACTTACACCTAACATTAGTAGATGGAACAGATGAGTGAAAGGGAGACCAGCAATACACCAGCTGGGTTCTAATGAACACAGAGATCTCTGAATTTCATAGATATTTCTGTAGCCATGTTTATATGCAGAGTAAGGAGGTGTCGGTTTATCACTGAGGGCCTTTGGTAGTAACAGCTCATCAAGAGCAGCAGCTCTCAGACGTGTTTTGCTGGGACCCTGTTGAAAGTATTTCAGACTGCACACACACACCACGCCATACCACCCTTACTTCTGCACTGCTGTTGGTAACGTCACTACCTTCAGAGCTGGGTGCCGGGCCAGCGGCTGCCATTCTCATATTCAACCTACAATAGTCTTGTGGCCTCATTCGGAGTCGGGACCCCCAGTTTGAGAAATTCTAATCTAGAGGATAAGTGCTGTGAGTAACGAAATCTCACCCAGAGGAATTTAGATGGAATTTCAGAGGTCAGAGCTCTCCTACCTGCTGAATCCCAGAAAGAAGCTTCCTAGCTGTTTCTCTTTCTGCAGGTAGCCGTTTTCCATAGCCACTGGAGTCATGACTGTCCATTTCTCTTGCTAAGGCTGTCTCTTCCACTCCGTACAGGAAGTGCTGGAGCCAAGAGCCTTGAGGCTGGACTCTTCATCATAGTTTATTTCTCCATTTAATGTATTGTTAGTGGAACTGTGCATTCTGCCTCCAGCTCCTTCCACCCCCTGTAAAAATGAAAGTAAGAAAGTGGTTAGAAGGTTAAAATCATAAACTCCCTGGGGCAGGCTGATTGCGACACAGTGATTAAATTTCTCTTAAACAGGTGCACGCCCTCAGTAAGCACGGAGATGGCAGTGAGGTGCCAGCTGCCTTTAATTAGTTTGAACTAAATGAGGACATATCAGTACTGAAGCACATTTTTTCTGCTCTCCACTGATTATTTATTATAACAGCAATAAACTCAGTTTACATAACCCCATCTGCCACATCTTTCTGCTCATCAACAGCTACTCTTCAGAGTCAGACCCAGGTTAGTTTTCCAGTTCGCAGGAGAAACTGAAGGTGGAGTCTGGTATTTACAAGGCATGCACTAACTTGTGTTTCCCTGGACACAAAAGATACCAACAATAGGAGACAGTGTCTTGACTCACAGCACCCAAATCACTCATCATCCATTACCCCCCCCCCCCCAAAGGCTTTCTGTAGGCTTTTTCAATGGTTGTGCAGGAGAACCATTTCAGATTTTGGTGGGTGGGGAACATGGTTTTAACATGGTTCCAGGGGCTACTTAGGTATCTGAAAACTCTAGCTTTTTTACAGATAATAACTTAGGCTATGTCTACACAGGCAATTTAAGTCGACTTAAGGAGGCTTAAGTCGACTTAAATTAAGCCACGTCCACACTAGGCTTTCATTAAGTCAACTTAAGGAATTCCTTAAGTCGACTTAATGAAAGCTTAAGTCGACTTTATAACTACCACTCCCTAGGTCGACTTAAGCCTCCTTAGGTCAACCTAACCCTTCCTTAGGTCAACCTAAGCCCAATGTGGACGCATAAGTCCACTTTGTTAAGTCGACCTAAGGGCAGTTAGGTCAACTTAACAAAGTGGACTAAGTCGACTTAAAATGTTGCCACTCATTAAATCGACTTTAATAAGGTCAATTTTAAGTTGACTTAAAGTTGACCTCATTAAAGTCGACTTAACAAAAGTCGATTTAACTTTTCTAGTGTAGACATAGCCGTAGAAATTAGTCTGATTCCTATAGAAAGAAAGAAAAACAAATAAATATTAGACTCACTCAGCTGGAATACTGACATGTTCTGACATCTTGTCTCAAGTCACTTACAGCAGTGGTTTTCAAACCTTTTTCCTCAGGACCCCGTTGAAAAAAATCATTCATGCCTGCAACCCAACAATTACATCTTTGAGCAACACGTTCCAGTCTTTTGGTGGTGACAGCGGGGTTTGCTGCGCCCAGTACCTGAGCGTCTGCAACCCCGTACTGTGTCTTGACACATGGTTTGAAAACCACTGACTTACAAGACTCGGATTAGGTTTAGAATTTGAATGTTTGTTCTTACTTTGTTACTAAGTCTTGAAAACAACAGTTGAAACAACTGTAGAAAAATCTAGATTACTTTCTATCATCTAGGTTACTTACTTTTTGCAAGTCGCCAAGCTTGGAATAGATCATTTAACTTTTGGATACATCTGAGTTTATACTGCACCTTTCTAGGTCTCTAGGGCAGAGGTAGGTAATTCCCAGCACATGTGCCAAGGGCGGCACACAAATCCATCCAGAGTGGTACATGGTGCCCTCTGTGGAGCTGGCAAAATTGCCAGTCCTGATGCTGAAAGCTGCTCTGGGTGTCTCAAGGCATGTCCCAGAAAGAAGCTGCCCAAAGCGGCTTTTGGGGGCAGGGACCACTCCAGCCTTGGCCACCGCTGAATTTTCAGGTGGCAGCAGCTTTTTTTTTCAGCTGAGGGTTGGGGAGGAGGGGGATTGGCAAATGTTGTTGACCCCTGTTCTAGGATGTTACCTTACTACTAATAATAGTAGACTAGAAACTGTCTTTAAACTCCAGAAATAACCATGCAGAGGCTGTGAGGAGACTTTAAAAGATCTTCTAGGGGGTGGGGTGGACCCACGATGGAGAAGATGCTGTAGGGCGGGTGTTGCTGTATGACTGAATTCCACAGGATCCACACTGTGAGGATTTTGTTAGCCATCACGCCCCCTAATTCTCCCAGCCCTGCGAAATACTAATACAACAACTGGCATCCATAGAGCCCATTGGGTGCGTCTACACTTGAAAATTAAGTCGACTTAAGCTTGCAGAGCCCTGCCCACCCTGCCCCTATGCCCTGCCATGGTCCCTGACCCACTTTGCCCCATTGTACCCAGGTACAATGGGGCAAAGGCTGAGCCCCTTGGCAGTGGGCAAGGGGTGCCCCCCTGCCCCCATGGACCTGCCCTATGTCCCTCTAGCCCCTAGAAGTTGACCTAGGTGTCCAGTGTGGACATTCTAAGTCAACTTTGTAAGTTCCCCCCAAAGTCAACTTAAAATTTAAGTGTAGACTCACTAAATCGACTTAAAATCGACTTAAATTTCCAAGGGTAGACATAGCCATTATGTGTAGGATTATTTACTGTCATCTGTTGTCTTAGTCACTGGGCACCATCTGCACACTCAAAAGTGATCAAAATATGCCAGAAAATGTAGGACCTGAATCCATGTGTCTAGATGTGTAGCACTGGATAAGTTGGCTCAAATATTTAAGTATGGAATATATAGTTACTGAGCAAGTTGTTATCTCAGAAGTTACTCCCAAGACTCATGAAACCTTATGCAGACAACCTGGACAGCAGCAAGGAGCACTTCAGTAACAAGCGGAACAGGTTCTGAATCACTGTTTTAGGTAGATTAAAAGCTCACTGGTGTCGCCCTTAGGGTAAGTTAGACCTAAAAGAGGAAAATATTTCCATGTTATCACTGCCTGCTGTGTGCTCCATAATATTTGTGAAGCTAAGGGTGAAAAGATTCCTCCGGGGTGGTGCCCTGAGGCAGAACACCTAACAGCTGACTTTGAGCAATCGGGTATCAGGACTATTAGAGGGGCACAACGGAGGGCTATTTGAATCGGAGGGGGGAAGGGAAATGGTGTGTGTGCGGGGGGGATGGGGGGGTCTTAAGGAACTACTTTGACAATGAGCACCAGTATGTTATCTTTCTAAACAGCATTGGGCCATGATCTGAGTGGTAGTCAGCTTTCATGAAAATGTGGATGATTCCCGACTGTGATTTGTACTCTTCAAATGATCAATTGCCACTGTGTATCAATCTCAGCAGCAACTGCCATCTGTAGGGGACAAAGATTGCCTATTTTTCAGATAGAATGTCTGTATTAAATAACAATTAATAGCACATACAAAATGCAGAGCTGGAAGGGAGAAAGCAGTGAGGGGCAATATGGGCTCTCATAGCTCTATGTAACTCCAGCTATTGTTTTGGAAGCTGTCTGAAAGGGTGGAGTGAATGGGGTACCAAGACAGGCTGGGATGTGGAAAGGAATATGTGGGTGTTGTTTGGGGAGGGTATGGTAAGCAATTCTGTATCAGCTGCAGAGGGGGTGAGCACACATGAATTCAGTTACAGCTCTGTGTTTTTTGTAAAAGAAAAGGTGCTGGTACTCGGCCAGAGACCTGGGGCCACTGGTAGCAGCAGCAGGAGCTGGGGCCAAATCACTGTGCATAAAAGGTGCTGGTCCTCAGAATCCCTGAGTACCATCACAAAAAAGCCCAGATCTACAGTATTATTAGGGACTTTAACGGCTCAGTTTGTGCCTCCATGGTTTTTATCATCTGCACATGTCTTACTAATACTCATTCCTGGTTCTCCCTCATCTCCTGCCTATCTATTTTGTGTGTTTCATTTACACTTTGAATCCATGCCCTCTGTTCTTGGTTTTCTGCCTGTGAGGGTTGGAGCACTCCATGAAATATTTCCTCTTTGCTCCTCGGTGGTCACTTCGGGTGCGTCTACACTTGTAAATTAAGTCGACTTAAGCAGGCTTAAGTCGACTTAATTTACTCTGTGTCTACACTACAGTTTCCTTAAGCTGATTTAAGCTGCTGCTTAAATTAACTTAAGGACATTTTAAATCGACTTATTAAGACCTGCTTTTACTTTGACTTACTGGCTAAGTCAACTTTATTAAGTTGATTTGAGCCAGTGTAGACGCAGAGTAGCCCTAAGTCAACTTAAAGTCGACTTAAAGGGCCGCCAGGGCTCCTCCACTGATCTCCCTGCCAGGGTGCCTGGCACCTCGCTCCTATACCCTGCCCCTGTCCTTCTCCTGCTCAGCTCCCATGTGCCTAGGTACAATGGGGAAAATGCTGAGCTCCCTGGCACTTTTAAAGGGGTGCCCCCCTCCCACCATAGACCACTCCCAGTGCCACCTCGCCCCTACAAGTCGACTTAGGTGTCCAGTGTGGATGGTCTAAGTTGATTTGGCCAGGTCAACTTAAAGTCGACCTAAATTTAGTGTAGACATGCTAAGTCGACTTATTCGACCAAGTGCAGACACAGCCTTTCTTATCATATGGAGGTGCTCCATTGGGCGTAGTACACCACAAGGCCATGTCTGTAAAAACACAAGAAACAATGAATTGAAGCATGGTTGTTATCCACTCACACCATTGATTCATTACAGTAAACTATACCTTTTTTCTCTCAGGTCGCTGGCAAGCCCACAGCTTGGTGAATACCCTGACCTTGGTGAGTTCCACCCTGAAGGTGGTGGGTGGAGGCCTGGGGGGTGATCCAGATGGGGAAAAAGGTCTTGCAGGTTGTTCCAGAGATCACTAGTTAGAGAGAAAATTGTAAATTCTGCCACCATTTTTCACAGGCTGGGGTCATAGAAGTGGATATCTCACTCCTGAGAGTAAGCAAGGATGCTAGGGTGCATCTCTACCATGCAAGCAGCTTCAGACCAGATCCATATGTTGCTCCTCTGTGTGCCATTTTGCTCCCTGCACAAGTGACTGCTGACTGGCATGGGAAAGTTTCCTACACTGAGGAAAGGAACAAGGACCCTTCAGCAGAGAATTGATAAGTCCCTCCAGGAAAGTTTCTTAGAGTTCTCTCTGAGGATTCCCATGAAATCTTCGCGTGTATTTACACACTTTTCTGCTGCACTGCCTAAGGGCACAGGAAAATGTGAACATAGCTTCTCTTGTGTATTTATATCTCTTCAACCAATTGCAAAATAATAATAAATTTCTTTTTAAAAAGGATCTTATAAAAAAGCATCAATGAGCTCCTCTGTCTTCCATCCTGCATGGCAGAGCTGGAGTACTGGCTTTACCCTTCCAGGGTCAAGAAGAGGTCCTGACTCCCCCCTGCACCAAATAACCCTGTTCCCTGCTTCACCTCATCCTCCAGCTTGACATGCACTCCTGCATGTCTCTTCAGGTACCTCCTTAAAGAATCCTGACTGTAAACAACAGGCCATTGCTGATGTCTGACTCACAGCCCAGAGAACTGGTCTGAATGGTTTCCAAACTGTTACAGAATTGAGGAAAAGTTCATACAAACAAATGCATACTCTAAAGTTCCACAGCTTCAGAATGCATCATTAATAAACATTTAGCATTATTACCTTAGCTGGAGTATCCTGTTACTTAACTACATGGAATTATTTACATTTATTTTCTATGTCTAGAGTTCTGCCCGCATACACGCAGCTCATGTAAACAGAAAGCAAACAGATCCAAATGCAAACAGAAAAAATTGCATATAGGTGTGCCTTCTTTTAGATATTCAAGGAAGCTGTTCCAAAGGTCAGTCCCCACCTGATGAACCTTCCTGTGTTACCACAATTCTTTTGCAGCCCATCAAACCATTTCACATTCAAATCTTTAGTGACGTTCTGCAGAAAGACACGTGGCCAAGGCCTGATCCTGGCCCCGTGCCGGGAGGCCGACGCTGTCGGGAGGTGCCGGAACGCCGTTCCGGTGCGTTTCGCCAGAAAAAAAGCACTGCCCTAGACAGATTAGAATGTAAATACACATACATAGGTCAATGTAAGACAACTTTGGTCAACTTGAATTCTGTAATGTAAATACAGCTATTACTTCCTGGGGTATCTGTGCATTCACTTTCCTGCCCATCCCCAGCCTCGTCCCCCACTTCTCCTTCATCACCTGCAATCTCAGGCTCAAGAGATGATGGTGGCAGATCTGGGGGCTTCCCTCGGGGTGTGGTTCCCCAGACACCAGGTTAACGAAGGTCTCTTCACAGCACAGACCCTCTTGGGGAGCAGCAGGTGCTCAGTACAGGATCTCAGATCACAGTGAAGGGCTCAGCATCTTGTAACAAGCTTTATCACTAACTCACTTCCAGGAGCCACAGGGTTTCTTGTTCCTGTTCTTTATTCTCCCCACTTCATGATCTCCCCTTCTCCCAGCACCAGCCACAACCAGTGTCAGCTGCTCCAGCACCCATGTCCCTTGATACCAATCAGAGCTGCTGCCCTTGCTGGGAAAGGGGCTTTCTGAGCCTGGAAGGAACTAGCCTCACAGCCAGCTTTGGATTCTGCAGATTGCCTGGGAAAGGAGCTCTCATTAACCTTTGCTAGATCTGGCTTTCTCTCTGGCCCCAGGCTCTGTGATACTGCAGCTCAGCACAGGGCCTGCTGTGAACAGCAGGAGGTGAAATGCCTCAGTTCTCCTAATAGTTTTTGAACTCAGGAAAGTGAAACTAAAGTATATACTTTCAGTTTCCGAGTGTCTGCAGAGGTGGCTACTGTGGATCTGGCAGGGTCCAAGTCCAGGAGCTTTGAGGACAAAGTGACTTGCTGCCTGGAGTATTTTCAAGATTCAGTGGCTACTGAGTGTTGGCACAACTTCTACTGAGCCTGCACCAGTCAATGCTGGGAGGAACTGGAGACAAACCTTTCCTGCCCCAGTGCAGAGAAACAGCCCAGCAGAAAATCTTGCAGCCAAACAGACAGCTCGGAATGTGGTTCAGTTCATGAAAGGACCAAGACATCAGGCTGTGAAAGAGCTTGGGGGGGGGGGGGGGGGGAGAGTGTGTAAGAGGCACCAAAACTCTTCTGGGAGGAAGATCAAACCCCCATCTACCTGGTCTGCAGAGAGTCTCCTGCTCACCGCGCTCACACCGTGGTTCTCATGGAGGACATTCCCCAGGAGTACAGGGTAGGAAAGGGCTATTTCCACGGCTGGGAGTTACCCTGTCAGCTTTTCTGTAGCGACAGCGCTGCCAGTGTGTGTGTGAGCATCCCTGGATGGGAACTGGGGAACTACCTGCCAACAGGACTCGGGCACATTTCTGGAGACATTGTCTCTGGGGAGGGAATGGGCTGGACCTAGCTTCAGATACAAACCAATGAACTCAAACCAGCCCCCAGAGCCCTTGTCTCTGTTTGCAGGGGCAAATCTTGAGCTGCCTGCGGTGTCTGAGGGAGGAGAGAGAAGAGCTCCAGAAACTGAAATCCGCCTGGCACCAGGAAAGCGAGAGGCTTCTGGTAAGTGTCCCGCCCTGCTCAGTCTGTTTGCACAGGAGAAGTCTCTGCACTGTTCAGTGTCCGTGTGATTCAGAGGGTGAAGGATTTCCAGGGTCAATGGGGTGAGAGAGTTTAGGGCATTTTAAGCAGGGTAGGGCAGACTCTGCTCTCAGATACCTGGCGTGAATCTGTAGTGACCCCACTGGGATTGGGTCAGACTCTTCTGAGTTCCTGATGTTAATTGACACTGAAGTCAGTGGGTTCACATCAGGGTAGCTGGGAACAGCCTCTGGCTCTGCCTCTTTTCAGCACTGGGTGGCTGGTGGAGAGGACAGTAAAATTGCTGATTATGCACAGATGTTGCAGCGATCCAGGTTCAGCAGGGGAAGATTTTGCTGATCCCAGTGTTTGAACGTCAGACTTTTCTGGTAATCCCACCAGTCAATTTGAGCAGAATCATTTGCCAAGACTTAGTCCATACTTAGAAGTTTTGCTGGCATGTTAATGTTGATTGGGGAGGGGTTGATTGGTGGTGACATTTTTCTCCTCACAAAAGCCCTAGTGTAGAAACAGTTACACAGGCAAAGAAGTGAAATGAAACTATATGCAGCCTGGATAAGTCTTTGTGCCATTTCCCATAATCCCTCCCCCCACTCTCCTCACCCTGCCTTGTCCTTGCGTCTCTCTGCGCCTCCATGCTCTGGTATCTGGTAACCCTACGCCCCCCAGAGGCAGACGGAAGTGGAGAGGCAGCTGGTGGTGTCTGAATGGGAACAACTTTGCCAGTTTGTGGCTAAACAAGAGTGCCTCCTGCTGGCCAGGCTGGAAGAGCTTGAGAAGGAGATTGGGAGAAGGAGGGAGGAAAATGCTACCCGCCTGTGTGAGGACATTTCCCGGCTCAGCGCCCTGATCACGGAATTAGAGGGGAAGTGTTGTCAGCTGGCACCTGAATTGCTGCAGGTGAGATTGTGTCAAATGCACCCAGAGCCCAGTGCAGAATATTGATGGCACTTGAGTCACTCAGGGCAACTCAGGGCAGAGAGCGTGACCTTGGGTGCCTACAGGGCCAGAAGGCCCAAGGATGCAGAAACAGGAATCTGGGCTGTTGGGCCAAGGCAGGGGGATGATGGAGAAAGGCTGTTCCAGATCTGTGCCCTTATTGCCAAGAAAGCTAATGGCATATTGGTCTGTATTAGTAGGAGTATGGCCAACCGATCAAGGGGAGTGATTATTTGGCATTGGGATAGACTTATTTAGTATTGTGTCCAGTTTTGGGTCCCCCACTGCAGAAATAATGTGGCAGAGGACAGGCTGGGCCACAGGCAGGCACTGACTCTCTGTCTCTGCTCTGCGTCTCATTCCCCTCCAGGATGTCAGAAGAACTGTGAGCAGGTACATCTGGGCACTGTCTGCCCCCCAAACCTCATCATGCTGAGAAGAGGCTCAGAGACTAGGCTACAGACCCAGCACCCCAACCATGATGAGACTGTCTGACCCACTGGATCCAACCCCCCTCTGTTCCCATCAATCCAACATGGCGCCACTGTGGCCGTGAGACCCATCCTGGGTAGGGGATTGCCCCACAGCTTGAGGCTGAAGAACCCTCCCTGGGGCCGGACTGGCTCAGGGGATCATTAATGGGACTGGCACCTGTCACCCCAAGGGTCCAGCTGGGACCTGGCCCCAGCTCTGTCATGACCAAAGCCTGTCCTGTGTGCAGGGGGGGTCAGGGTCCTGTGGGGAGAGCCGATTGTCCCAGCCCAGGCCTAGTGGGGCAGTGTCCACATCCCAGAACCCCTCCCCCCGACCCTATAAAGAATAGCCAGAGACCTTTGAAGCTGAGAGGAGAAGCTGAGGAGTGGGTGGGCTTGGAGAATGGGCCCTTTCTCAGCCCTGGGAGCAGCCCTTCCAGGTCTTGGTGGGACACATGGGCCAGGTCCAGGGTGTGAGCAGAGCTGGGGCAAACATTGCCCAGGATGTTTTCTACCTGGATGGACAGAGGCTGCCATTTCCCAGGCTGGGCCCTGGCAGATTGTACAGGCACTAAATTCCCAAGGCAGCAGGTCACAGCCCTGCTAGCTCTGCCTGTGGCCCCAGCTCACACACGTTCCCCTTTCTGGCTGTGGGGGGCAGGGACTTAGGGCTGAGAAGGAATAAACACACTTGTGTCTCTTCAGGGGCGAGAAGGTGACGCCTTCTCATCCAGCGCCTGAGTTCTCTGAACTGGAAAAAAGAATCTGGGATTTCCGTCATGAGAACAATCTCCAGGGGGCTGTGACAGGATTCCTGGGTAAGGGACGTTGCTGGAGGTTTCTCTCTTTGTATTGGGGTGTGGGGTAAGGCACCCCAAGGCAAGCTGGGACTGTTTGTTCATATTTCCCATGGATCAAAGCTGGATTCAGAGCCCTGTGTCCTGATCCAGACAGGCCCAGAGCCTGGGAAATCCCTATGAGTCCCAGGTGCACAGACTGGGACCCCATAAGCAGGTAATTACTAATCACTGATTTATATGGCTCATGCTTTCTCTGTGAACTGATGTTGTATATTTTTCTCACTCTCTGATTTGAGGCTCGATGCTCAGATTGTGGGATTCCCATGTGGAATTCGGCAGTCTAAGGTGGAGGATTGAATGTGGAGCCCCTTGACTGGGCAGTGGCTGTCTCTAGTGGGGGGGAGGGAGCACACAGAGGGAGCTGAGAGTTCACTTACCACCAGGGGCATTTGTGCTGGTGTATTAAACCGAGTCACTTCAATCTTCATCAAAAAAGGACCCAAACAGGGCGTGAAAGGGGCCAGGATAGGTTCATTGAGAAACCCCAGTGAATCCTCCTGGGGATTTCTGAGATGGTCTGAACAGAAAGGAAGGTTTCCCATAAACACATTAGTGGCTGAGAAAAGGAGCTTGGCATGAAAGTGCCTTCTCTGGTGTCGGGTAGGTGTATTATAATCTGATAATAAGGAGGCAGCAAACTCTCAGCTCCATGCTGAACCTTTATTCTTGAGCAGCAGGGCAAAACCAGACAGCTTTTCCTAACACTAAAACAACCCACCCATCTATCACTATGAAACCCCAATGACCTAAGGTAACCAACCCAACGTAACCCAGAACACCACATCCAGTGTAACTTCTGTGCAAGGAATGTCTCCCGCCAATGCACCATGCGTAGGCCCATGGGAGATATCTTGGTCAAGTTTGTAGCTGACTAATGTGGGAACCATTACCACAGATAGGGCCAGATTCTCAGGTCAGTGGCTGTCAATGGTTTTTTGCTGATTGACACAAGCTGAGCATCTGGGCCCTAGTGCTTGAGCAACTTGAGCCAGATTTTCAGAGGTATTTAGGCATATCAAGATTAAAATGGGTGCCTGGTGGAATTTTCAGAAGCATTCGTTTCCATAGGAGTTAGGCACATCACCTGTTTTGGCACTTGTAAAAATCCCAGGGGCGCCTCTCTGTCTTTATGTACTTATGAAAAGCCAGTTCCTTCTCTATCACATCATCAGACAGAGAGCTGGGACTCCTAGTTCTGGTGACGCTGAACCATGATAGTGGTTGGTTTTTCTCTCTTTCCTTTCAGAGGGGCTGGCTGCAGAGAAAGGTGAGAACCGCAGGTCACTGTTTTAGGCAAGGACATAGCAGCTGCAGAGAGTCTGTTCCCTGGGCTGGGTGGGTGAGAAGTGATCTGCATAGGAGAGAAACTCAGCAGGGGAATGAGGGACAGAGAAGACAAGGGGGAGACGGGGGCCTGTTGAACCCTGGTGTGTTGTGAGGCTGTGCTGAGGGAGGAGGCCCCTGTTCACATGTGATCCCCGCTCTGGGTATCTCTGCTGGGTGAATTCTCACCTCTCTCTCTGCTGGTTGGTTCCAGGACTCAGAAGAGCTCGAAGATTCGCAGGTAACTGAAGTGGGTCTTGTGTCGGTGACTCCAGCTCCCTCCCCAGGGAGAAATTCACTCTCTGCAGCCCCCCTGGCACCCTCCCTGGTGCCCCTGAGCTGGGAGATGACACAGCGATTGGGGGATGGGATACACTCCCAATGGAGGTAGAGGAGCAATAACAACAGACCCTGGGGTCCACCCCTGGGCAGGGACATGGTAGGGAGAGACTGAGAGCAGCCGTGTGACTCCAGCCCAGACCCGGAGAAACCAGCCCTCTCAAGCTGGTCCTTCTGCTGGTCCTTCCTTCCAGGGAATGGCCAGGAGCACTTTGGTTAAACAGTTCCAGTTTGTGCCCAGACTCCCACCTTTCTCTCTGGCCTGGCTGAGCTTGGTTCAGCTCAGGACGGTTCCTAACACTCAGAGCTAAGAGGGCCACACCATGATTTTTAAAGCAATTTAAATTAACCCAGTGAAACTTTTGTGAGGGACTCTCAGGAGTGGCCCCCTGCTATCCCGAAGCCGAGAAATCTGGCCTGTCCCACCCCTCTCACCCAGCAGTGCAGAGACGTCCCAGCCAGCATGTGGGTCAGACTGCACTGGAGCAAGGCTGATCACTGGGAGGCCCTGTCCTGAGTCAGTCTGCACCCAGATCACTGGCAGCGCACACAGCCCTTGGTGCAACCCCCAGTGCTCCTTCCTCATCCGTGCCGGCTCTGACAGCTCAGGGCACCAGCACTGTTACCTGGTGAGCTGGCTGTACCGGCTCCCAGGCCCCATCTTTTCTTGAGGTGTGGGGCAGTTCCCTTCACACACACCCCCATTCTGTTTCCTGGTACCCCTCCTCCCACCCTCCTTGAATCTGCCTCTCTGCTAAACCTCCCTCAACCCACCTGGTGACTACTCCTTCCCTCAGCCTCTCCCCCTGGTGCCCACCCCTAGCTTCCTTCTCCTTGATAACTGCCCCTTCCCTCATTTTCCTGCTGCCCCTCGGCTCTGCCCCTTCACTTGCCCATCTCCATCCTGGTGTTCACTTGCCCCTCTGGTGCCTGCCCCACTCCCACTCTCCTGTGCCCTTGTCTCCTTCCCTAACTCCTCTTGGCCCATCTGGTGCCCATCCCTTCCCTCTTTCCCCTCTGCCTCCCTGGCACCTGCCTCTCTCTTCACCCGTCTGTCTCTTGCTGCAAGCCTCTTCCTTCTTCCCCTTCAGTGCCCTGATGCCCACCTCTTCTCTTGTCCCCTTTTTCTCCCTTGATTCCCACCCCTCCCCATGCCCCTTAGCACCAGTCCCACCTCTACCCTCTGGTGCCTGCCTCTCCTCTTCCCTCTTACCCCTATGGGGGGGCCATCTCTCCCATCACCCCACTCTGACCTGGCACATGCCTCACCCCTTACCCTGCTCTCCCTCCCCCCCCCCCCGGTGACTGCCCCTGCCCTAACCACCCTCTGACCCCAAGCCCCTGCCTCTCTCTGTCCCCCAGGTATCCGCCCTTTCCCCCTCCCATGCTCCTGGTGACTGTCCCCCCATCCCCTGGAACCTAGCCCTCCCCTCGATTCCCCTCTGCCCCACCTGGAGCCCACCACTTCCTCATTTCCCCTGCCATTTGACCCGCCCCCCCATTCCCTCACACCCCTCTGCCACGTGGTGTCCCTCTTCTCTTGCTTCCCTGTGCCTTCTGTTGTCTGCCCTTTTTTTTCCTCCCTGGGTCCTCCCGTCACCCCTCACAGTCTCCTGGAACTTTCCCTTCTCCTTCCCCCTCCTTCCGGTGTCCTGCATACCCCTTGTGTCTGTCTCTCCCCTCATTCCCCTCTGCTCTTCCTCTTACCTCTCCCAGCCTTAGCTACCCCTCCCCTTCGCTCTTCTTATTGCTCTCTTCATCTTCGTTCTCAGGGGCATATTTAGCACTGACTCCCCTTAAAGGGCAACAACTCCCTGACACAACAATTAACGAGGATGCAGGTTAATTTCCCTTTGATCCCAGTGACCAACCCCTGTCCCAGAACTTAATGTGCCTCTCTCCCCAGTGACTGTGACTCTGGATCCAGACACAGCTCATCCCAACCTCGTCCTGTCTGAGGATCAGAAACTTGTGAGACATGGAGACACACAGCAGACTCTGCCTGACAATCCTGAGAGATTTGATTCGTGTGCCTGTGTCCTGGGTGCTGAAGGATTCACAGGTGGGAGGTGTTACTGGGAGGTGGAGGTGGGAGACAAGAGGAAATGGGCTCTAGGGGTTTGTAGGGAATCTGTCAGCAGAAAGGGGCAGGTCAAACTCTCTCCTGGGAATGGAAACTGGGCCATATTGCTAAGGGATGGGGAATACAAGGCCTGTATCTCCCACCTGACCCCCCTCCCCGTGAGCGTCAGGCCCAGCCGGGTGGGGATTTTCCTGGACTATGAGGCAGGCGAAGTCTCATTTTACAATGTGACAGACGGGTCCCATCTCTTCACTTTCACTGACACCTTCTCCGGGACCCTCCGCCCTTATTTCTGTCCTGGTATCAATGCTGGGGGTACAAACACAGCTCCCTTGATAATCTGCTCAGTTCCAATTCAGGCCAGACAGAATCTCTGTCCCTGACAGTGATATGCAGGACAGAGACTGTCCCCTCCCAGCGCTGAGCAGTGCCCAGGTCTGTTCCCATGGGGATGGTCTAAAACAGTACTTCTTAACCTTTCCAAATGACTGTACTTCTTTCAGGAGACTGATTTGTCTTGCCTCTCCCAAGTTTCACCTCATTTACTTGCTGACAGAATCATAAAATCACAGACATAAAAATACAAAAGTGTCGCAGCACTGAAAAATTACCTATTTTCTCATTTTTTACCATTCATTTATAAAATAAATCCACTGAAATATAAATATTATGCTTATGTTTCAGTTTCTAGTATAGAGAGCAATATAAACAAATCATTTTTGAAATTTTAGTGTGTATTGACTTTGCTAGTACTTTGTATGAAGCCTGTTGTAAAACTAGGCAAATTTCTAGATGGGTTGATGTACCCCTAAAAAGCCTCTATGCACCACCTCTATGTACCCCCTAAAAAGCCTCTATGCACCTAGACTCTAAAGGGTGTCACCTGCTTGTCCCATGCCACCTGCTCCCCTCTCAGATTCTGAGGAAGAGGAGATGGGCAGAGCAGGGGATGGAAAGAGGTGCAGAATGCAGTTCTGCTGGGCTGTGGGGCAGGGGTACATGTGGGGAGCAGAGATGGCCAAAGCTGGAGTGAGGGGAGGGGGGGAACTCTGATTATAAAATAGTCCTGAGCTTCTGCTAGAGTTAATTCAGGTCTTCCATAACTTTCTCTTCATATAATTAGTAATCAGGATACCAGCCTCCCTTTTTCGTTGTCTCTCTCAGTTTAACAAAATACAGGCCCCAACTTCAAATGCTATTTTCCTGTATATAAGAATCTCTTCCATCATATCCTTTTTTAAATTGTCTATAGCCAATATACAGTCAATATGCATGATTGATTTCAGTGTGGAATCTTTGTGGTTTTGGTTACCAGGACAAAAAATGTTGTAGTTTGATAAATAAATGGAAAAGGGGTGGTATTTCTTCACTGCATAATCACAAATTAACTGAATTGTATTAAAGCTGATGGCATTTAAAGAATTTTATCATGCAATTTGGTGAAACATCATTGGGAAACCTTCCTCCTTGGCCATCCATCAGCGGAAAGGGTGATATCTGTTTTGCCATGTCAGATCACAGCACAAAGAAAATAAAGTTGTTCCAAGAAATTCATCCCAGTTGTTCCGAGTTTCATCCCCGATCTTCTGGAATGCTCAGTTAAAAGTGCCGGAATGATGTAATTTCTTGAAATTATGACTCAATCTAATTTCTTAAAGAGATGGGTGAGCAGAGCATGAGTGGAGGCACAATCCATGCACCGCTGGGACTACTTTTTGTTTTAAAAGGACTGTGGCCTGAACATCTTCAATGTAATTCCAGTTAGATTTAGTCACACTATTGAATTTCTGGCAGTGTCCTTTACTTACCTTGACTATGTGAAAAATGCCTTACGATTATCTTATGATGAATTCATTTGGGTTTTCATCCAGTCTGCTCATTTCTAGGTGCAATGAGATGGTGAAGCTCTATGTTATTCCTAGTTGTTTCTTTTCTACACAGGATAAAGGAGGAGCTGAAAATAGATCATATTTCCATAACCTTTCTTTCCAAAATATCTCTATTGTTCTGCCATCTGCCTCCTTGTTCTGTCATCTGCCACTAATGAAAACTGTCCAGCTTCATCCTCCCTGGATCCCAGTGGTTAAAGTATAATTTGATGGGACCCAGAACCCTCCTAATCTCCGGGCCCCCTTCCCATATTGTCTGGGCCCCCTTCATGCATGTGTGGGCCCCAGCCCAGGTAGGCATTTGCAACCACTCCTCAGTACCCCACATGCATCAGTGATCACTCCATTAAAATATTTATAATTTTATATGGCGTTTATGTCTATAGCAATTATTGTCACAAACTAGCAAACACTGCATAACACAATAAATATTGTGATTAACACTGGTGAGGCGCAGGACCTGCCAGCAGTCAGGGCAGGGCAGAACTTGTGTTTCGCTAGATTTTTCTATTTTTAGGGGCCCTGGAACACTGGCCCCTCAAATTTGTGGGCCCCGGAACTGTGTTCCGGTGCGGTCCCCCTTACCTTAACCCCTGCTGGAACCCCTGCTTCAGGTAGTTGAAGGCTGCTACCAAATCCTCCCTCACTCTTCTCTTCAGTAGACTAAATAAAACCAACTCCTTCGATATCTCCTCATAAGTAATGTGTTCTAGTCCCCTAATCATTTTGTTGCTCTTCACTGGACTATCTACAATTTGTCTGCATCTTTTCTGTACTGGGAAGCTCAAAACTGGACACAGTACTCCAAATGTGATCTCACCAATACCAAATATAGCTGGAAACGGGCAATGGTTAAAGTATAATTTGACGGGCCCAGGAACCCCCTAATCTCCGGGCCCCCTTCCCATATTGTCTGAGCCCCCTTCATGCATGTGCGGGCCGCAGCCCAGGTAGGCGTTTGCAACCACGTCTCAGTACGACATGCATCGGTTATCGCTCCATTAAAATATTTATAATTTTATATGGCGTTTATATCTATAGCAATTATTGTCACACACTAGCAAACACAATAAGTATTGTGATTAACAACGGTGGGGCGTAGGACCTGCCAGCAGCCAGGGCAGGGCAAACATGCGTTCCACTGGATTTTTCTATTTTTAGGGGCCCCGGAACTCTGGTCCCTCAAATTTGTGGGCCCCGGAACTGCGTTCCAGTGCATTCCCCCTTACTTTAACGCCTGGAAACGGGGACTGGGAAGGATGTGGCTGGCTAGCGCCTGCCTTCTGGCTGGGAGCTGAGAACAGGCAGGGAAACGACGGCTACAGCCTGCCTCCTATTTGGGAGCTGGGATGCGAATCGCTGGCATCCACCTCCAGATGGGGAATGGAGAGTGATGTCTGGGCTGCTGGTCTCCACTCTCTGTTGGGAGCCAGGGCCAGAAGTCTGCTGTCCTAAGCAGCCTTATTAGTTGAGCCTCAAAATTGACATGGCTGTGATCTGTGGAGAGAAGGGAATGCAGAAGCCCCACATGGCTTCCACAGGCTCCCGGCTGGGACTGGGAAATGTGGGGGGCAGCCCCTAAGAGCCTTAAGAACCAAGAGATGGGGATTTCAACTCCCCGCTCTGTCCCTTAGGTCGGTGGCTGTGCTTCTGGTGAGGAAGTGCTCCACTGGCCCAAGTAGGGCAATGTGGACATCATCCACTGCTGTAATCACAGTGACCCCTATATGGATCAAATTATTTTTTTAAGTGTAGACAAAGCTTTAGCATGTTGTTAGCCCAAAAGATTAAGCATTTTAGTTTCACCACAAAATAAACTCCCCAGGATTGGCCCCACATCAATGAAGAAAATGGATAAGTTGCCATAATGTGGCTGTAATATGCAATGTGCGTACCTGACTTCTTCACAGCTTGATGAGAATGGCAGCTTCCTTCTTTTCAAAACATTTCTGGGCACTATCCACAGTCAGGGCTGGTCTACGCTAGAGAGTTTTGTAGACCAACACCAGCTTTTGTCAAGAAAACAGTGGTCTTGTACACTATGCAATCATCTTCTCCTCCCTGCGCCCCCCCCCTCCACTGATGCAACTGCCCTGATTTTTTTTTCAACAAAATAAAACCTTCTCCATGAGAGGCATAGAGTTTTTTTCACCCAACCTATATTGACAAAGCGTTAGTATAGACATCATGATAAGATATGCTGTGAGAAATGCCTCTAGGAAGTGTCCCACAATTCCTATCCTGACCACTTTGGCCATCAGTTTGAACTCCACTGCCCTACAGCTGCCTGGCCATCCTCCTTTAAAATTCCAGGAATTTTTAAATTCCATGTCCTACTTGGTCAACATGGAGAACACACATGTCATCTTCCCAGCTGACCATCGTGGCTTCATACACCAAACACTCTCTTGCTTGAAGCACACAGGAGCTTCTACATTTCATTGATAGTCAGGGAGAGTCAACCATGCAGTCCCAGCTCCACTCCACCCAAAGGATCTAAGATACCTACAGCCAGATTTCTTTTGCTATGGTGGAAAAGGGTTACAAACAGGACAGGCTGTAGTATGGGAGCTACCACAGAGCTACTGAAAGGCTGTGGAGGTAAACCATTGCTCTGGTGCAAAGCCAAAGACCTGCTACTTCTATGAGGAGCTAGAAACTATCCTCAGTGGTGACCCCACCTCCACCCCCAAGACACTCGTGAATACCTCTGCAGGCCCGGAGGCAGCAAACACAAGACTCAATCCCAGTGGAGAAATTGTGACAGTGGAGTTGAATGATGATGTGGAGCTAGGCACCTGGTCATTTGGTGATGTGAGAAGTCAGGATCTCTTTGTGACCCTGAAGAATCTCAGCTGGCCTCAACCCTACCGCTATGGCGAGCAGGATGGAGGGCTGTCCTTTGCTTTGCTAACTTATAGACGTGGTTGAAGGGATAGAAATACTCAAGACTAGCTGTGTTTCCATGTGTTTCCCATTGCACTATTCAGGTAGCCAGCACCACAGAGAAGCATGTTAATACACACTGCAATTTCACTGGAATCCTACAAAAAAAGACCTAGGAAACTTTCCTGGAGGTACTCAAGAATCTTCTGCCTGAGATTCCTCAGCAGAGTGGCTTTGTTCCTTCTCCCCATTGTAGCATACTTTCCCATGCCAATCGGCAATAACTTGTGCAGGGATCAAAGCAGCACACAGACAGGCAGCACAGGGACCAAGCTGCTCACATGCATCCTAGCATCCCTGCTTAGTCTCAGAAGTGAGATACCGAATTCTTTGGTCCCCCATTGCTGAAAATGTTGGCACAAATTAAAATTTTGTCCCTATACACTTGCATGGATACCTGAAACAACCACCTACCTTTTCCCCAGCTTTAGTCTCCCTCCCCCAAACACACACACACCTTCCCAGGCAAAACACACCTACCCCTGCCTGATCATCGAGCTCTGAGCTTGCCAGGGGCCATTGACAAAGAGTTGTGGAGTTGTGTATTACAATAATATATAAATTTTATTTCATTCACAGTAAGGCTTCTGTTTATTGTGCCTGTATGGCTGTGTTCTTGATGCCAAGACATCCCACACCTGCAGAGGGCCTGTGGGTGAGGAAAAAAAACCCAACTCTGGAGAAGCAAAGAAGAAATGTTCCAAGAACTCCACCAGGCCTCTGAAGTGGAAAAAAGTTGAAAAAAGAGCATGGAGACGAGCACACACTGTGTCTGAAAATCTGAAAATTGATAGGCTGGAGAGAAGGAAAAACCATGAGTGAATTCTGGCAGTCCTTGAGCACATGATCAAAGCTATAGAGCAATAAAGGGAGCTGCTAAAGATAATCATTGCACCGTGGACAGAGTCCATGCTGGCTTGCCCTCTCCCTTTCGGCCAATAGAGAATTGCTTTCTGTGCCTTCTCCAAACTCCACCTCCTTCCCATAGTCCTACCAAACTCCTGGCCCAGCTCCTGGCCCAGCTCGGTACCCCACTCACTCCACCCCTTCAGACAGATATGAGGGTGATAGCTGGACATACACCCAACTGTCATAGCTCTTGCTTCCCCTCACTGCTTTCTACTCTCCTGCACAATGTTTTGGATGTCACAAATTGCTTTTATTTAATAAAGATATGCTGCCTGAAGAACAAGCACACTTTAGACATGTGCTGTACATGGTATTCGTAGTGGTATTCAAGCTGGATAGCATTCATAGCATAGCATGGTGCTATTTACAAAGGTACCTTATGGGTTCTCATTGTCAAAACAGTCTCTCTAGGCCTCTCTGATTTGAATGACCCCCATTTGTGCCCCTCTGAAAGCCCTGATATCTGGTTGTTCATATTCAACTGTTAAGCACTCCACCCTGTTGCAAACTTTTCACTCTTACATTCACATATATTATGGAGCACACAGCAGGTAGCTATAATCATGGGCTATTGTCCTCTAATCATGAAACTAATCATGGGGCTAATATCCTCATTAGGTCTAACCTGCCCTAATGGCATTGCCAGAGAGCCTTTAATCTGCCAAACATACATTTCAATGGTCATTTGGCACCTGCTCAGCCTGTTACTGAAGTGATCTTTGCTGCCATCCAAACTGCCCATATAAAGCTTCATGAACCATGGCAATAAGGGGTAGGATGGGTCTCCCAGAATCACTATGGACATTTCAACATCTCCCATTGGAATCTTTTGGTCTGAAAAGAAAGGCCCTGCTTGCAGTTTTCTGTACAGACCAGTGTTTCTGAAGATGCCTATGTCATGCACCTTCCCTGACCACCCTACACTGGTTGTAGTGAAATGCGCACAGTGATCTGCCAGGTGCCTACAGTACCATAGACAAGTACCATTTTCTACTGATGTCAGTTACAAGCTAGTCTGGTACCAAAATTGGGATGTGTGAGACATCTATCATCCTGACAGAGTTAGGGACTCCCATTGCCGTGAAGCCACCCACTATTTCACACACATTGCCCAAAGTCACAGTCCTTCATAGCAGAATGTGATTAATGTTAGAAGAAGAAAACAGGGAGTCCAAAAAGTGGATTGGGTCGAATGTTACCCTTTATTGCCTGCTCCTGCTTGTTCCTCCACAATACCCCGAGGGAGCAAAGAGGGGGGAGAATTACAATCTGTTTATGCTTGAAAATACGTAAAAGATCACATTCATAACAACTCCCCAAAGACCCTTTTTTGGTTATGTTAACACCCAAGCAGTGAATATTAACAATTATGTGGGGAATATAATTATCCCCTCCTCTGTTTGATGTTCACAGGTTTAGTCAATGGTGTGCGGATGTTTAACTTTACGGCATGTTATCTTTTGTAACAGCGATGGCTACAAATTACTGCCCAGGCATTTAGCAGGGAGGGGAAGAGGAAGAGGGGTGATAAGCACACTATAGACTCATAGGCTATGTCTACACTTACAAAAGCTAGTTCAAATTAGCTAATTAACTTAATTCGAACTAGCATGGCCCCACTAGAATGCTAATTCGAACTAGCCATGGCCATGTAGGGCACTTGCTTAGTTCGAATTAGTCAGTTGCAGGAAAGTCAATCTGCCGATTAGTTCGAACTAAGCAGTTAGTTCGAACTAATATGGCCACAGTTGACTTAGTTCAAATTAACGAATCAAATTAGCCCTTAATTCGAACTAAGGAATGGAATTTATTAGTTCGAATTAAGGAAGCCCTTAATTCGAACTAATGAAAGCCTAGCATGGCCAAGGCTTAAGTTAGTTCGAATTAAGCTTCCTTAATTCGAACTAACTTGCAAGTGTAGACATAGCCATAGACTCTAAGGTCAGAAGGGACCAGTACGATCATCTAGTCTGACCTCCTGCAAAATGCAGGCCACAAAACCTCACCCACCCACTCCAGCAATAGGCCACCAACTTATGACTGAGTTATTTACCTCCTTAAATCATGATTTAAGGACTTTAAGATACAGAGAATTCACCAGTAGGTGAGCCATGCCCTGCAAGGATCTTGCTCAGGAGAGAGAAGCTAGATTCTTTTCGTTACATTTCTTTTACAAGCTGTGAGAAGGGAAGAGAGAAAAGGGAGATAACACATTTTAACCAGCATTCCAATTACAAAGAAGCAAGGCCGGCCTGCCCATGACCCTGTTTTCCCATAACAGCCTGTGGCTCAGGGAGAGGCCCAGTGTCCAGCTCTAACTTTACTCTCCTACAATTAACGGCCCTTCACACTTGTGATAACACAGCATGAATGGTGGACTTCCCAACTCCAAACCGATTAGCAGTCAACTGGTAGCACTCTAGAGTTGCCAGCTTCCACTCGGCGATCACCATGCCTGTGCTTCTCCATTGAGAGGGCAGCTCTCATTCTGGCACCCTTGCGCCACAGGGCAGGGGCCAGCCCTTTCCCTGAAGGTGGCTTTGCACATTCAAAAATTCTGCAGCCACCGCTCATCATCCCAGTCGGGTGCCCAAAAGTGATGGTGCACTATATGCAAGTGCTCCGAGAATGCAAACAGTAATCTGGTGTTGCCTGATTGCATGTCACACAACAAGTCAGGTGCCTCTGATTCCTCCTCTGATTGGGAGCTCATGATATACAACATGATCAGCCGTGATGTGTTCAAAACAGTGACAGCAACAGTGGAGAGCAGTGCAGGATCCATCCTTTCAGACAGAGATGGTGGGTGCTCAGGAAACCTGGCTGGGCCATTGGAAAATGCTGTGAATTGCAGGTGGAAAACCATGGAATGATGGGATGGAAATGAATGCATCTTGGGACATTGATACTGCACCCATGATGCAATACAATCATCTCCTTCTCATAACTCCTAGAAGCACAAGGTGGCAAGCTGCACAATAAGATACCTTTGGTGACAGAAGTGAGTACCGTGTGGAAGGCACAAACACTTTCTAATGTAGGCAAGGTCTCAGCCATACAGCAGACACAGCCTTGCTCATGTTTTGATCAGTCACTGGGCTGGGCTGATTTATTTATAACAATTCCTCTTTTGAGATTGATTGGCTCAGCTGTCAGGTGAGTAATCAGTGAGTGACCTGCTGGGTGGCTGGCCCACAAAGAAGACTGTATATACAGCTTCAGAAACAGCCACAGGGCATGTCTCATTACCACCACACTCTTGGAACCAAGTGATCAGCCCTGTTCCACACTATACATGTGACCAGAGACACATTCAGAGAACCTTAAATGAACTGAAAATATTTTGTTGCAATCTATTGCATGCTGCCTGCAGAGACCTGAGCGAGTAAGTATCAACCTGAGATCAGGCTGTTAGGACACAGAGCAGAAACCCCAAATGTACTCTGATGTCTTTACTTAGATTTCCCCAACCAATTATCAAGTGTAAACTCCTCAGGCACTATAACAACCTAAACATAGAGCTACAGGCAGGCCCATTCGTTACTTGAATCTATCTAGCCACTCAGGTAAGCATAACTTTGTGACAGATGGTGGGGAAGGAGGGACTGGGCTGAACTCAGCAGCTATGGCCAGGTACTTTCCTTGGTTCTGGAGTTATTTCTCAGTGGATTGGAGTGGAAATTAAATTATGAACACATTTCTAAAAATCACTGGTTAAGTTATGCAGAGAAAAGCAACTCATCATAGATTGGACAGAATTACAGCTAGCTGATTTGCTATATTTTAATTATCAGAAGGGCAGTGATAGTCCAATTTTGCAAAGAACCCATCTGGCCTATTGACAGAGGATCCAGTAGACAGGGACAACCCAATGTCCTGTAGAGAAACAAGGCATGATAGAGGCGACATCTATATTCCATCAAGGACAAGTACACCATGACCACTGCAACAGGTGTTGGCCAGTTCAATGGTTGGAACAGGAAAAGATACAGCTGGAAATCTAGCAACTTGAAGATCAGGAGATGCAGCAACAGTACCAGAGAAAAGAGGAGAACCAGTTTCGGCACAAGGAATACCTGGACCAGCATGAGATGAAGGACAAAGAGAGGTATTAACAGCTTGAAATAGTAAGACTGTGCCAGGTGGACCAGAAGGAAAACATTAGCATGAAATGGAACGAGTGCACCAGCAGAGCCATAGTCCAATAGAACAAACAAGGAGTCCTGTGGCACTTTTAAGAACTAAACAGTTTATTTATCACATGAGCTCATGAGAAAATAAACTTGTCAGTCTTTAGAAGTGCCGTAGGACTCCTTGTTTGTTCTACTGAAATAGACTAACATGGTGCTAACTTTCCGGAATTTACAATCCAGGAGGTGGGGCCCGTAGCCAATTAGCTGTACCAATGGGCAGGGCCGTCCTTGGGGGGGGCCTCAGGACCCGTTCCCCGGCCGGGGCGCTGGTGGCGGCAGCCTGGGATCCCGGCCGGGGCCGGCTCTTGGCCGCAGCCTCAGCTGGGGTCTGCTCCTGCCGGTCCCGGCCAGGGACCCGAGGCCGTGCCACTGCTGGGAGCCAAGGCTTGCCAGGCTCCCGGGGGTGGGGTGGGTTGACCCGGGCCTCCCTTCCCCCCTCCAGCATGGGGTGGGGCCCCCACACAGGCCAATTGGCCCTGGGCCCCGCTCCCTCCTAAGGACGGCCCTGCCAATGGGTGGCCTAGACTCCAAATTACTTCCTTGTTGAACTGAGGAGGGTGACTTGGATGGTGCCGAGATGAGGTGGTAAATAAATACGGTGGGGAACGAGGACATGGCAGGGTTCCTGGCTCTGCTGCTGTCTGGGGCAAAGGCCTGGGACATTTTTACCCTGATGGGAAGAGAGGACTGTAAAGATTATGATTGTTGTGAATGAGCCTTTTAACAAAAGTTTAAACTGACCCTTGATGCATGTAGGAGAAGGTTGCAAGGATCCAGAAACAAGGGGACATGGGACTAGGACATGGTTTCTTCTTCTCAATGACTGTTACCAACTCAGCTTGCAGCAGAAGGAAATGGCCCATTGCTTTTAGGGCAGCACATTTCTGGGAACAGGGAAGTGAAATTAAACCTGTTGTTGCTGGGTGTGAGCAGGATAATCAGGCCAGGTGAATGTGAGAATGCACAGGAGCTGCCAAAAGTTTTGTGTTATGTGCCAAGTCAGCAGCAGCTCCTCTGTGCAGAGCAGTGGCGGGCAGGACACACCTTGACAGGGCTGGGCTGTTTGGGCTGCAGTGGGGGGAGGTTTTCTCCCTGGCCTAAAGGTGTGTGGTGCTTTTGGGTGGAAATAACACCAGGGTGTTCACTCCAGGGCATGCAGAAAGGCACTGAGCTCAGAGGAAGTATAGGAAGCCTGGCAGCTTCCATGTCCAGACAGATCCAGGAGAGACACTGAGTCCAGAGACGGAGGTAAGGACTAACTGACCCCACCCTGTCATTTCTTCTTCCAGCCCTAAGCCTGGACAGTGCCCCAGACCTGGGCAGACAGATTCAGGCAGGTCCTGCATGTCTGACTTCCTCAGAGCTAGAAAGTGATGTGTCTCCATGTGGCAGGGACTGGGCTGCTGGAGCATCCCCCTGCTGCCTGCATGTCACAGAGGGGAGGGATCTCTTCTCTCTGGCAGGGAGGGAAGACAGCTGGGCTTCCAGGCCTCCAGAGTCAGGGACTTCAGGTGAGCAGGGCCTGGCAGTAACTGCAAACTGTACATGGCTCAATCTCATAGCTTATTTGGTGCCACCCTGGGTTTTATCCCCAGTGTGAGGGCTTTGTATAGATGGGGCTCCCAGGGGTGAGGTTCCAATTGGAAGAGAAGCTCCCCTCAAACGTTCTTATGTCTGGGGCATCTGTACAGATGAACTGGAAACCTGTCCTCCCATTCCCATCGCTTTGCCCATGGAGCTGGGAAGATCTGGGAGCTGGGAACCTCCCTCCCCACTTGTTGCTCCTGCTGTCCCTTCCCAGGTTCTCTTCCTGTCTCCCTTCTTTCCTTCCACTCTGTCTGGGAGATTCAGTCGCTGGCTCAGCCCCTGCAGGCGCTAAGGGAAGCTTAGTCTGGTTGTGTACACGAGGGCAGCAGCTTCAGGACCCGTGGACCCCGGGAGCAAAGACAGGGTGAGCGGGGGCTGTAGGTACAGAGTCACTTTCCTGCCCGGCCCCAGCACATTCTGTGGGTCTCCCCTCACCTGCGGGTTCCAGCTGGGTCCTGGTGCAGGCAGAGCTCGGGGCTGCCGCAGGGGCTGATTTCAGCCAGTGGAGAAAGTCTACCCTCACAGGGATTTCTCATTAATAAGTCTGAGTTTAAGTAAAAGTTTGCTGGGTGGGGGTTTGGGGCAGTGCTGAAAGAGTCTGCAGAGGATGTGGAAGGAGACTCGATGGGGCTGATACTGAGGCAGCCTTTGTGAGCTCAGGTCAGGAGGGCAGCCATGTTCCAACCCCCATCATTGTTCTGCTCTTAAAGGTGGCAGCAGCTGCCACTCCAAGGGCAGGACCCTGCATGCCCTACAACTGGGGTCAAGGGGGTGCTGGCATGTCCAGGGGATCCCTGAAGCTGAATCAACAGGCTGGATTCTGATCATTCCTATGATCTCTTTCTCCCATCTCCAGCTCCTCCTCAACAGGAAACAGAAGGAGAAGCAAATAGCCCAGATGGGGCCATCCACTAGGCGTTGCTGTGTAGAATATACAGTAGAACCTCCACATTACGAACACCTTGGGAATGGAGGTTATGGTTGTTCTTTCAAAAGTTTACAACTGAACATTTAGCTTAATACAGCTTTGAAACACTACTATGCGGAAGAAAAATGCTGTTTCCCCCCTTTTTTTTTTAGTCTTTTACATTTAGCACAGTACTGTACTGTATTTGTTGGGTTTTTGTTTTTTTCCCTCTCTGCAGATGCCTGATTTTGTACATCTGGTTCCAAATGAGGTGTGTGGTTGACCAATCAGTTCATAACTCTGGTGTTTGTAACTCTGAGGTTCTACTGTACCTTCTTTAGGTTAACCTTAGCCATTCTGACAGAGCATTTTAAAAAGAGTTGTTGGTCCACCACATGTGAATAAGATCTGCAAAAGGCTTAGACAGAAAACTGACTGAACATAGATACAGACAATAGACAAATTTGTAGGGTCCACAAATGAAAAAAGGTTGAAAATCCCTGCATGGCACACATCTGGAGTATCTCTATGAGAAGCCAGTCTGGATCAGTACAGGACCCTGATGTATTGAAAGCCCTACAAGGTGAACATGACAGATTCAGACTGAACTGTCTGAGTCTTCACATGTGGAGCAGTTCAACTCCCATTTATTTCCTGGCCCCTCAGAATGATGTGGAGTGGTCCCAGCTCTCGCTGGAATGGAGATGAACTGCAGGTTCTCAGCCTCTTTGACAAATCAAGCCACAAACTGTCCCTGCTAGGAGGTGCTGGATACCTCTGCTCCAGATCCTGTGCTTAGACACCTGGTCTACTCAGCTGGTGAAGTCCAATGTGAGAAAAGGCTGTCAGTGGCTACCTGATGGAGGACAGGTGCTGGCTTTTCTCTTGGCATTTGTGGTCCATCTTCAGTTTTCAGAAACCCTCCCTTGACAATCTGGCCAACTCCCTTCCAATATCTAATCTTCTGTTTCTGGTTGATTGTACTGGGGCAGGAACACCTCTATAGATAAGGCTAAGGTACATTAACTCTTTAACAGCTGTATAATCTACATGCCGGTTTCTGTTGGCTTTAAGACTTCTGTGCATCATTGAGGTGTGTGGGGGAGTGTTCATGGTCCCCATTTAAGGTAACCTGAGCAAGAGGTTCCCAAGATACAATCCCACACCTTGAAAAGGGAACAGCAACATTTTCCAGGTGTGACATGCTGCACACTATGTACACCCCTGTAATGGGATCTATGTACCTTTACTATTCACCCTTCCAATGTAACTGTGTATAGTTGGATGTGAAGTATGGCATGCATAGTGTTTTTTGAATGCTCATGCCATGCTCTACATTATGGTTATAGTAGCATGTTTCTTGCAACATCATACATGTGTACAGATATGAAACTCTGCCTGGTCATGTTCACAAATATATTTCACATGGCTCAAATAGAGGCAGCAAACAGATCTGTGTTTACACACCCACAGAAGTATACATAAAAGAACAAAGCAATTTAAGCACCTTGGCTCAAGAGGGAAAGATTATAACATGAAGAATCACATGACAACAGGGGAGGGGTGTTGAGTGGGTTTAAAAAGAGACACTTTGAGCTCTTCTTTAGATTCCATCTTCCAAACAACATCAAGGATTGACACCTACCCAGGGTGCAGACTCTGGCTAAAAATCATCATGGCCAAGCCTGTGTGGTAATCTGAACATAGACTGTAACAGTGATCTTAGTTTAGAATGTGACTTTTCCTTTTATTTGCTTATGATATCTCTTTGACTGAATTAGTACCTGATTTTATATTGATTTGACTTCTATTCACTTAAAATCATATTGTAATCAATAAACTTGTGTTTGTTTTTCTTTAAAGCAGTGCAAATTTTGGAAGAAGAGTGTCTGAGGCCTGACAGAGCAAAACTGGTACATTTCAATTTCTTTGTTAAATCGACAGATGAATGAGCTTGCAAGGCCCACTGGGGGTCCACTGAACCTTGCAAGATGGAAGTTCCTGGGACTGCATCTGGGACTTCGGGTGTTTGCTGGGGGACCATCCCATTAGTCGCTAGTGAGAGAGCTCCTCCACTGGGTGAGGGTCCGATTACATACAGGAGGCTGGACGTGAGCTGACCCAGGAGTGGGGGTTTACACAGGGTAATTCTGGGCCCTGGAGTGGAGAATTTAGGTGACAGAGCTGCACACCAGTGCAGATTGCAGGAGGGGAACATCACACTGGGTTGTATAAAATATTTGCACAAACCGGGGGTTCAGACTTTGGCTACGATCCTCCCCAAACTGATCTCACCTGCTTACACCTGGTGCTGCACCCACTGTCCCTTTGGGGAAGCAGTCCTGGGGAGGGGCTGCAGAGACATGCTGCTCTGTGGCAGGTAAGGATGTGTAGAAGCTCAGCTGACGTCAGTCACGGGGTAGCTCAAGAGACAATGCTGTATAAACCAGAGGAATTACCCAGGCAGAAACTGTGATCTGGAGCTGGGCCCTCAGCTCTGGGGAATGGGTTTATGTTGGGGACGGTCTGCCTCAAGAGCAGAGCTATTCTTTTAAAGAGTCGATATTCTAAAGTGCTGTAAATCCCCATAGACTTGGATTGCTTTAAACACTGTTGTGCCACATTAGGGCCAGGAGTAATAATAAAACAAGTTGAGGTAATTTGTTCAAGGGATTCCTCAGATATGGTCCTCACCCCCGCCCCCACTTCCAAGAGCAAACAGCTGATTTGAACAATCCAAGTACTCTAAAATTCAAGTCCAGATGAGGCTCCAATAATGTACAGTGGGTCAATACTATTTTCTCACCTGTTCTCTTCTCTCCGTCTCCTCCATTTCACTCTCTGTCACTTTCCCCATACCTGTTCTCCTTCTCTTACTCACCCTGGGCATGTGAAGAGCTGATCCAGGCAGGAAGAAGACCGGCCGTTGATAAGACACAGACAGCCATGGCCTCAACTGCTCCCATAGGGCAAGCATTAGAAGAAGCCATTTGTTCCATCTGTCTGGAGTACCTGACAGAACCAGTGACCATAGACTGTGGCCACAACTTCTGCCAAGCCTGCATCACCCAGTACTGTGAGCAAAAAGAGCCTCGATCACGCACAAAAGTCCCATGCCCCCAGTGCCAAGCGGACTTCCAGAAAGGGACCTTTCGACCCAACAGGCAGCTGGCCAATATTGTGGAGAACATCAGACAAGTGAGAGTAAAGCCAGGGAAAGTCCAGAAGACGAATCTGTGTAAGACTCACAGAGAGACACTCCAGCTCTTCTGTGAGGAGGATGCAGAAACCATCTGTGTGGTTTGCAGAGAGTCCCGGGCTCACCGCACTCATGCTGTGTTCCCCCTGGAAGAGGCTGCCCAGGATTACAAGGTGGGAATCACTCCTGCTCTTTTGTTAGTCTTTAAAAGTGCCACAAAACTCCTTGTTTGTTGTATTCCTGCTCTTGGGGAAGGAACCCTTAAAGGTCTTGTTTCACTTGTCCCTGGAGCCAACTTTGTGGGGTGAGTGGGAATTCACATGTATTAGGAGAGATGGATCCACACACTGACAGGCGGGGCAGTTAGGGGTCCAGCTGCTCCCAAACACGCTGCCAGCTGGGCAGCAAAGAGTGGAACCAGCTACCTCTGTCTCGGTGCCAGGCAGGGCAAGCAGGGAAAGGTGACCACAGCCACCTTAGAGCAACTGAGTTGGGAAACCAGGACTTGCACCCACCCCCCTTCAGTGTGTGGGTGAGGCCCCGGGGGTTGACTCAGGTAGTGAGTTGGGATTTGTCTTTTGTAGCATCAAGAAGGTGGCATCTTCGATTCTCCATTTCATGGATGCCTCCCCAGGAGGCCAGGCATGTCTCAATATGGCTTCACTCAATGTGGGTGGGCTGTGTCTCTGTTGTGGTGCTGTGAAGAAGGTTATCTGAGGAGGGGCCCAACAGTGGGGAGGTGGAGCTGGTGGGACCAGGTGTGGGAGGGGGAGTGCAAGGGGCTGCAGAGCCCTGAAACATCATCTAAACCCCCAGGTTCCTGAGAAAATGCTTAGGTTGACATAGTCTCTCCCAGGATGAGTATTTTTCAGTCAGATGATTCCCTAGGTCTGAAGAGTCTCTCCCAGGATGAACATCTGAGCCAGACACTACCCTGGGTCTGCAGCACTGATCCAGGGGTCTCTGCTCAGAGTATTCTCTTCAGGGGTGTAGCCAAAGGTGGGCCCCACCCACTTGAAGATGAGGCCCGCTCACCACAGCAGCTGGCAATGGCGCGAACTTTGCCATGGCAGCTGTGGTGCCAGCGACCAGCCAGCAGCCACGGCCTGAGTGGCGAAGTTCCTGCCAGTGCCGGGCGCTGCACTAGGTGGGCTTCATCACACTGCCTCTCCCACTCCTTCCTCCTCCCACAGCTCCACTTGTTACGTAGCAACTGGAACATCTCAGGCAGCTTCTGGTCACATGAGTGGAAGCTGCCCTTAGCTGGGCCCCCCGTGCAGATTCAGGGCCTGACAGACAAGCTATCTGTCACATTCTGGGCAGGATTTTTTGATATTTTCTTTGTAATCCTGAGTAACTGAAGTGTTCTCCTTTAATGGAAGCCAAGAACCTGATATAATCACATGACTCCAGAAGCTTGGGCCTAGACACAGACCTATAGGACCTCTGATTCCTTCAGCCCTGCCTTCTGCAATCTCCACCCCTTGGACATATAGATTAATGGCTGTTTATTGCATCCAACACTCCTGCAGATGAAACTCCTTAGTGCCCTGGAACCTCTAAGGAAGGAATTGCAGGAGACTCTGGAGCTGACACTAAAAGAAAAGAAGAAATCCATGAAATGGCAGGTGGGTGCCAGGGTTTATCCTTCCATGAACCCTCCCCTCTGCTGCATCTTGAGAATGAGGGATTGTAAAGGTTATAAACTACTCTGCTTGTTTGACCCATGATGGTGCCATTCACAGGAAATGTCTCTGGTGGGGATCCCAAAACAGTAGCCCCGAGGGAGCGGCAATGGTACAGATTCACCCCATGGCTCCCTGGTTGATGGTCACATTTACTGCACTGGATGCAGTGCAATGTGAGTCTATTACCCCATCACACCCAGGTGTAACCCTTCTGCCAGGTGGAGTCAGCTGCATCTATGGCCAGATTCAAGATCTAGGAATTCCTCTTAATTATACAAATCAGAACTGGCTTGACCCTCACTCAGGAATCTGGGAAAACTCATTACTACCCCGGGCACCTCTCAGAGGCAATGCTTCCCTCTTGCAAGCACAGAATCTGGGTTTAGCAAAGAAAACTTTTAATAGAAAGGGGACGGGAACCTAGCAGTAATTTGACAAAGCAGCTGCTGCTCACCTAGGTAGAGTGGGTTTGTCTGTGCAAACAAGGTCAGTTATTGATGTTTGCCCCCCAGTTTCTCACTAGGGCTGTGTTTACACTTGTAAATTTAGGTCGACTTTAGCTAAGTCGACTTAGCAAGTCTACACCTAAATTTAAAGTTGACTTTGGGGGGAACTTACAAAGTCAACCTAGAGCGTCCACACTGGATGCCTTGGTCGACTTCTAGGGGCTAGGGGGACCTTGGGCAGGTCCACGGTGGCAGGGGGGCACCCCTTGCCCAGTGCCAGGGGGCTCAGCCTTTGCCCCATCGTACAATGGGGCAAAGGGGGACAGGGACCCTGGCAGGGCATAGGGGCAGGGTGGGCAGGGCTCTGCCCTGCCCTGTGGGGTGGCATGCCAGGCTGCCCCTGTGGCCCTCCCCCGGCAGGGAGGGCAGTGATGGAGTTCTGGAGTAGCCCTAAGTCGACTTAGGGCTACTCCAGGTCTACACTGGCTTAAGTCGAGTTGAAAAAGTCAACTTAAGCCTTAATTCGAATTAAAATTTTCATTAAGTCGACTTTATTTTACTTAAGTCAAACTTAAGCAACTTGCTTAAGTCGACTTAAGGAAAATGTAGTGTAGATGCAGGGTAAATTAAGTCGACTTAAGCAAGCTTAAGTCGACTTAATTTACAAGTGTAGATGCACCCTAGATGTCAGAAGAGAACTCAATCAGACCCTGTGCTTATACAAACATCACACCGAGGTCTCTTTTATGTGTCAGAGTTAGGTCAATGTAAGCTGACATAACAATGCAAGTGTCTATACTTAAATTCAGCTCCCACTAAAACAACTGTCCCATTATCCCATCTTAAGTACTCTCCCTCCGCAGCAGGCCAGAGTCGTGATCGATAGACTTCGACAGACACTGTGTAGACACTCTTTTGCTTACAACAATGGTTTCCTACACATATTTGCCCATCCAGCTCAGTCACACCCACTGCCGAGTGATCCAAACGGTCGTGGTGAGGACAGGCAGCCGTGACGAGAGGCACAAAGTATGGACATGCAAAAGCAATTTAATTACTGTTGTGACCCTGTGCTGAGATGATTTAGATTGATCTAATTTTGTAGTGTAGACATGGCCTGAGTAACTGCAGTCATAGTCAGCTCTTGGGAGTGCAGATTCCCAGGGGAGCTCTCTGCAGAGGCACATGTAAGGCAGCAGGTTTAGTGCAGCAGATGCCGCATCACCTTGTGGATGTTTGGCTCCGAACAAGCAGAGCTGGAACAAGTCACTCAGCGGGACAGAGGCACCCCTTCTCTATCAGCCTCTGCTGCCATCATGGGGCCACTGGACTCATTAATCCACGGCTGGTGCCTCCTATGTCTCTACAGCGCTGTGTGCAGCCTGCTGGCCAGCCAGCATTCATAAAGCAGACACTTTATGGTAGATCATTGGCATATATTTGCATTAATTTCCCTATGCATAGAGCCCATCTAGCTCACTCACATCCACTGCCTACATTCGTTGCATACAATCAACCCACACTCATTCCACACCCGCTGTCACCTGTGCACCCGCCCACATCTACTGTGCACACCCTGTGTGGACATAGGCCGCATGGCATCAACCCCAACTCATTCTCCCACATAACTACTTTGTATGTACACACAGAGAGATGCATGATCAGGCTCAGCTAGAAACATTTGTTACATCTTGTTTGCTGGGACTCCACATCCTCCCATTTCAACCCCATTTCATCCTCGTTACAGAGAGTTTGGGGGCATCACTGAGCTGGGGCCAAGGTACAGTTCTGCCCCTCATCTCCCATCAGCCCTGCACACACTCCTCACGCATCCAGCCCTGCACAGTAGCCTGCTCTCTGGCTTTTCAGACCTCCTACCAGCGTGGGCAGGGAATACCCCTAATTTGAAAAAAAAGTTCCTCTGGTTGCCTAATAGCAAAGGGCAGGCAATCAGAGCTAAAGCATGTGCTAATGCAGTGGTTTTTAAACCATGGGTCAGGACTCTGTACTGGACAGACCCTCATGTAATGGGTTGTGGCCTGTCTCTGCGCTGTGCCAGGGGACGGATCTCAAGGCACACCTTGGAAAGAAACCATCCAGAGCAGCCCCTCTTTACAGCATCATTTCCCAACCAGTGTGCCATGGCACACAGGTATGCCATTTGTCCCGAGCAGGTACACCACAGATTTTTGTGAAAAACTACTTGAAGAGTTCTGGATTGGCTTGTGAATATTCTTGAGTTCATTTGGAGACGATATGGTGGTATGCCTCAAAATAATTAAAGGCATCAAGAAAAGGTTGGGAATCACTGTTCTACAGCATGCCTGGAGACCAATCCCCAGACACAGCATGGAGAAGGGCTACTCTGGGTGGCTTTTTTCTGAGGCATGCCTTGAGACCCTTGCCCCAGCCAAAAGAGAGCCACACAGAGAGGCTCCTTTCATTGGTAGCTGGGATGGGGCCCCAGGGACCCTGTGGAAAGAATCCACTCTGGGATTCTTTCAGTGGCATGCCTGAGGACACCCACCCCAGCTGTGGGGAGGAGAGGCCTGCATAGGGTCATGGGCATGAATGACTTTTTTTCAATGGGGTCCCAAGGAAAAGAGGTTGAAAACCATTGTGCTAATGGACAGTCTGGTCCTTCATCATCCTGTGTAGAAGGAAGAGCTCCTGCTTCCTAGTTGCGTGAAGGGCTGCCCCATTTGCTGGTCTTATATCCCCCCCATATACCACTGCCTTTCTGTGCTGTTCCCTACCCCAATCCATGCACCACTAACCAAGTGGTGAACTTATTCCCCCCATGTACCACTGTCTCCAGGTGCCGGCTGCTCTCTTCAACTGGTCTGGCTCACCACTGAGCCTCCAGCTCCCAGTTTCCTTCACTATAAGGATTTTCCAAGGGATTGATGGTTTCTGGCAGTGTCCAGATGCTCCCACTCCAACTCCACTGATCAAGCCATCACCAATGCCATGTGTATGTTTGCACTGCCTGCCCTCAGTCTTTTGAAAGCAGTAACCCAGTTCTTTCTCCCAGATGGACATTTTTCAGTTCCTTTACTGTGATCCATGGCTATAAAAACTCATCCGTGTCTGCAGAGGCGGCTTTTGGGGTAGGAGAAGCAGGCGCACGCCTAGGGCTCCAAGTAGTAAGGGGCCCCATTGCCTGCTTCACCTACCACAAAAGCTGTGTCTGCCTTGGTCTGCAGTAGGAGCGGACTCCTGGGGCCGGGGCCAGCGGCAGAGAGCTGGGGCCAGTGCTGGCGGCGGGGAGCCAGAGCTGGAGGGGGGGGGTTGCTAGTGGGGAGACAGGGCCACAGAGCAGGCCCCCGTGGGCTTATAGGGGGTCCTGCAATGGGCCTTCGCCTAGGGCCTCCAATATCCAAAGGCTGCTCCTGCGCATATGTGATCCATGCAATGCAGGGCTAGCACCCTGTTCCCTCATCCATGAGGCAGACTCAGCCCAGAATGTGCCCAGCACTAGCTTCCAGGCTTTGCTCCTTCTCCATTTCTTTGCTAAAGGAAGAAGTAGAGAATCAGAGATGGTCGATCACGCATGAATTTAAGAAACTGCACCAGTTTCTGAGTGAGGAGGAGACGCTGCTTCTGCAGAGACTGGCGGAAGAAGAGAAGGTAACTATGCAGAGGCTCCAGGCCAATATCACAACGCTCTCCAAGCAAAGCTCTGCAATGCAGCAGCTGATCACAGAGATGGAGAAGAAGTGTCGGCAACCGGCTGCTGAGCTGCTGCAGGTGAGACTATTAACAATCATTCCCCATCCATCCCTTCAGCATAAAACTCTCCACTCAGTAACTAGATCCCTGGATTTAGTGACAAATCCTATTTCTAGTGCCTAGTCTGCTGGCTCGCAGGCACAAGGCCCTCTCAGTGTTGACAGGTGCAGTCTGTGCTAGAGGGAAATGCAGAGGCAGCGGAGGGTTTGACTATCCAGTAGGTGGAACAGATGGAGCAAGAGGCTGGCACGGTCCCTACTGTGGCTGCTGGAACCTGGCCCAATGTGACCGATGAGCTAGGGAGGCCATTCCTCCAGTTTAAAGCTGGACAGTCCTAATTTGGTGGAGCACTCTCTCTGTCTGATAGGGACTTAGCACCAGGTGTGGCTTTTTTCCAGTGAAAATGACAGGAGGAGACTGGGGGCACAGGCAGATGCCAGGGGAGTGGGTGTCTGGGAGGGTACTCTTTGCAGGGTGATGCAGGAGGGGTGAGCTGGTGGGGACATGACTTCAAAGGTGGGAGCAGGGTCGTGGAGGAAGGAGAGAGCCCACGCAGGTGGGGACATGTTCATATAGGTGGCGGATGATGTTGGTGGATGGAGACAGGAGCAAGCCAGTGCAGGTGGGGGCAGGCCCACACCGCAGAGCTAGTGAAGTTACATTAGGCCTTCTCAGGTAGGCAGGGTTCATGCCGGCAGAAGTGGGTTCACAGAAATGGAGATGCCCTCTATTCTGGGATACACCAGTGGCCCCAGTATGATAGGCAGAGACTCTGAGCCATGCATTGACCTGGGTGGGAGAACCCAGAGGAGGCAACTAGGAGCCAAAGTGAACTCTTCAATTAACTCTCATCACTGACCATTAGCAATGGGGGCTTCCATCCATGGTGCCAGCCTGGGTCACTGGGGCCTGAGATTGGGAAGTGCTGGGCACCCACATACCAGGATCTGGGCAATATTGCCTTAGTTCTGCAGTAGGAAGCTGGAGAGGCTGGGGACAGATGGCTGGATGCTCTGCAAGAAAGTGGAGGGACAGAGAGAGGGGCCTTAGGGATGATGATGCTTTCCTTGTTCCAAAAAGGCTCCTTGTTCAGTGTTCACAGAATGACGCGTTCTCCCAATTGCTGCTGTTGTCACATGCCTCTCAGTGACTCTGAGGGTCAGAGCCAGGGTAGATGGACTTCTGAAATCAGAAAATGCTTCTGGAAACTCTGCACAGAAGCATTTGGTCTTGAGACAGTAAATGTAGTGGATTTGGGGTGACAGAAAATGGAAAGTCATTCAGTACTTTTGCACATGGTGTCATCACAGCTCACTGTCTCTCTGTCTTCTTTCAGGATGTGAAAAGCACATTGATCAGGTCTGTTCCAACTTCCATTTCCTCTTCTATTCCTGTGAGCGACGCGTGTGCAAAGCAGCCGAGTGATGGCAGGATGTTTCCTTCATAGGAGTGAGATTATGAAACTCCAAGAACCAGAATCCATTTCTCCTGCCCTGAAGAACGTGTACAAAATCTGCCTTGACATGAGCGAAACACTGGAGAGATTCACCGGTGAGTGAAAGTTCCTGGGCTGGTTTCATTCACATGAGGGTGGGGAAGAGAATTGATTTGTGTGGTGGATGGGGACAAATGGTGGGACGGCAGAAGCCCAAAAGTCAAGGCTGGCCAAGTTTTCTGAACTGGAGGAGGAGAGGCAGGAAATCACCCGGCTGTAGCCATGCTTGTCCGTATATCAGTGTTTCATCAATTCCATTACCCCAGGATAATTAAATTGGCACAGCCCTCCGTATGGGAAGGGAAATAGGCCATCCTGGTGTCAACCCCCTTTATTCTGTGTCCACACTAGGGGTTGATCTGGTTCAACTCTATCAATAAAACTTCACCCCCCAACTAACAGGGTGACACTGGTACAAAATCCGGGTGTGGAAAAGCCTGGGATGCCCTTTGTGTTCCCTGAGGCAGAACACTGAACACTTCTGAACCTCCCACCCCAAGAGCCTGGTTCTCTGCTTCAGGAGGGAGATTGAAACACAAGTTCCTTCTCCAATGGCGGGCCGGCCCCTTCATCCTCCATTGTTCCCCATTACCTTCACAAACGCTGCCCAGAAAGGTGATTGGGACACCGGCATGTGAGTAATTGTCAGCAGCATCCATGCACCCCAGCATCCCTCACTGCTCAGCAAGGTCCTTGGGTCATGACCAGCCCCTCACCCCGCCCAGCCTGCCGAAGCTCAATGACAGAACACACATATTCTTCCAGCATCACAACCACCAGGTGGCTCAGACTAGGCTGAACAATGCTGGCCACCAGCCTTTCATGAAGCCAGTCTACACGAATGTCATAGACTCCAAGGTCAGAAGGACCAATATGATCATCTAGTCCAATAGTTTTCAAACCATGGGTCGGAACCCAGGACTGGGTCACAGACACTTAGGTACTGGGCCACAGCACCCACCGCTGCCACTGCTGAAAGACTGGAATGCATTGCTCAAAGAGGTAACTGTTGGGTCATGGGCATAAATTATTTTTTTCAGCTGGGTCCCAAGAAAAAAAGTTTGAAAACCACTATCTAATCGAACACAGTTTAGTCTAGGCACAATGCAGGCCACAGAACCTCCCCCACCCACTCCTGTAATAAACGTCTAACCTATGACTGAGTTATCAAGTCCTCAAATCATGGTTTAAAGACAGTAAGGGCCAGAGAAGCTACAGTCTCATTGACATATGCACATGGCCCCCGAGCTATCCCAAAGGGCTGGGGGCAAGGGGTGAGTACCAGCACTGGCCCCAGATCCCAGAGGCATATCTGTGTATTTGCTGGGGCAGAGAGGGCTCCGGCTGGAGACACTTCCACACTTACCTAGGAACCTGTGCTTGGAGGCCCCACGACCCATGAGGCTGAGGGCTCTCGCTCCCTGTCCTCGGGGGGTGGGGTGGGGGTGAGAAAGGAGGGATGCTGGGGCTGCTGTTCCCTGTCCCAGCAGTGGGGTGAAGAGGACGTGGACACAGACAGTGTCCCTGTGTGAGGGGCAGACCAGTCAGCACTGCAGGGGCAGGGAGAGCTGGGCCATGGGCAGAAACGCTGGCAGAGCTCAAGGTCCCCCAGAAATCTCTTCCCATCGGGGCCTGTAACCTCTGTGGGGAGCACCTGGGCAGCCCCATCCGGAGCAGCTGTTTGCGGAGCACACGAGTTCTGCAGATTCGCCGGGCAGTGAGTCAGTGCCATGGGCCAGAGATCTCCATGGAGGGGACTCATACACCCTCACCTCTGTCGTGTCAGGGAATAATCAGCTTTGGAAGGAAAACCATTCTGCACCCAGAGGGTTATTTAATATTTTGCCTCCATTTCTCCCTCTAGGCAACTGTGATTAAGAGGAAAATAAACACACTGTCCTGTGGCACTTTTAAAAACTAACAGGACACAGGTCAATTTCCCTTTAACCCCAGTGACCAGACCAGCTCTCAGCACTGACTCTGTAATTCTCTCTTCCCAGTGGATGTGACGCTGGATCCAGAAACAGCAAATTCCTGGCTCATCCTGTCTGAGGATCGGAAAAGCATGAAACCCGGAAACAAAAAACAGGACCTGCCTAAAAGCCCAGAGCGATTTGTTACTATGCCCAGTGTCCTGGGTGCTGAGAGATTCATGGGTGGGAGGTACTATTGGGAGGTGGAGGTGGGAGCCAAGATTTACTGGATTCTGGGGGTCTGTAGGGAATCTGTGAGCAGGAAGGGGCAGGTCAGAGCATCCCCTGCGAATGGATACTGGGCCATAGGGCTCTGTAATGGGGAATACGAGGCCTGCACCTGGCCTTCCACCTCCCTGCCTGTGAGCGTCAGGCCCAGTCGGGTGGGGATTTTCCTGGACTATGGGGCAGGCGAGGTCACGTTTTACAATGTGACAGACAAGTCCCATCTCTTCACTTTCACTGACACCTTCTCCAAACCACTTCGCCCTTATTTCTATCCTGGTTACAGTGAAGGGGGTAAAAACGCATCACCCCTGGTCATCTGCTCGGTCCAAGCTAAGGACGAAGGGAGTATCTGTCCCATACAGTGACATTCACAGCAGAGACTGTCCCCTCCCAGCACTGACCAGCCCCCAGGCCTATTCCCATGGAGATGCTCTAAGGGCATCACCTATATGTCCCACACTCATCTTCTCCCCTCTCCGTTCCCAGCACCAGGCCTGTGAGTTGGGGGAAGGGAGAAGGGCAGAGAAGGAGGTTGGTGGAAGCAGGCTGTTGGCTTGTGGGGGCTGTGGGGCAGGACAATGTCAGGCTGCCAGGCTGGAGGGGCAGAGGCAGAGGGGGTGTGGGCCACTGGGCTCTGGGGAGCACTGCTATAGGGGTGTGTGGGATGCAATGTCAGGGATGGCTGCTGTGGCTGAGACTGAGGTCAGGAGGGGGTTGCAGTAGCAGGAAGGGAAGAACCTAGAGCAAAGAGGAAGACTTCTGGAAGGGGGCAGGGATGAAATGAGAGATGGAGGGGAGAGCGGCTACAGGAAGGAAGAGCCCTTGTGGAATGGTAGAGTGGATGAGCACTGAGAAGGAAGGTGGCCGAGTGGACAGAAGGGAGGGATCCAGAGGTTAAAGTAAGGGGGAACACACCAGAATGCCATTCCGGGGCCCCCAATTTTTAGGGGCCAACGTTCCGGGGCCCCTAAAAATAGAAAACCCAGGCGGAACGCTGCGTTCTGCCCAGGGGCTCCAGCAAAGCCACAGACTCCTTCTGCAGCCAGGCTGGGGAGGTTCAAATCTCCCACCCTGAGCATGCTCAGGCAGAGCGTGCTCAGGTTGGGAGTGGCCTGGCCCAGGAGTGGCTCTGCCGGCGACCCCTGCAGCTCCGAGCCTCTGGCCAGGTAAGGGGGCTGGGAAGGGGCTAGGGGGAGGCGGCAGGCAGTGGAGCCAGGAAAGGGGCAGAGGAGCCGGTAAAGAGGCTGTGGGGGGCAGAGAAGCTGGGAAGGGGCCCCAGGCCTGATCCGGCCACCCTGCCTGCCCATGGTGGTGGCGCGTGGTGGCGGCAGAGGGGCAGGATCAAGCCCGAGGGACCGGCATGCGGCAGCGGGAGCAGAGCGTGGCTGCCGGCAGCATGGCATAATCCGGCTCCTCTGCTGGCTGTCGTGCTCTGCCGCTGCAGGCCAGCCCCAGGCCTTTGTATCAGGGGTTACGGTAAGGAGGGAACGCGGAGACCGGGGGTGGGAACAGAGGGGTCTGGACTCACAAGTCGATCGAGCAAGGGGTCAGGATGGGGGGACTGGGGAGGGATGGATGGAGTTAGGGGCCTGGGGAGGGGTGAAGGGGACAAGGAGACTTGGTGGGGGCTGGGTAGTGGTGGAGGGTACTATGGACGGCTGGAGGGGGGACTCGGTGGGGGGG
>ML686085.1:365810-387902 GCA_007922175.1 Pelusios castaneus
ATGGGGGAAGCTGGGGAGTTAGGAGGGCTGGAGTGGGGGGTTGGGGATAGGGAGCTTAGGGAATGCGCATGGGGGCTCAGGAGGACATGGGGAAGGAGGGACTCTGATGTGGGCACTAGTGGACAAGGTTGGGGTGATGTGGATTTGAGGCTGTGCTTCATTTGTGAGGAAAGAGCTGGTGGGGCTCAAGGAATTTGTTTTGCACTCATATCTGTTTGCAGTGTAGACATAGCCAAAAAGTAATTCAGTGAAGTACATCCCAGTGGGAATCCTGCTCACTTTCCTTCTCTTCCCCCTCCCCTTCTCCTTAATCAAATATGAGGCCCCAGGCAACCCAGCTCTTTCCCCACTGCATTGCAATATGTAATATAAAATTAACTTGGAAAAAAATATGTACTTGTTTCCTCCCTCAAGTTATGTTCAGTCCTGGAGCAGAGGAACGAACATAACACATTAATGATCCAAAATGTTGTAGCCTTGCAGAGCTTTCCACCTTTCTGTGGGATCCAATGCTCACTTCTACCCTTGGAGGGGCCCAGAACAATGGATCTGACTTTTACATGCATGGACAAGCTGTCTCATGCAACTTTGAGGGTTTTGTGTCTTCCTCTGACCCAAGGAACACTGAACTCATGGTAACTAATACACCTGCTGTTATAGGGAGAGTTTGAAAAATATTTGCAAAAAATGTTTTTTAAGTCTCTAAAGCATTCCTACAATCACTTTTTTCATGTAATGTAAGTATCATATACAGAGTATATGGTGGATTGTAGTTGGCATAAGTTGAGGACGACCTGCATAACTCCTTTTTTCACTCATGAACTGCTTCCTCAGACTCATGATGATAGAATACGTTTACTACTGTATCGTGTATTCTCTATAGGAAGAATAACACCTGACTGCCTAATATTTTAGAAGCCCACTATTCTTAGTTGTTTATAAGAATTAACATTCTCATGTGGGCTGCTCACTCTCTGCCTCAAGCTCAATTTTTAAGTTTCAATAAAAGTGGCTCAGCCCTTTCCAAGAGTGAGCTGTGTGAAAAATAGCTAATTTGGCTAATGTTAAATGTCTTTTCCTTGAGGAACTCTGGTGCCTCCATGGTAAAACTGATAGAGTGATAGTTCTGGGGACAGAAAGGTCCCCATGAAAACACACCCATATTTGGTCAAGGTATAAGCCTTTGAAAATCACCATTTGTGTATTTAGAGCTTTATGGATGTTTGCTAATAGAATTTCTGAACCTTCCATCATGAGGTTGACCTTGACTCTGTATATGTAGGCTGGAAATGTGGCAAAGACAGGCGACAAAAACTGTGAGGTGTAGATGATGGTAGAGGTTAGATAGGCAGCAAGTGTCATTGTCTCACATTTGTTTAGTAAATTAATAAAACTTCAGTATTTCAGTTTAACATTTTTATTAAAGTTCGAATGAAAACACATCTCTGCATTTCTTTTGAATTGAGGTACTTAGGCATGCCAATGCTTCCGGTGCCAAAAAACTGTTGTCCCTGCGGCACCATGCCTCACAAATTGCTGCTCAGCAAATACCATAACTTGCTCAGCTGCATCGTCAGCTTAGAGGGAACATTGGTGGCATCCATGGTGTGTTTGCTAAAAACGTTCTGACACACTGCATATGTGGTGTTACAGTGGTCAAAGGGAAATTGTCTACAGGGTTAAGGTCTAAATAGTTTTTACTAGTGAATGGTTTAGTACTCCTTAAGATCCTAATGAAAAATGCATTCATCTCTGTGCAAAGGTTTGCCAGGTGTGGGGTTCTATTAGGGGCTAGTATGTTCAGTGGTTAAAGCATGAGAGTCTTGAGTTCTGGGTCTTAGTCCCAGCTCTGCCACGAAACTGCTGTGGGACTTTGGGCGAAGTCGCTTTACAACTCTGTGTCTCAGTTTCCTAATCTGTAAAATGGGGTTAGTCTGTCCCTTTAAGACAAAGGCTCTCAAATGGGAGTCACAACCCCTTAGGGGGTCACAAGGTTATTATGTGGGGGTTGTGAGCCACCCAGAGCTGCCAATAGCTGTGCAGAAGCAAGGGAGGCAATGGGGCGCTAAGTTTGCTCTGAAAAGCTGTATTGATAGAAATTCTTTGCGCCCACCAGTATTAAACAATAACAATTTAAAAAAAATAACTTCTCTGCATCTAAAAATAATTCCATAAAAATGTGGTTTAGTCTTAAGTTCAAAGTGGTGAGAAAAGATAAATTCATTTTAGGCAGAAGGTTTGGTTATAAATTTAGCATTTAAAATAGTGTTGCTTAGAAAAAAATGTATTTTTAATTTGGCAGGGATCCACACTTGGAGGCTGGCTGTGTGAAAGCGATTGCCAATGTGAAAAGGTTTGAGAACCACTGCTTTAGGAGGTGGTACAATGCTTGGTTCATTATCCCTTGTAAAGTGACATCAGCTTTTCAGATAGAAGATGCTAGGAAAAATGAGGCCTGATTTTATCAACCACAAATTTTGGTGATTTTAATGCCGTCTTCCCTTTTCTATCTATGTTTAAGTAACGTATTTCCAATTACTTCAACCAGCACCCAAGCTATTGGCAATGCTACAGAAGTCATATACTGGTGAAGTCTTCATTATAGCCTTGTGTATGTTAGCATTTTTTAGGAAAGTTCCCACCAGGGATAAGACCAGTGGAAACCATATGGTAGATAAGTTCCAAAGGGGGAGCCGTGTTAGTCTAGTTCAGCAAAACAAACAAGGAGTCCTGTGGCACTTTTAAAGACTAACAAATGTTTTTATTGCATGAGTTTTCATCATCATACTTGAGTTAATGAGGCAGGGGAGGGGGTGATCTGATGGTCTTGTGTTATGCAGTGTTTGCTAGTTTGTGACAATAATTGCTATAGACATAAACGCCATATAAAATTATAAGTATTTTTATGGAGCGATAACTGATGCATGTGGTACTGAGAAGTAGGCATCTATCTGGGCTGGGGCCCGAACATGCATGAAGGGGGCCCAGACAATACGGGAAGGGGGCCCGGAGATTAGGAGGGTTCCGGGGCCCGTCAAATTATACTTTAACCACTGGAGGGATCCAGAAGTAGAGAAGGCTGGAGCCAGAGGAGGAATGGGTATGGGTGGGTTCTGGACCTTGCCTGCACTCTCCACCCATTTCTGGGGAGCCCCTGAGTGCACAGTTCCAAAGGGGGGGCCGTGTTAGTCTAGTTCAGCAAAACAAACACGGAGCCCTGTGGCTCTACTTAGTCTTTAAAAGTGCCACAGGACTCCGTGTTTGTTTTGAGTGCCCAGTGTCTGCCAGCCGTCCCATCTGTGCCCTCAGCCGTGCTGCCCCATGGGGCATCTGCAGAGCCCAGCATGATTTGGGGGAAGGGGAGCATGTTCTACCGCAAACCCCATCCAGGTGTTGGGTTAGGCTGGGCCAGACCAAGCTAGTCCCCTGCAGTGACCAAATCCCCAGGACAGTGGTTTGATGGTGCAAACAGGCCACGCACGGGGCTGGGTAGAGGGCAAGGAGTTGGAGGGAAAACAAGTCCTGGGTGTTTAAAAAAAAAACAGGGTGGCAGATGGGGTCAAATGTTACCCTTTATTGCCTGCTCGTTCCTCCTCAATACTCTGAGTGAGCAGAGAGTGGGGGAATTACAATTCTTTTATGTTTGAAAATACATCAAAGTTTACATTTGTAACAACTCCCCAAAGACCCTTTCTGGTTACATTTCCAGAGAGGGGGCCGTGTTAGTCTGTGTACAGAAAAAACAACCAGAGTCCTGGGGCACCTTAGGCTGTGTCTACATTTGTAAATTAAGTTGACTTAAGGAAAATTAAGTCGACTTTATAAAACCTCCTTTAAATTCGACTTACGGCTTAAGTCGACTCCCTAGAGTCGACTTAAGCCAGTGTAGACATGGGGTAGCCCTAAGTTGACTTAGGGCTACCCCAGGAATACATCAATGCCCTCCCTGCCGGGGGGGGGGCACAAGGGGAGCCTGGCATGCCCCCCCACAGGGCAGGGCAGAGCCCTGCCCACCCTGCCCCTATGCCCTGCCAGGGTCCCTGTCCTCCTTTGCCCCATTGTACCTATGTACAATGGGGCAAAGGCTGAGCCCCCTGGCACTGGGCAAGGGGTGCTCCCCCTGTCCCTGTGGACCTACCCTAGGTCCCCCTAGCCCCTAGAAGTCGACCTAGGCATCCAGTGTGGATGCTCTAGATCGACTTTGTAAGTTCCCCCCAAAGTCGACTTTAATTTAAGTGTAGACTCAGCCTTATAGACTTAGTTAAAGTCGACTTAAAATTACAAGTGTAGACAAGTGTAGACATAGCCTTATAGACTAACAGATTTTGTTCGGCATAAGCTTTCGTGGGCGACATTGACTCCCAAGCAACAAATATTAAGAACTATGTGGTGCATATAATTATCCCCACCTCTGTTTGTTGTTCTCAGGTTTAGTCACTGGTGTGCAGGCGTTTATCTTTACGGCATGTTATCTTTTGTAACAGCGATGGCTACAAGTTACTGCCCAGGCATTTAGCAGGGAGGGCAATGGGGAGACGGATGATAAGCTTTGTTCCCTCCAAGGATCTTAGGCTGGAGAAGTAAGATAGATCCTTTTAGTTACATCTTTTGAACAAACTGCAAGACAGGAGGAGAGGAAAGAAAATACATTTTAACTTGAATTCCAGTTATAGGGAAGCAAGGCCAGCCTACCTGTAACCCCATAACCATAACAACCTGTGACTCCGGCAGAGGCCCAGGGCACAGGCAGAGGCCTAGTATTCAGCTGTAACTTTACTCTCCTACACTAGGCATGATGGAGAAAGGGCCATGGCCAGGGAAGAGGAAACTGTCCAGATGAGTGAGTTACAGTTAGAAAGACCCTTTGTCTGGTATTAGACTGGCCAGGCTCCATTTTGAAAGGTTTCTCTTCTGTCGGGTGTGAGGCAAAACTGGATGTGAGGTTGTCTGGGACTGGATGGGTGACACCAATGTAAGAGCACACTGCTCTGCCTGCAAAGTGACATCAGTGGGGCAGGGTGACATGCCCTTAAAAATGGCGCCCCTGGGAATCACGACCTCTTGCGCACTGTGTATACAAGGTTACATCAGCAGTGGTGGGCAGCACACCCCTAAAATTTATGTCCCTTGGGTGACGTGACCTCACACACAGTGTTCATGCAAGGCCATGGTGGGCCCATGCCAGTCCCAGAATTACCAGAACCTCTTTTATTCCAGGAACATGTGAGCGACCACCTTATGACTGGTCTACACTACAGAGTTTTGTCCACAAAAACAATGGAGGTTTACATACCACAGTGTTCCTCCCAGTAACAAAACTCTCCTGCTTTGCCAGTAAAACAAAACCACCTTCACAAGATGTGTAGAGCTTTTGCGGCAAAGTTAGATCGACAAAGCATCAGGGTAGGAAGAACCAAGAGAGAATTTTAGCAGGACACAGCCAAATGACTGACAGCTCCATTTGCTTCTCCAAGTCCCTAACAACGCTGCAGTCTGAATACATGAACACACACCCCAGCTTACCATGCCCACCCCCAAACTCCTCCCACACATTCCTTCCAACTTCCAGGCCCCTCTTGGGGACTCCATTCCCTCCACCCCTTCAGGCAGTTTCCAAAAGGATAGCTGGATTTACACACAACAATGAGCGCCCATTCTACCCTTCATTGTTTTCTCCTTTCACACCCAACATTTTATGTGCGTAAACATTGTAATGAATTGTTATTTAATAAAAACATGCTCTCTGAAAGAAAAGCAATCTTTATTTGTCTCCTATACGTGGTGGTTTCTGCTGAAATTGATACATGATAGCAACTGAATCATTTGCAGAGCACAAATCACAGTGAGGAATCATCCAAATGGCTGAGTAAGCTGACTAGCAGTCAGAGCATGGCACAGTGCTGTTTACAACGTCACCTTACTATTGTTCATTGTCAAAATGGTGCTTCACGGCCTTCCTGGTTCAAATGGCCCCCATTGGGCCCTTCCAATAGCCCTGACCATAGAATCATAGAAGACGAGGGTTAGAAGGGACCTCAGGAGGGCATCTAGTCAAAGCAGGACCAACCCCAACTAAATCATCCCTGCTAGGGCTTTGTGAAGCCAGGCCTTAATAACTTCTAAGGACGGAGATTTCACCCCTTCCCTAGGTAGCCTATTCCAGTGCTTCACCAGTCTCCCAGGGAAAAAGCTTTTCCTAATATTTAACTTAGACCTCCCTATTGCAACTTGAGACCATTGTTCCTTATTTCGTCATCTACTACCAGTGAGAACAGCCTAACTCCATCCCCCCTGGCCGGAACCTACCCTTCAGATACTTCAAGGCTGCTATCAAATTCCCCCCCCCCATCCCCCTCGCCTCACTCTTCTCTTCTGCAAACTAAACAAACCTAGTTCCCTCCGCCTCTCCTCATAAGTCATGTGCCCCCACTCCTTAATAATTTTTGTTGTCTTCCGTTGACTCTCTCCAATTTGTCCACATCCCTTCTATAGTGGGGGGTCCAAATCTGGACACAGTACTCCACATTTGACCTAACCATAGCCGAATAGAAGGGAATAATCACTTCCCTCTCTCTGCTGGCAGCGCTCCTACTAATGCAGCCAAATATGCTGTTAGCCTTCTTGGCAATAAGGGCAAACTCTTGACTCATCCAGCTTCTTGTCCTCTGTAGCCTCTAGGTCCTTTTCTGTAGAACTTCTGCCGAGCCAGTTGGTCCCCAGCCCATAACAGTGCATGAGATTCTTCTGTCCTAAGTGCAGGACTCTGCACGTCTCCTTGTTTGAACCTCATCATATTACTTTTGCCCCTGTCCTCCAATTCCTTTAGCTCACCCAATATTAGAACAATCTCCACCCTCCAGCATATCTATTACTTTCCCCAGCTTAGTGTCATCAGCAAGCTTGCTGAGTGTACAATCTAACCCATCCTCCAGATCATTAATGAAGATCTTAAACAAAACTGGCCTTGGGACCAATCTCTGGGGCATTTCTCTTGATACTGCCTGCCACCTAGACATCCAGCCATTGATCAACTGAGTCTGATGTCACAGGAGCCGAGGGCGGGAGCGTTATGGGAGGCAATACGGCACTGTCAAAAATGTCCATAGTGCTAAATGTATGGACCCACTGCCTTCTGCCTCCAGCACATTCCTTCCCACCATCTATCCCTCAGCACACCCCTTATGGTTGGTCTTGCAAGGGGACCTTGGATGCAAAGCCTGCATCTGTGTTATACAGCGTCTGTATGGGGAAAATCATTCCCCAGCCCAGATACACATTTTAAGAGAACCAGGACAGTGCCACAGTGGGACAGGCCAAGAACTCAGGTTCTGGAGGATGACTGCACAGCCAGTGTGAATCTGCTGGCTGAGTAATCGTCCACCAGGACTTGGCCTTGTTGCCTTTCTGAAGAATGTGATTGTGAGTTTTGAATATGAAATGTTTGACGGGGTTGCAAAAGAATTATGGCTGTGGTGACAGAGAAAGTGTAGGGATTCTGGCCCGTGGTTCATGCTGAGACGGCAAGTCCAGGCACACCTGGGCCACCTCGATGCATGATCACAAGCTGTCTGCCTGTAAACATACTGGGCAGGGAGAGTGTGGGAAATGGAGAGCGTGGTAGAAAAACACTGAGTATTTGACCTTGTTATGTTCTTGTGTCCTGCTATGTTTTTGCACATGAATGCTTATTATGATCCCATGCAAGTTGTTTATTCTGCTTAATAAAAAGGAGGTAGCAAGCTCAGAGTCTGTCATCCCTTCAGAAAGGACACGTAGCTCCTGCTGGTGGGGAGTGACCTTTTGAATCGTTTCTGCCATCAGAAAAAGAACACACCTGTATTTAACTTTCTCTATTTGTATATGTGTGTGTTTGCTCTCTATGTACTCAGTGGTTAAAGTATAATTTGACGGGCCCCGGAACCCTCCTAATCTCCGGACCCCCTTCCCGTATTGTCTGGGCCCCCTTCATGCATGTGCGTGCCCCAGCTCAGGTAGGCATTTGCAATCACTTCCCAGTACCACATGCATCAGTTATCGTTCATAAAAATATTTATAATTTTATTTGGCGTTTATGTCTATAGCAATTATTGTCACAAACTAGCAAACACTGCATCACACAATAAGTATTGTGATTAACAATGGTGGGGCGCAGGACCTGTCAGCAGCCTGGGCAGGGTGGAACATGCGTTCCGCCAGATTATTCTATTTTTAGGGGCCCCAGAACTCTAGTCCCTCAAATTTGTGGACCCCAGAACTGCATTCCGGTGCGTTCCCCGCTTACTTTAACCCCTGTATGTACTTGGGATGTATCGGGGACCTCTATGTATAGAAAAATGTTTCTAAAAACAAAACATTCCTATAGTTGTATGCCATATACAGTCATCTAATTGAATTAATTGACTGCTCAAGATATGTTAATAATGCAGCTTACTAGTGAAGCACTGTGGAGCAGTGGAGTCTTAAGGGGAACATTTACCTGTATGAACTTCTCACCTCTGTACAATTTTTTGTAAACCACTCAGACCAGTTCTCTGATCTATGAGTAAGGCATCAGCAATGGCTGGTTGTTTACAGTCAGGATGGTTTAAGCAGGTATCCAAAGAAATATGCAGTTTCCTGATTCATGACCTATAGGTAAATACCTCCAAGTGACCCGAAACACTCTTTGCTTTGGGTTTTCTGGCGGCTTGAACAATTGTTTATCATGTCTCGTTGCAAAAAGGTTTTAATTCCTGGCCCTGTACTGGGACTCCCAAATGGGAACTTTCCACACATACCAAAGCTTTGGTGCTACATTCTGTGCTAATAGGATCTTTGTTCGTGGTAGAGTTAACTAGGACTCTTGTTCCGGCATTGCCCAACCCTCCCGTCTGCCCAGTTTGGTGATACTTTCAGCCCAGGTGACTTAGGCAATCACTCACATCACAGATCATGAATAATGAATATACAAGGTGCTTTGCTTTTTGCCTGCCCACATAATATGGTTTCTGTTAGGTCTTTGGCTGAGCAGACGTTGACATTCGGGATGTGGCTGGTGAGGGGAGGCGATCAAGGGCCTCCATTTGGATGAATAATTTCAGACGTGAAGTCAAGGTTATCTTTGGAATTAGCTAGTTATTTACAGAAACACACAGTAAGTCCTGTTCCCCTGAACAGCAGTGGAGATGTACAATGCACAGGTGCCTACCCAAATCCCATGCCTGACGCTCCAGCTCTGTGCCCAGGAATACAGCACAGAATCAACCTTCAACCCCTGCATTTGGAATCTAAGGGCTTCCTTCTATAGGGGATTTAGTCCAGTATACCTCAAATTAATGTGGGTTGAAAATGTGCACAATACAAACCCTTAAAACACACTCAGGCCTTGTACACACTAGAGAGTTATTGGGGAATAAGCCATCTTATTGGGGAATAACAAGTCCGCCGTACAGACCTGAAAGCTCCTTGTTGCATTACAAGTGCCCTGTTATACCAGAACAATATCACCACCTGTACGAGAGACATAACGCCTATTGCGGAACAGCTCTTGCACTATAAAGTGTGTGTGAACGCTGAGAAACTTTACTTCTGCAATAAGTGGCCTCCAGAAATGTCCCAGAATTCCAAGCCTGACCACTCTGGTCTTCCGCTTGGACTGTGCTGCTCTGATGCAACTACCTACTCCCTCCTGTAAGTCCCAGGAACTTTTGAACTTTTTCCTGTTTTCCTGGGGCAACTTTGAAAAAGGGTGTGACTTGCTAGAAGCTACAGTGAATGACAACAAAGAAACACAGCATCCCAGGAGAACTTGTAAATTTACCCATAGTGCTCAGCGTTCCTCTCCTTCTACCCAGGGTTCCTAGCACTGGAAGCTGACGAGTGGCATGGTGGGATAGGTGACCACAATTCAATGCTCTTTCTTGCAGAAATGCAAAGAACAGTGTGGACATTCCTTTGTGTTATAAGGATTGGGGTGTGAATGCACAATTGTGCTATAAATACAATGCTTTTATTATAGTGCAAAGACTTACTGCGGAACAGTTTTCTAGTGTAGACATGGCCTAACTCGTAGCTCTTGTGAATGCTGGAGACCTCTTTAAAACTGTATTAAGTTCAATGTGAATTAAGTTGGCATGGGATTTTATTCACGTGGCTGTTGTGTTGTCACCAAGAGGACAATGGAGCCCCTAAGGATGAGCAGCAAGAGTCCCTGGAGGAGGAACATGAGTAGGGCAGTGAAGACATTTCTTCAGAACTCTTTAGGGCAGGATCCTGAAGGTGGCCATGTAGGAAGCCAGACCAATTCCCAGCCCTGGACACAGCAGGAAGATCTCACAGAGGGGACCTTGGCATATAAGTGTCCATCTTAACAATTTGTTATCACAATGCCATCCTGCTGTGCTCACTTCTGTTCTGCATGCCCGATGGCCACTGCCATCTTGGAGGGCATGAACTAGAAGCTTTTCTGAGTCCCATTCCCACCTCCCTCCCTCTTTTCTTGCCCCACAAACTGTCACTCTTCAGTCAGCCCCCTTTCTCCTCTGCAAATACATTTTCAAATTGATAGCTAGACCAGTCAAGAAATCTAACCAGGGGGCAAAGAGAGGAGGGGGGGGGGGGTTTCTGGGGTGGCCTGGAATGGAAGTATTGTCCAGTGGTTAGAGAGGAAGGATGGTCCAGCAAATAGGATGGTTTAAGATGGTACTTGGTCCTGCCATGAGTGCAGTGGACTGGACTCGATGACCTCTCATGGTCCCTTCCTGTTCTATGATTCTAACTCGTGCTTCAGCCCCAGCCATTGACTTTACACATCCATACCAGGGATGGCACATTCCCGTCTACTAATATTCTTCTACCTCCTTGCATCTCACCTGCCAGGCAAGCATCTCTCTCCCAAACAGTCCCCTCCCAATCCCAGCCACATTCTCAAAATTGCAGCTTCATGTAGCTGTTGCAGCCTGTAGCTCCGTTTGCCTCACTTGCTCTTGCAGGTCACATTCAAACCATGATACTGTTTAGTTGTATGACATTCAACGGTTTATTGAGACGCTTGTTAAAGGAAAATGTTGGGTAGTGTCCTTAAAGCTGGGAGAAACCTTGATATTGGTGAGTTAAAGCCTCGGTGAGGTTGATGGGTAGAATTCACCCTTGTTAGTGTAGCTGTAAGAATAAACTAATCACAAGTCCCTCCCTAAGACCAAGGGCGTGTGTGGCTGGACAAAAGAGATTTGTGGGCGGAGGGGCTTTGCAAGATATTGTTCTGGGTAACAGGGAGTGTGTGAGTGTTTATTTGCACACACATGCAGAGCACAGAGAACAGGCAAGAACAGAGAGGCAGAGGCAAAAAGCAAGAAAGCCGAGCAGCAGCTGTGAGCAATGTGACCCTAGAAAATCCATAGAGAGTGTTTTGGAACAGACCTGGGACTACAAACTAAGAAACTGCTCCTGTTCTTGGCTCCTCTTGCATGCAGAGAAGCGGAACTGTACATTCCTTTTAAATAAAGAAGACTGCCTCAAATAAAATACCAGGCTCCGTTAATTTCTGCTTCTCACGGAACATCGCCAGGGAGCCGAGAAAAACACTCAGATGAAAAAGGGGCAGCAGTATACATGAGGTAAGCATGGGCATTACATGCCCAGAAAGGTTGTAGGGCTAACATCTAGCCCAGCTCACCCCACAGCAGGAGGCAGCTGGCTGAAGGGCCACTGCTGATAGCGCAGCACATTTCTGGGAACAGGGAAGTGAAACTAAATCTGTCACTCCTGGTTTACGCTGGTGCAAGCGGGAGAATCAGGCCACGCGAACTTGCCAGAGCTGCCTTTACTTTGTGCAGAATGGGCTGGGGGAGGTCACACCCTCCCAGGGCTGGGCTGCTGTGGTTGGGGGAGCGGTCTCTCCCCAGGCCCAAGGATGGGTGGCACCTTTGGGTGGGGATGATACAAAGCTGCTCATACAGGGGCATGCAGAGAGGCAGTGTGCTCAGGGGAAGCAGAGGGTTCCTGGCAGCTCCCAGAGAGAAACAGCCAGAGCAAGACAGACGGTAAGGACTGACTGGCCTCACCCCACAAGGAGACAGGGTCAGGGTCCTGTGTGTCTCTGACTCTTCCAAAGATAAAAAGTGATTTGTCTCCTGCCTCGAGGATCCCACCACTGCTGTCCACACAGCTGGAAGGGGAGGGATCTCCGCTGCAGGGAAGGAGGGGGAGACAGCTGGGCTCCAGGGCCCCCAGGTCAGGGTAGGACAGCCCCTGGGCAGAGGCTGTCTGTCAATAACTGGAGGATGCATTCTGCGGAGTGTGAGGGCTTGTTTGGGTCACAAGGACTTTTATCCCCAGGGTGAGGGGTTCGTGCAGGTGGGGCTCCCAGGGGTGCGGTTCCTTGTGGGAGGGGGTCCGAAACCTCATGACTCAGAGTCTACAAACCTCCCTTCCCTGCCACCATCGTATCACCCAGCAAGCTGGAAACCTCCCTCCCAACCTCTTTTCTCCGCTGCCCCGTCAGCCTCCTTCCCCCTCTCCCCTCCCCTCAGGCTGGGAAGCTCAGCCCCTGTCCCATGCTCTAGGGGTTCGCTCTCCCCGGACTGACTTGGCCCCTTCAGGAGCTAAGGGGAGAAGAGCCTGGATGTGTCTGTGCCTGGGGGCAGCAGTTCCAGGACCTGCAAACCCTGGGAGCAGAGACGGGGTGAGGAGGGGTCATGGGTGCAGAGTCATTTTCATGCCCAGCTCTCGCACATTCCCTGGGGCTCTCCTCACCTGTGGGCTCTGGCTAGGAGCTGATGCAGGCAGAGCCCAGGACTGGCCTAGGGGCTGGTTCTGGCCAGCAGAGAAAATCTCCCCTTTGGAGGGAGTAATGACCAAGTCTGTTTCAGTGAAAGCTCTGGGGAACTCAGGGCTGGTGCTTAAAGCAGCATTAAAACAGCATTTGGACCCTAAATAAACTAAATTGATATAGTCTCCTTCCCTCCTAGTATCTCCTGTCCTATTATACCCCTTCTCCCTCCCTGTCCTGTTGGAGAGTACCTTCCATTTCCTTTATATTTCTCTTGCAGTGCACCCTCATTGTTCGTGAGGAGCAGCCCAGAAGCAGAGAAAAGGACGGAGAAATAAAACCCAGAGTCCATCTGCAATGGCCTCAGGAATTCCAGCATGGAAAATGCAAGAACAAGTCACTTGTTTCATCTGCCGGGAGTATTTGACAGAGCCACTGATCATAGACTGTGGGCACAACTTCTGCCGAACCTGCATCACCCAGTACTGTGAGCAAAGAGAGCCTGAATCAGGCAGAAAGTTCCCCTGCCCCAAGTGCCGAGTGCCATTCGAGAAAGGGAAATTCCGGCCCAACAGGCAGCTGGCCAGTACTGTAGACAGCTTCAAACTACTGGGGTTAAAACCGGGCAAAATGCCGAAGGAGGATCTGTGTGAGACTCACCAGGAAAAACTCAAACTCTTCTGCGAGGAGGACCAAAAAGCCATGTGTGTGGTTTGCAGGGAGTCCCGGGATCACGGAGATCACACGATTCTCCCCATTGAGGAGGCAGCCCAGGATTATAAGGTAGGGAAGCATAGAATCATACAATAATAGGGATGGAAGGGACCTCACGAGGTCAGCTAGTCCAACCCCCTGCTAAAAGCAGGACCACTCCCACTAAATCACCCCAGCCAGGGTTTTGTCTAACTGGGCCTTAAATATCTCCAAAGATGGAGATTCTACCACCTCCCTAGATATCCCATTCCAATGCTTTACCACCCTCCTAGTGAGAAAGTTTTTCCTAATATCCAACCTTGACCTCCCCAGCTGTAATTTGAAACCATTGCTCCTTGTTCTGTCCTCTGTTACCATCGAGAACAGCCTAGCTCCCTCCTCTTTGGAGCACCCCTTCAAGTAGTTGAAGGTTGCTATCAAATTTCTCCTCAGTCTTCTCTTCTGCAGGCTAAATAAGCCTAGTTCCTTCAGTCTCTCCTCGTAAGTCATGTGCCCCAGCCCCCTAATCATTTTTGCTGCCCTCCGCTGGAGTCTTCCCAATTTGTCCACATCCTTTCTGTAGTGGGGAGCCCAAAACTGGACACAGTATTCCGGATGCAGCCTCAACAGTGTCGAATAGAGGGGAATTATCACATCCCTCGATCTGCTGGCAATATTCCTACTGATGCAGCCTAATATGCCATTGGCCTTTTTGGCAACAAGGGCACACTGTTGGCTCATATTCATCTTCCCGTCCAACATAACCCCCAGGTCCTTTTCTACAGCACTGCTACTTAGCCGATCAGTCCCCAGCCTGTAGCAGTACATGGGATTTTTCCGTCCTAAGTGCAGGACTTTGCACTTGTCTTTGTTGAACCTCATGAGGTTTCTTTCGGCCCAGTGTTCCAATTTGTCCAAGTCTCCCTGGATCTTGTCCCTGCCCTCCAGAGTATCTACCGCTCTGAGTGAAATGTAGGGGCCATGTTATGCTGTTCCCCAGAGTTCCAAAGGGGTGGCCGTGTTAGTCTATTGCAGAAAAACAACAGAGTTCTGTGGCACTTTTAAAGACTAACAGATTTATTTATCGTATGAGCTTTCATGGGAGAAAATCCCACTTCAAAGAGGCCCTCTGGATGGCAGGTTAACATCCTATAATGACACATGGCGATCCCCTCTCAGGGCAATTGGCTCTCAGACTCAGGCAGACATTGCACAGTTGGGGCATACTTTCCATATATTCTCTGTAGCTCTGAGGGTTTGAAGCATTATCTTGTTAAGGGAAGGTGAGATCCTGATGCAATCACATGTCTTAAGTAGCTGGGGCCTAGGCATTGGGCCTATAGGACTTCTGCTTCATCTGGCCCTGCCTCCTGCAATCTCCGCTCCTCAGACATGCAGGTTAATGGCTGCTTATCGCACATGATGCCCCTGCAGGTGAAACTCCAGGGAGTCCTGGTCCCTCTGAAGAATGAGCTGGAGGAGGCCCTGGCACTGACATCTGAAGAGGAGAAGAAAATTACCCAGTGGCAGGTGGGTGTGCGGGCTGAAGTAATAACCTGCTCTGGCTGTTTGCCCAGGGACATTATGGGCAGAAACACAGACACATCCCAGGGCTGTGAATACTCCCAGCCCATCCGGTCATTGCACTCTGACCTCTGCACCCACCCACACTCACTGCACACACCCCACCCAGACACAGCCAGCTCTGCACCTACCCAACTCAATACTGGTCGCCCGCTGTCCTGTACACGCACTCACTACTTCCTCCTGAAGCCAGACCTACTCCAGGACAGCTGACTTGGATAGTTTTCCAGCTAGGCTTGCCAGGCATCTGGTTTTCAAGCAGAAAGTCTGGATGAAAGGAGGCACCTGGCAGTATCCGATCAGCACTGCTGACCAGAGGTTACCGGCAGTAACCAGATCACAGCACCAGGAGGGGCAGGTAGAGCAGCTGCTGCTGGAGTGTGGAGGAGTCCTGAGGAATGGCTCTGGAAAAGAGCGATCCAGTAGCTGTGCCTCAAATGTCCTGCCCCATTCACCCCTCTGTCCTGAGAGCTCTGCTAAGCCAGCAGGGGGAGGGAGCAGAGATTGATGGTGGGAGGGATGGGATCTCCAAGGAAGGAGGGGGGGCCTCTGGGGAAGAGGCAGATCAGGGCTGGGGGAGATGTTGATGCACAGTGTCCAGTTTTCACACATTAGAAAGTTGATCACCCTAACTCCAAGCCTTCTAATGGGTGGTCAAGGGAGGGAGCACCTCATATTGGCTGCTTTCCCCTGCCTGATAAAGAAGGGCAACCAATCAGAGCTATGAAGTGTTTTGGTGAACAGCTTGGTCCCTCAGCCTGTGTACCAAAGAGTTCCTTCTTCCTGGCTGTGAAAATAAAGAACTGTCCCCCATGCCCCCATGTAACACTGCCATCATGTGCTGCCCCCAGTCCTTGTACCACTGCCCTGGGTGCTGACCCCACCCAGCTACCATTGCATCCATGTGCTGCTCTCTATTTCCCCACCCAGGTACCACTATTCCCATGTGCTAACCCCTATCCTCCCCCAATCTGTCCCACACCAAATCCCTTGGCCCCAGCTCCCCCTTAATGTTGGAGTTTTCCAGGGTGCCATTGATTTTTAGGGAGTGGCCAGGTTCAGTGTTCATGGGGTCACCAAAAGTGGCTACTGCCTGTCCTTGATCCAGAAAGAGCATCAAGATCTACAGAAGCAGATTCACGGCACTTCCACCTTGCCACTCAGAGCCCTGGTCCACAGAGCAGGGGAAGGGCTGTGGTTCGGGCTACAGGGACAGTGGTTGGGGGTGTGACCAAGTTACTTTTTTCCAGTCAGACATTTTTCAGCTCCATCAGTATGATCGATTGCCCTAAAAAGCCATCCAAGTTCAAGATTCTTACACTTATGACTCCCTCATCCATGAAAAAGATTTGGCGCAGCATGTGACAAGCATTTGATTTAGTTGGGGTTGGCCCTGCTTTGAGTAGGGAGTTGGACTAGACACCTCCTGAGGTCCTTTTCGATGCTCTGATTCCATGACACGTTCTGCAGCTTTGTTCCCGCTCCATTTTTCACTACAGCACAAGGTGGAGACGCGCAGACGGACAATTAAGCATGAATTTAAGAAACTGCACCAGGTTCTGAGTGAAGAAGAGCAGCTGCTTCTGCAGAGACTGGCGGAGGAGGAGAGGGAAACTCTGCAGAGACTCCAGGACAATATAACAAAGCTCTCGGAGCAGACCACCACTCTGATCAATCTCATCACAGAAGCGGAGGAGAAGTATCGACAGCCGGCGGCTGAGCTGCTGCGGGTGAGTCTGTTAACAACCTCTCCAGCCATCCCTGCAGCATTAAAATCTCCAGTCAGTGATGAAACACAAGGAATTCGTGGCCAATCTGAATTCCAGAGCCTGGTTTCCGACACAAACAGAAGCCAAAGCGATGTCAGCATTGGCAAGCAAAGTCTGTGTTAAAGGGAAATGCAGAGGCAGCAGGACTTTGCCTATTGAATGGATGGATAAGAAGGAGCAAGGAGCTAATATGATCCCTGCTGTGGCTGCTGGAACATGGCCAAATAGTGCTGATAAGCAGAGATTCCGATTCATGAACGAGGAGGGAGGCTAAGGGGAGAACCAGGAGTCCAAGTGAACTCTCCAACTGGGGCTTCCACCCATGGGTACCAGCCTGGGACACCTGAGCCTGAGCTTGGGAAGTGCTGGGCACCCACACACCACCTGAAGCAATGGGAGCTGTGGCTGTATCAAGAAGCCAGATAGGAGAGAGGCTGGTGACAGTCTGGGTGGAGGCACCGCAAGGAAATGGAGCAGGAGGCAGAGGGAGTTAGGGAGGCTGCTGCTGTTTGTTCAGTGTTTGCAGAATGTCATGGTCTTCTCGTTTGTGCCATTGTCACATGACCCTCAGCTCCACAGGCAGCACATGAGTCTTCCATTTGGGGAGGCTCACAAGTCAGAGCCAAAAGCTTTCTAGAAGTGATAGGGGCCACTAGTACCTGGACCATGGCCCTGCTCCTGAAGTCCCACCTCCACTCAGCCTCTTCTCCATGAGAATCCCACTCGCTTCGTCTCTTCCCATCCAGGGCCCTGCAGTTCAGCAGGTCCCATACTGCTGCCCTACTGCCCTTCAGCCCTGAGCGGCGGCCATGGGCCAGAGGCTGCTCTCTCTGCACTGCCCCACTGCAGTGGTCAGTGCCCGCCCCACTCTTGGCCAGCTGGTCCATCTCAAGGGGCAGGGCAGCCCACCTCCAGGCCCTGAAGAGCTGCAGCCACATGCTGGCCTGCCCCACTCCCTGGGGCAGACTGGCCAGCTAGGGGTGGGGCAGGCACTGATCGCTGTGGAGGAACAACGCAGGGAGGATGGCCTCTGGCCCCAGCCTCCCCCTCCCCAGTGTTGAACAGGGCCCCCTCCAGCGCTGGGGGCCTGTGGCCACCCTGCCGCCATTCTGGCCTGCTGGGAGGGACCGGGGGCCCCACAGGCCGATTGGCCCTGGGTCCCTCCCTCCTAGGGATGGCCCTGTTCCCGTTCCTGTTCCCATCCCCTCTCCTGAGCCCCCCTGCCAGCTGCTCACTCCCCTTTGCATCTTCCCCAGATGTCCCCCACCCACCACTAACTTCTCTCTACCCCATTTCCAGAATGGGGGGCCATGGCCCCATCACTTTTTTCTACCTTGGGTGAGCACCAGGAGGGAGAAGGCAAAGAGGAGCAAGCAGTGGGTGGGACCTCAGGGAAGGAGGTGAAGAGGAGTGAGTGGCAGGCAGTGGAAGATCTTGGGGAAAGAGGTGGGGCAGGACCACAGGCTGGGTGCTGGTGGCCCTGCCCCCCACTTTTATGAGGTTTCTCTTCCAGTGCTCCACAGATGGCGTCAGGTGAGCACGTCTCCTGGGGTCACTCATGCCACATCTGCGGCACTTCCCCCCTGCATGAGCAGCCATTTTTGTAGAGGCTTAGCCTACCCTAGCCTCTTACACCATATCACCCATGTTCAGATCCTGTGAGAATCGGTGTCAGGGCAGACAAGGAAGGAACCTGAAATCAGTGCTCACTTCTGAATATCCTGCACTAAAGGGTCCGCCCTGAAGGATTAAATGTTGTGGATTAAGTATGATACAGAATGGAAAAACACTCACTATTTTTGTACATGCTGTTAACCAAGCTCACTTTCTCTGTCTCCTTTCAGGGTGTGGAAAGCACGTTGATCAGGTTTGTTCCCATTTCCATTTTCCCTTTTGTTCCCATGAGTGATGCATGTTCAGAGCAGCCAAGGGATAATAGGGCATTTTCTTGGCAGGAGCGAGAATGTGAAGGTCCAGCAACCAGAAGCCATTTCTCCTGCCCTGAAGAATGTGTACAAAATCTGCCTTGACATGAGGGAAATGCTGGAAAGATTCACCAGTGAGTGAAAGTTCCTGGGCTGGTTTCAATCACGTGAGGGTGGGGAGGAGAATTGATTTGTGTTGTGGTTGGGGGATAAATGGTGAGACTGGCAGACTGGCAGCAATACAGCACCAAAGCCAGGGCTGGCTGAGATGTCTCAGCTGGAGAAGGAAGAGCAGGAAGTCTCCCTATTCTGCTGTGCACTGCTGCTCAGCTCTGATTGTCCTATCACCAGCTGACCCTTGGCAGCTGCTCCTGCGTGCAGAGCACAGTGTATTTCTGGAAGCTCTCAGTGCTGGCCAAGCTCTGCCCCAGAGAAATCAATGCTCTCATGCTTATCTGTGACTGTGACATCAGCTCCTGAGTCAATTTTTGCAATGAAGATCTAATTTTACCCTCCACATTCCGTGTTGTCCCGAGTGATAGATATCAGGGAAAGAAAGATTCTTGGTTATCTGTCATGAAAACCAACCGCATGACTATGTTGGTGTGTTAAATAACTGCAAAATTCCCATATTTAGTGCATTTATTACACCTTGCACCTCTGACTGGCCATGTATCATCTCTTGGGCTATGAATATTTCCTCACCTTGTTCATGTAGGCACTGGACTTTGTGCCTCTTGGCTAGGAGCTGTTGACCCTCATGTTCCTTTTTAAGTGCCTTGGCTTGTTTTCTTTGCCTAGTCACAACCAGGCGACTTCAATCCTGCTCCATGAGTAGCTGCTTCTGCCTCCTAATCACTTTGCTCCCATTTCTCAGCCAGGTTCAGTAAGAACACTTGCACTTGAGCCTGCAAATTACAGAGCAGTTTAATAACCCTGTCAGGGCTCTTATCACATCCATCTCCCAGGACCACCAGAACTCCTGGCATCTGCCCCTTCCCTCAACCATTTTGCCCATAGGACCCAGATCTCTCCTCCACTCCAGTGTGCCCCACTGTCCCTCCTGCTCTTACCCCCTCCTGCCTTCCTGGAAGCCAACTCATCCCCTCCCCTTTCTGTCTTACTTCCCCCTTTCACCCTCACATCCCGCTGTCCCCTGGCACTTGCCACTCCACCCTCCTTGCTCCTCTTCTGCCTCACTGGTGAAGACCCCTCTCTTTGCCTCCCTTTCCTCCCTGGTGCCCACCTCTTCTCTCCCCCAACTCTGCCCTCCCGCATCTTGCGCCAGTCTGCACTCTGTGCTCGCCCCTCCCTTGCTCTCCTCTTTCTTCTGAAGCCTTTACCTCCCTCTGCCTCCCTGGTTCTGATTCGCCCTCATCCTCATATGCCCGCATCCCTTCCCCACCTCCTCTAGTACCCAGCCCTCCCCTCACCAGCCCCCACCCCCGGCACCCACCCCTCCCCTAAACCTGCTCTACTCCACATGAAATCCTCCCCTGATCCCAGTCTCTGCCCCCTTGTGCCTGGCCCCTCTCTTGCCCCTCATCAAGCTGCCTGGCACAGGTGAACAGTGCCAATTTCAGGTCAGACTGGCAGAACACAGGTGGTGGCCACTTCCTCACTCCCTTTCGCCACCCCCATTCTCTTTGCTCTCCCAGAATCAACCAGTCCTTTCATCCACCCCTCTACTGCCCTCTCCCCCACATCCTGCCCCTGCCCACACTAATGATACCTGCCATCATGACCCCCTTCTACTTCCCCCACATCCCCCCTCCTTCTCTCTTCAGTGTCATATGGGTCCCTGACTCCTCTTAAAGAGCGATAACCTGTGACACAGAGCCTAACGGGGACACAGGTTAATTTGCTTTTATCTCAGTGACCAGCCCTGCCCGGCCCTGACTCTGTGACTCTCTCCCCAGTGGACATCACTCTGGATCCAGACATGGCTCAGCCCAGTCTCGTCCTGTCTGAGGATCGGAAACGTGTGAGATTCGGAGGCAAACACCGGGATCTGCATAGCAATCCTGAGAGATTTGATTCTTGTGTCTCTGTCCTTGGAACTCAGGGAATGATGGGCGGGAAGTGTTACTGGGAAGTGGAGGTGGGAGACAAGACCGAGTGGGCTCTGGGGATTTGTAGGGAATCTGTGAGCAGGACGGGGAATATGATACTCACCCCTGGGAATGGATACTGGGCCATGGGACTGAGAGGTGGGGAATACAGGACCTGTACCTTCCACTCCACCACCCTCCCTGTGAGTATCAGGCCCACCCGGGTGGGGATTTTCCTAGACTATGTGGCAGGTGAGCTCTCATTTTATAATGTGACTGACAGGTCCCATCTCTTCACTTTCACTGACACCTTCTCTGGGACGCTCCGCCCTTATTTCAACCCTGGTATCAATGCTGGGGGAAAAAACGTGGCTCCCCTGATAATCTGCCCAGTCCCAGCCCAGGCCGGAGGGAATGTCTGTCCCTGACAGTGACACCCACAACAGAGACTGTCCCTTCCCAGCACTGATCAGCTCCCAGGTCTCTTTCCATGGGGATGATCTCACTTGCCTGCCCGCAGCCCTCCTCCCAGCAGCAGGCCTGTAAGAGGGGAGGGACAAAGAAGGGATGAGGGAGCAGACTGCTGGGATGTGGGGATGCAGGGGCAGAGGGAGGTGCAGAATGCTGGACTGTGAAAAGTAAAAATGTGGATCTCACGCTGCTAACATTGCAGAGACAATTGTTTATAGAATGAATGTGAGAGAAATGCTCCTACCTGGATGGGTCAGAAAGGAAAGAGCCATGAGCAGCTGGGGTGGGTGGGGGGGAGGTCCAAGGGTTCCTGGGAGGGCACTGACCTTATTCAGCCACAGCTCTGCACTCTGCTGAGATGGTGTGACACACTGCACCACATGTACATGTTAGGGTGTGATTTGTATATCATTCATGTTCACCCTTCTAATGTACTGTGTATCGTTTAATGCAAAAAGTGTGTCAAGTCCAGTGTTTCTGGCATGCTTGTGACATACTGAACACTGTTGGTATAATAGTGTGTTTCTTGTAATGAAATGTATGTGGATATGAAGCTCTGCCATGCAATATTCCCAAATATGTCTCCCACGTTTTAAGGACAAACTAGGCAAATACTAAAAACAGCAATAGTTTACGCCTCACTTGGCATGCATAAAACAATGCTACTCTTTCAGGAATTTACATTCTAGAAGGATACTATTATTCAATTGTACTACTTTAAATAATTCCAAAGGGGGAGCCGTGTTAGTCTATTGTAGAAAGACAACAGAGTCTTGTGGCACTTTTAAAGACTAACAGATTTATTAATCGCATGAGCTTTCGTGGGAGAAAATCCCACTTCGTCAGACGCT